>CM029018.1:53387008-53450845 GCA_016801055.1 Panax notoginseng | reverse complement strand
TTGTGTTCCTAACGATTTTGACTTGAAGCATAGAATAATGATGGAGGCACACAACAACACCGTTTGCAATCCATCCTGGGAGTACCAAAATGTATCACACGATCTTCGACATACATTTGGTGGAGCAATATGAAAAGAGAGATCGCGGAGTTTATCTCGAGGTGTTTAACTTGTCAACGTGTAAAGCAGCATCAAGTGCCAAAGGGTCCATTGCAACCACTTGAGATCCCAAATGGAAGTGGGAACACATTACTATGGATTTTGTTACGGGTCTTCCCAAGGTTTCTCAAGGCATAGATGCGATTTGGGTTATTGTTGATAGATTAACCAAATCCGCTCATTCTTGCCGATACGTGAGACTTATTCCCTTGAACGTCTTGCTAGTATGTACGTGAACGAGATTGTGAGATTGCATGGCATGCCAGTATCCATAGTTTTCGATCGTGACCCAAGATTCACTTCACGATTTTGGGTTAGCTTGCAGAAAGCTATGGGCACGGATTTACGATTCAGTTCGGCATACCATCCTCAAACGGACGGACAATCAGAGAGGACTATTCAAACTCTTGAAGATCTATTAAGACTTTGTGTCCTAGATCTCAAAGGGAGTTGGGATAAGTACCTACCATTGGTGGAATTCTCCTACAACAACAGTTATCACAGGCGAGCATAGTGTGGCTCCATTCGAGGCGTTGTATGGAAGAAAATGTCGTTCTCCAGTATGTTGGGACGAGGTGGGTGAAGCAACATTGTTGGACCGAGTTGGTACGCATTACTACAGAGAAGATCCAAACGATTCGACAACGTATACAAACGGCACAGGATCGACAAAAGAGTTATGCGGATCATCATCGGAAGGACGTGAATTTAATATTGGGGATCATGTATTATTACGTGTTGCACCATGGAAGGGAGTTACAAGATTTGGAAGAGAGGAAAGCTCAATCTAAGATTTGTTGGTCCATTTGAGATTCTGAGCGAATAGAAAATGTGGCATATAGACTCGCATTACCTCCAAGCATGTCTCGTGTTCATAATGTTTTTCACATCTCTATGCTTCGTAAATATGTTAAAGACCCGAACCACATTATTGAGTTAGAACCAGACGAGATAGCTGAAGAATTAACGTACGAGGAGGTACCTGTTAAATCTTGGATAGAAAGAGCATGTCCTACGCACGAAGGTTATACCACAAGTTAAGGTTTTGTGGAGAAACCATGCTATTGAAGAAATGACCCGGGAGTTGGAATCAAAAATGAAAGTGAGGTATCCTCACCTTTTTGAAACATCAGGTACGTACGTCAATTTCGAGGACGAAATTTCATAAGGAGGGGAGTTGTAAGACCCCAACTTATTAATGAATAAAATCAAATTTTCTCTAAATATTATTGTGAATAATAAGGGCTAATTTGATATAATACTTTGGTTATGGGTGAAATGTGCAAATTTTACAAAATAAGCAAGTGGTTATAAAATATTCATTTTGTCGGGGAATATTCGTTTGGTCGTGGAATATTCTTGCTGCCGGGGAATATTCGTACGACGGCGCAGCCTTGTGTGGGCCCCATAACGGAAAGCGATTGGATGAAGAAAACGACAAGTATAAATAACGGTGTAGTTGTTACCGTTAATACTGTTAGAATACCCGGTGGTTAAAATACAGTAGCACGCGGAATTGCACCAATTATTGATTCTTACGTAAGAAGGCACTACTCAATAATTGTTACAGTAGTTATTGTTCAATATTTTATTTTATTGATTCAATAATTGTTGCATTGATATTTTATATTATTGTTGTTTCAATAATTGTTGCTGCACAGTATTTTCCATTATCAGATCAATAATTCATATTATTTGAATAATATTATTATATAACATTATTGCAATGTCTAGAAAGTTCTGTCTAAGGAGAGGTTTGGTCATCTAATTGCGCGCCAGTAAGGAGAAATCCTTATTAAAAGCCCCCTATTTTGTGGAACGGCCTGGTTGTCATAAATGTGATTCTGTAATATTATTTGTGAATAATTAATTATTGATTCATATGATAAGGAAATATTTATTTTATGTGGATATAAATGAGGGATATATTTTTGTGGTTAAAAATGAAGGAGTTAATGTTGAGGTGTTTTATCAGTATTTTTATCGGAATGGAGGTATTAAAAATCAAATCAGGGTTTTTGAGAAATATTGCGGGTGTTATAATTTTTAATCCGACCGTTGGATCTTGGTAATTTTTGGATATGTTATACATATATAAGTTGAGTATATGTCCACAAATTTTGAACCGTTAAAAATGAACGTATGATTTATTATGAATTTTACGAGATGACTGGTTCAGAAATTGTTGAATTTTCGGAGTTTATCATTTTGATGGAAAATTCTAGAATTGGTGGGCCCCACTTGTGGTTGGTGAAGAAATGTGCTGAATTATATTTCAAGTGTGGTGGGTGGGAATAGTAGCAGGTAAAGCCATCAGTTGCAGGTCAAACCTACTAAAATTTTCCTATAAATAGAGGGCTAAGTTAGAATTGAAAAATCACACCAGAACAAGTTTTCTCTCTTTCTCTCTCTAGATTATTGAGTGTATTTTGTGAGTATTTAGATACTTTGAGAGTTTCTATTCATCAGAGCAAGTTTCTTTCAGCCTTATACCGGTATTCCGACCAGATGTACTGATATCTTGAGGTAAGGGATAGTAAGGGATTGTAAGGGATTGTAAGGGATATTATTTTCATCTTAAATGATATTATTTTCTTCAATATCATTATGCTGAAATATTGATATGAGTTTTTATCAAATTTGGAACTTTTTGTGTCGGGGTTACTATTCACGTATACGGTACTATTCACGTATACGGTACTATTCACGAATACGACACTATTCACCGAAAAATAAAATTTTCCCTTTTTGTCCAAGATGTCTATTATGGTTACTATCTTTGATTGTATCCATGTTTTGATCTTTATTTTTGAATTCTGCTTCACAATTGATTATTATGAAGTATTATTGATCTTGGATAAACTGTTATACGAATCCTTAATATTTGTCCTTCTGTCTCACTGGATTCGTTCTCTTTAAGATATTTTTCATCATCCTCAGTCCTAAATGATGATATTACTGAATATCTTTGGCCTGTAGTGCAAAGATGTATGATTACTTGATGAATATCTTTGGCCTGTAGTGCAAAGATGGACAGGTATTGAGATGAACATGACTGACAGGTGATACAAATGAATATCTTTGGCCTGTAGTGCAAAGATGAATATTTGGATAAAGATGATTATTAATTGATGTTACAGGGATAAAATATTGATGATGGACTTTTAAATCTTAGAAGATAGTAGAATTCTTTCTCTACTTGACTCTTCTAATGGTTTGCTGTTTCCGCTGCAGTTGTTGATCTAAAACTTGTTGTCGATTATATTCTATCAGATTTTTCCCTGTTGAAGACTAACGATAATTTGTTTGTATATTATCTTAGTCATAATATTTTTTACTGGGCTAGTTGAGCTCACCCTTTTCCTTTTTGTTCCATTTTTCTTCTCAGGAGGTGAGAACATAGCAGGATCTAGTCGGGGTATGGAGTGATGGTTCTAGAAAGATGTTTTAGCAGTCCTCACTATTTCTGTAAAATAGTGTTTTAATAATTGTAACGAGGACTTATTTGAGTGTGGATATTGTCTAGAAGACAATATTTGTATTTAAACTCACAGTATGTGTTGTCGTATTTTGCACGACAATTGTATTATTGAAGTTGTAGTTTGTTTTCTGTACCATGTATTTGGCGACTCAGAATGGGTGTTGTATACCTATTTTGGGGGCGTCACATATGGCCCCCCCATAAAAATAACCAAACTTACCACAACGTCTCAATTATTGATTTAATAATATAACATATTATACAGATGATACTATGACAATAATTTAAGAGATATGATGCAGCAATTACTGTAGCAATAATTGAGTATAGCTGAGTGACTTCTCACGTAAGCATCAATAATCAATACCGTGTGCTACTATGCAACCACGCGTATTACTGTACTTTTACTACCGGGTAGTTCAACAGTTTTAACGGTTTTAACGGTAACACCTCAGCCGTTATTTTTATAGAAAGATAATTTTGTCATTTTCTAACTACGATTATACTTCTGTTGTGGGGTTCACCAATGATTGTGTCGTCGTACGAATATTCCCCGACAAAAAGAATATTCCCCGACCAAACGAATATTTTATAACAACTTGCTTACTTTGCAAAATTTATAAATAATACCCACAACTATAATATTATATCAAATCCACACCATAATATTCAAAAAATTATTTCGAGAAAATTAAATATTTATTCATAAAATCTGGGATCTCACAATCTCTCCTCCTTATGGAATTTCGCCCTCGAAATTTACGTACATACTTGGTATGCCGAGCAGGTGAGGATATATTGACTTCACTTCAAATTCTAACTCTTGAGTATAACCTTTGAGCGTCGAATATGATCCTTCTTATCCAAGATTTTAACACGTATCTCCTCAAACATTAAATCATCCGCTATCTCGTCCGGTTCTAATTAATAATGTTGTTCGGGTCGTCCACATATTTACGTAACATCGATACGTGGAAAAAATGTTATGAAACACAACGACATGCTTGGCGGTAAAACAAGTCTATAAGCCACAGTTCCTACTCGATCGAGGATTTTAAATGGGTCAATTACATCGAGGGTTGAGATTTTCTCCCTTTGTCAATTCTTGCTTCTAGAATAACGCCCTCTTGAACCTTCTTACATTCATCAGCTCCGGGTGTGTAGCTTGAACGGCTTTAACGTTATCGATTAAAGTCGATTTTACTCGTATATTCGTTATCTTCATATGGGTCCCTCGAGTCTTTAACTCTATCTTCGTCATTTGTAAGTTATACGAAATGAGTCTTTGTTTTAACAACATCGCACTCGTAAACACATACGATCTTCTACTCAATACGTCAGCTACCACGTTCGTTCTTCCACAATGATATTGAATGGTATGGTCGTAATCTTCAATAGCTCGAGCCAACGTCTTTGGCGCATGTTACGTTCGTTTTAGTTGAAGAAATATTTGAGGGTTTAAGAAATGGGTTTTGTACTGGGGTCAATACAAAATTTAATTTTACGCTCTGGGGTAGGCTAAGAAGTCTTCAAGAATACGTCAAGAAATTTATTAACAATAGAAATATCGTTCAAAACTGTGACCCTCATCCAAGACTTGGATTGCACGTCACATTGATACCTATCAACTTGTCATCATTCATGACGTCGCCTACAGAAAGTCTGGTTTTGGTGCATTCCACACAAGGAAGTCAACAACGAAAGGAACGGGGATTTTTACTTATGGCTTGATATGACAATGATTGACTTTAGTGGTTTGGTTACTTTTAATTTACATAACAGATTGGTTAGGAATATGAAAGCTAACAACCTTACGAAAAGCATGATGAGCAGTTAACCAATCGTTTCCAAAAATCACATCAATGCAAGTATTTTCAAAGAGATAAGATCAACAGGTAACGTGAAAGTGTTGATTTGAACAAGATTTATAAATAGTGGAGGTAACAAAGGTTTCTCCCAATGGAATTTCAACAGAGAAATCAAAGTCTAACTTCTCCGGAGTTAAGTTCAAATATTAAACACAACAAGGTGAAATAAAAGAGTGAGTAGAACCAGTATCTAACACGGTATAGACTTCGCAAGAGTTTATGACTAACATACCCGTGATAATTTTATTCAGGTTCCTCGTTACGAAAGAAACGCTCTCTCTTAAACTACTGGCTTTGGCTTTTTTGGGACGGTCTTTGGTGCCTCCATCCTATCTGAACTTGTCTTCGGTGAACGACAAAATCGGGCTAAGTGACCTTCTCTTCCATAATTATAGCATGCTTTGGACGGCATCGCGCAGTTTGGACTGATGTGTCCCTCCCCTCTGCATTTGAAGCATATGATAGGTGGTCGTTCTCCTTCCTTAACAACGGGTGCTGGTGCTGACGTCTTTCCATCATTGTTGAATCTTCTCTTCTTGAAATGCCCATTCTTATTGTTTTGGCCCTAATTACCACCGAAGTGGTTACCATTTCTGGCCTGTTGATTCCCTCCACGCTTGTTGTCACCGCTTCGATGACTGCTCTCACTGGTATTATCATTTTGCCGGCTGCTCTCTTTTGGTTGCGTTGACTCGTTATCGCGCTCCACTAACTGAGCCCTATTCACAACATCTGAATACAAACACAGTTTATGAGAAATAAGATATTGACGTATCTCCAGTTTCAAACCTCTTAAAAATATCCGCGTCATTCTCTCTTCATTATCCACCAAGTGGGATGCAAATCGGGACAACTCGACAAACTTGGCTTCGTACTGCGACACGGTCATGTTGTTTTGCTCCAACTTGATAAATTCCACCTCCTTCATGTGACGAATACTTTCGGGAAAGTACTTGTCATTGAATAGTTCTAGGAACTTCTCCCAAGACATCTTGAGTGCGTCAGGCTGGGTACGTTTTACAGATTCCCACCAGTAATCTGCCTCTTCACGTAACATAAAGGTGGCAAAGGGAACCTTTTGCTCCTCGGAGCATCCCAAGACATCAAATATCTTGGTGATCTGCTTTAACCACGTCTCCGCCTTAAGTGGTTCTGGCTTTCCCAAAAACTCCGGTGGTCCCAGCTCCTTGAATTGCTTAGCGGTGACCAACCGTGGGTTGCCATTGTTTCCTCCTTCATTTTGGATAGGAGCCGCTCTCGCTCGTTGTTGCATGAATTGCTCCTTGAACTGCTTAGCGGTGACCGTCCGAGAGTTATTTTATTGTTGCATGAATTGCATAAAGTCTCTGACCATCCCATCATTCACCATTTCATCTGTGTTATTATTTTCATGAGGATTATTATCCTCTGGTTGCACATTATCCTGAGCATTGATCGTTGGTGATTCAATGGTCTCATGTGCTTCATTGTTTATCTCAACATTTTCGGATGCCATTTACAAATACTGCAACAAAACAAGGGTTAATTAGCATATAACATATTATCCATATACTTTGACCGACCAATTAAATACCAAATAAACTTAGGTAGGTCATACTAGCGAAGGAATTCCCCGTCTCTCCCTTCCTAGTTCTATTCTCACATCCTAGCCAGGGATCATATCCCTAAGCTCTGATACCAACTGTGACGCCCCCAAAATTAGGTATACATCACCCATCTTGGGTCGCCACTTACATGGTACAAAATTCAAATACAACTTACTAATACAACTGTCGTGTACAATACGACAAAACATAAACTGTGAGTTTGAATACAAATATTATCTTCTAGAGAGTATTCATACTCAAAAGGAGTCCTCATTACATTTATTAACACACTATTACATAGAATAGTGAGGACTACTAACTAATACTATCATTCGAACCATCACTCCGTTCCCCGACATGCCCCAGCTACGTTCTCATTTCCTGAAGAGAATAGTGAAAGAAAGGGTGAGCTCAACTAGCCCAGTAAGAAATATTATGACTAAGATAATGTAGAATAAATTATCATTAGCCTTCAACAATGTTAAACTGATAAAATATAATAGACATCAAGTTTAACTGCAGCGGAACAAGAAATCCATTAAAAGAGTCAAGTAGAAAATAAACTCTACTATCTTTTATGATTTAAAAGGTTTTTCAACACTGTGATCGCTGGGACTCAGCTTAATAAAATAATCCACATCATCGAATCACCCCTGCACTACGGCCAAGGATATTCTTTAGTATCACGACCATAATTATCCATGCACTACAGCCAAGAATAATTGTGTATTCATTAATGGTCATGATCATGCCAACAACTGTCCATCAATGCACTACGGGCCAATAAGAACTTTTACCACATCATTTGTAACATTACGATCATGATTATACCAAATAATCCCTGATCATAATCATACCAAGTCCATCTATGCACTACAGGCCACTGATGACTTTCAACATTTTATAAACATGAGGATAATGACAATGATATAAGAATTCAATAAAACAAGTTCAAGAATTAATTTATCCATGAATTAATAACGTCCAAATTGTCAACATGATACTGCTTTGTGGAGTAAACTTCAAGACTGATCAGGAGAATATTTTCATGAATAGATACTAGATGAAGCGCAAATATCAAGGATAATCCACTAATTTCATGGAGTATAGAAGTCAAAGTTTTAATCAACTGAGTATAATAAAGAATGGAATAACAAAAGAAATCACCATGCATGCAATAGACCGCACAGACAGGTTATTCTTAACAGAATAATAATAATGGAACCAGGTCCGGCATAAACGCACAGACAGGATATTCTGACAGAATAATAAATAATGGAACCAGGTCTGATGTAAAATACACAGACAGGATATTCCGACAGAATAATAATAAAGACGGAACCAGGTCCGGCGTAAAGCACAGACAGGATGTTCCAACTGAAAATAAAGACAGAATAATAGAAGAATGTCACCAAGTATAGGGTATTCCGCATATACAGGTTATTCCAACAGAATAATAAAGAAATGGAATAACAGAAGTTCTCTTCTTGAATACAAAATAATAATATCCCTTACCTTAAAAGAACTGGATATTGGAAAAGTGAAGTAGCAGAATGCTTTTATTCTCTCTCTCTCTTATTCTCTCTATACTTTCTCTCTCTATAGCTTGAATGAATTCGTGAAAAATAATGAAGCCCTAGGCCTCTATTTATAGAAAAACTGAGGGTGGCTCTTGGTCTTAACGAAGGGTCAAATGACTCTTGGTCTTAACGAAGGGTCAAATGACTCTTGGTAATATTGAAGGGATAACTACTATTGACGAAAGTAATTACTATTGACCAAGGTAAATACTATTGACGAAGGTAATTACTATTAACCAAGGTAAATACTATTGACCAAGGTAAATACTATTGACGAAGGTAATTACTCTTGACCAAGGTAAATACTATTGACCAAGGTAAATACTATTGACGACGGTAATTACTATTGACGACGGTAATTACTATTGACGAAGAGACTCTTAGATGATGGCATATGGCCCCCCATAAAAATAACCAAACTTACCACAACGTCTCAATTATTGATTTAATAATATAACATATTATATAGATGATACTATGACAATAATTTAAGAGATATGATGCAGCAATTACTGTAGCAATAATTGAGTATAGCTGAGTGACTTCTCACGTAAGCATCAATAATCAATACCGTGTGCTACTATGCAATCACGCGTATTGCTGTACTTTTACTACCGAGTAGTTCAACAGTTTAAACGGTTTTAACGGTAACACCTCAGCCGTTATTTTTATAGAAAGATAATTTTGTCGTTTTCCAACTACGACTATACTTCTGTTGTGGGGTCCACCAATGATTGTGCCGTCGTACGATTCCCTGACAAAAAGAATATTCTCCGACCAAACGAATATTTTATAACAACTTGCTTACTTTACAAAATTTATAAATAATACCCACAACTATAATATTATATCAAATCCACACCATAATATTCAAAAAATTATTTCGAGAAAATTAAATATTTATTCATAAAATCTGGGATCTCACAGCTGTTTCATTTCTCATATTATATGTTGATGATATATTACTGATAGGGAATGATATTCCTATGCTACAATCAATTAAAATCTGGTTATCTAAACACTTCTCCATGAAGGACTTGGGAGAAGCATCCTATATTATGGGGATAAAGATCTATAGAGATAGATCTAAAAGGATGCTTGGCTTGTCCCAGGGAACGTATATTGACTCGATGCTAAAGAGGTTTAGCATGGAAGATTCCAAAAGAGGTCTCATGCCGATGAGCCATGGAATACATCTCTCTAAGAAACATGCCCCAAAAACACCTGAGGAGAGAGACCGTATGAGTAAGATTCCTTATGCTTCAGCAATAGGATCTATCATGTACGGTATGATATGTACTAGACTAGATGTCGCTTATACACTTAGTGTAACAACCAGATATCAGTCGAATCCAGGAGAAGAGCACTAGAAGGCAGTGAAAAATATCCTAAAGTACTTAAGAAGAACTATGGATGTATTTCTTGTCTACGATGGGTCTGAATTGAAACGAAAGGGCTTCACAGACTCAAGTTTTCAAACAGGCCAAGATGACAGTAAATCCATTTTGGGGTATGTGTTTACCTTAAACGGTGGCGCAGTGAGTTGGAAGAGTTCTAAACAACAAACAGTTGCTGATTTAGTGACAGAGGCAGAGTATATAGCTGCAAGTGAAGCTGCAAAGGAAGCTGTTTGGATGAAGAAGTTCATTACCAAACTTGGTGTGGTTTCTAGCATTACAGGACCAGTGCCTTTATTCTGTGACAACACTGGAGCTGTTACGCAGGCTAAGGAACCCAAGTCTCATCAGAAATCCAAATACGTGTTGCGGCAATTTCATTTAATCAGACAGATCATTGAAAGAGGAGGCATCACCTTGGAGCGTGTGGACTCTCAAGATAATATTGCAGATCCATTTACTAAAGCGTTAACACAATAACAGTTTGATCGTCACTTAGAGAAGAAGTGTATGAGATACCACGGCGATTGCCTTTAGTGCAAGTGGGAGATTGAAAGTAGTATGCATACAAGACAATCATGTATGATGATAAAGCATATACTTTGTAATCAATCTTATTTGTTTATTAAAAAAAGAATTATTTATTAAAGGCATTTATTATCTATATGGTGCTGTTTTAATAATATGTGATCAACCCATAGTTTTAAGCAATGCTTTTAGAATCATGATAAAATCATGCTAATGAGATCTAAGTTCTTAGATAGATTAAAACTAAAATGTTCTTAGTCAATGGATTACTAAAAAGAGGATTAGTGAATCCGGATAGATTGGTACGTACATTGCTTGCTCATTGGATGAGGATGATTGATCTCATGATCATTTGTGTGGAGACACTAAAGAAAGTATGTAGGTGCTTATTAGAGAATAAGTTCAGTGAACGTGACTCGCTAAGGAATACCTAATGGAGTTTTACTTGCCTGTCAATAGGAATTCCTATAGTGATAGTAGTACAAGTGATCCTTAGTCTTGAGATCATCATAGTATCTTATATATAATGAATTACATTTTGACTTATTCCTTAAGACTCCTATAGTATATCAAAGGGTATGCTTGGGTGTAATAAGTTATATATGAAGATAGAGAATGATTAATAAAGAATCTACCACTTCTAGTAAAAGAAGAGAAATATCCTATGTGATTCGATAAATGACAACCTAGGAATCCTTGGCCAAGGTGGAATGAAATTAGAAAGTAGTTTCTAATTTACATTCATTAGGAGTTGTGCATTTAGGAATCGAAATACATATAATTAAATAAAATAAGACTTGACAGTAATTCCATATCTTATATTTAATTGGGACATTGTATGGTGGAAGGATTGAATTGTACGGTAACTATTAACTCAAATGTTCTTTTATGATTAATGTTGAAATCTATATTATCTAGAAAGTCGTTGATCGCTAGGGAGGCTTATCCCTATTGTAGAATAAATATTATTTATTTAAATAAATTAATCGTTTAATTTATTTATTTAAATAAGATTTGAATTGTTCTAATTGATTTATTCACAACCGGTTTAACATGGAGAACCTAAAGGGTCACACCATAAAAGGAAGAATAGTTATTTAAGAAGTTAATGGCATAATCGTAAGAATATGTTAAGTATATTTAGTTTAATCTATGGCGATAGAATAAATTAAATAGCTTAATATTTATTATTCAATATTTTAGAAATATTAAATATAAATTAATAAGAGGAGTCTTATTAATATTATTACAATTATTGTTATTTTAATTTCTAAAAGAGTTTAGGAATTAATTTAATGTAAGTACTCTCATTTATTCCTAATAGGATTAGGAGGGAAAATTAGTTAAAGGAGTTTAATTAATTATCCCTAATAAGATTAGGGAGCCCATTTTATTAAAAGAGTTTAATTAAATAAATAATACCTTATTTTAATTAAACATGGTTACCTGATATCTTTATAAGAGGAGTCTTATATCAGATATCAGATATACATAATTCCAATTTTGTTGGAGAGTACGCCCCCTTTTTCTATAGAGATAGGAAAAACTAAGGTTTGAGCCAATACAACCTTCTTCTTGAAAATTCTTCTTCCTTGGTGGATCACCTCTAGAGACCATACACTTGGGTGGCTAACATTGATCGAAGGAAGGAATCTACCCAGAGATTCAAGGAGATCGCGGAGAAGTAGATGGTGAACTCGTACCTGTGGAAGCTCGTATCTACAAGGGTATGATTCCATAACTTCTTGTTCTTCGTTTTAATTAATAATATGCATAAAGGATGATCCGGGTAATTGGTTTGTGAAAAATTTTATAATCTGATTTTATTATGCTTTCGCTATTTTTACAATTTGATTGCTACTTTGATTTTCACAAAACCTTACCATGGAAGCAGTGCTTCCCATAGAGGCGGAAATGGAAACCCTGAGAGTGTTGATAGATGCTCAGCTGAATAAGGACCAATGGTTACAAGATCTGTGCCACAAATTATCTTTGATAGATGAAAGGCGGGCCACAACCATCTTTCATGGTCAATTATACCAATAGAGGATCGCTCGATCCTACAACAAGAAAGTCTGGCTACGACAGTTCAAACAAAATGACTTGGTCTTGAAGAAGGTTCTCGACAACCAAGATCAATCTAAAGGAAAATTTTCCCCAAACTAGGAAGGCCCGTTTGTTGTCAAGAAGGTATTAACAAGAGGAGCCTTGAGATTGCAAGAGATGGATGGCGAGGAATTTCACCAACTCATCAACTCGGACACCGTGAAACAGTATTATATCTAAAGTTACCTAGAAACCAACATCCTGGTTCTAGATCATCAATCCATCATTCAACTCAGGTTTTCAAAACCTTTCTCATCACATCAGTTTGTCCCCAATACACAGGAGTACGTAGGCAGCCATTTATTTTCTAGTCTAACCTTTACAAAAAACAAAAACAAACCCTCTTCACAACATAGAACTTTTAACCTTTTCATCCCATCAGGGACAAACTACGCAGATCTGATCTCCCCAATACACGAGAGTACGTAGGCATCCATTTTATGGTCCGGTCTAACTACACAAAAAAAACCTCTCCACACTCTTTACCACATAAACTTTTAACCTTTTTATGCTAGGTTGGAACTACGCAGACCTGATCTCTCCCTCATCTATAGGAGTACGTAGGCAGCCATTCATGGTGCGGTCTCACCCCTACAAAAACATAAAACCTTAGCAACAGTACTGGGATCATCTTCAACTTTCAAACTAAACCATAAGAGATGGAACTACTAGATCTCCCCAATACACGGGAATACATTGATGACTATCTGTGGGGCACTTAAACCACACATTATCAGCTTAGACCACAGGGATGGAACTACCTGGTCTCCCCACACAAATGGGAGAAAAAATGGTGACCATCTAAGCTGCGGTTGAATCCTCAAAGAGAAACATCAATCCATAAGAGATGGAACTACCTGGTCTCCACCATATAAGGGAGTACCAACGACCATCTGTGGGACTGTTAACCTCAGAGAGGAAAGCAATAATCCTCTCCATAACCACATTCAGAAACCAGTCCAAAGACATCAAAGGGTAGGGGAAAACAAAGATCAACGATCCATTCTGAAAGATCCTAAGACATCTCAACATCCACCCATCAAGGAGGAGTTTAGAATACATCAAGATCAACAAGTCCTGGGGAACAAGCAACTATCAAACAAGTAATAAGGCATATCTAAAAGGGAAGTGAATCAAAACATATTTCCTTGTCATATAATATTGTTTGATATATACAATGTATCATGTACATGACAAAAATGGCTAACCTAGTCTATGCAAGAAAAATCAAAGCTAATCTATAAACCAATAGATAAGCGAGCTATCAAGTTTAACATGACATCCCTCTTAGAAGATGGAGGTAAATCTATGAGCTTCTGCCCTACGGTATCCACACGAGCGAGGAGATCTATGTCAATCTGCATGGTGCTACCGTGCTCATCAATGAATGCACTCATCTCTATAATAATGTCAGCAGTATGAGATCTCAATGCAGTACTATTTGTAGTGGCAGCATCTCGGGTAGCTAGAGCTTCATCCCGCTCAACAACAGTTGTATCTCTAGATGATCAAGCCTCATCTCATTCAATAACATCGGTATCCCTATGAAATAGAGCAATATATCTCTTAGCCAAAGCGGCATCTCTATCAAAAAGAGCTAGCAACATCAAGGCCCTAGCCTGATCCCTCTCAAATGTTATCAGATATAAACTATGCTTTAAATACTCTACAGAATGTGGAGTCACAACAGTAGGAATACCGGGGGAATCAACCAGAGCTACTGACAAACCAGTAAACAGCTCATCCTCGGTGGGAGAATCAGGATACTCCATAGGCTCCCCACGATCCGAATCAATACCCGGATCTGAGGATAAGACCCTAGCCAATGTAATCTCTACCTCCAACCATGCAAAATACTTTATAGAGTGGCCTGGATGGCTAGTCAAAAAGTCATCCCTCTCACGTGAGGTCCAACAGGTATAAATCCTGGACAAATCCTCTGCTGACAGAAGTCGAGATGATAAATGCTGACCCAATGCCCCATCAAAGGGATGAACATCTTGAAACTGGTCAAACTATGCCATAACAGTCAGTGGATGATATGTGGTCACACCCCTCAAACCGGCCAAGGGAAGATAGTTCATACCGACTACATGAGTGATAAAGCTGTAGGGAGAGCTGAGCCCTAAACACAGCAAAATATCAAACGGATCCTCAATTCCTGACAAGAAAGTCGACCAAGAAGCTGCATCTGTACACTCAGCCGGCAGAAAAGAGTATGACATGTCTATCTTATGGGAAAAACAATATCCATGGCTTCTGAAAGTGCCAATCTGTCTCAAATGTGTCATAAACCACACGTACAACAAGACCGAATTGCCTATAAATGTCCCCATAGAATGGGTATGACAATACATGGCGGACCTCAAGATCTCTGCCAGAATCATTGGTAAGATGGTATGTCCCTCCCGAAGAGCCCAGACTACCATATCACGTCAATATCCAGGTGGTCCATGTACAACGACATGTACAGATAAGTCACTATACACATCAAGAGTATGTTTACAAGGGCGACACACTAATTACCCTTAGAAATGATGAAGTCCACTGAGTATCGCAAATAGCTATCCAATAACCCAAATTTGTTAATCAAGAAACTAATGGACACTACATGCCTCGAGGAAATCTTGTCCAGGGCAACTCTGAGCCTCAATCTTGTAAAGGTCATAAACTGTCGGATCATGTCGCCGACAACAATCAGAGTGAAAGGCCTGTCTAATGGAAAGTCTGTAAAATGCTCATTCTCCTCTAATGTGGGAGTCAACTCCTGGGTATCAAACCTGAATACCTACCTATTTGGTACCTAATGCTCCAGCATGCCCTCTACAAAGCTTAGTGGAACCTGAAACGTCAGGAGGGTCATAGAGTGTCATAACAGCTGATCAACTGTCACCCTGTCTAGGGAAGACAAACTGTCATACTATAATCTTAAGGAAGATGCCACCAAAACGGGTGAGGTATGCTCAATCCGACTAACAGTGGATAAAGACATCTGTAGGGCCGTGTCATAAGACCATCAAGGGGTTAATGCTAAACTCATAGCTAAAAATACATTTCCATAACATAATGCATGCATAATAAAGAATAGATGACAATATGATGTAAGGAATGGAAAACAATATACATACATTCTTAAGTACATTATCATCTAAATACATCAGCTCTGTATACAACTGGAAAATATAGGGAAATTGGACACAGCCGCCTAATAACTAACAGAGGCCTATTAAAGATATAACGAGAATGGGGAACATCCGTCCAATATCTAACAGAGGCCTATCAAAAGATATTTCGAGAAATGCATTAGAAGAAGTCAATAGTGTTGATATCCACATCATCGAACCTATCCATCTGATGTAACTCCTCTTGAGTCACTAAATCTCTGTCACTAAATCTCTGTTAATCTACGCCAAAAAAACCATCTAAATATGGGCCACCTGAAGGGCAAGCCCCAGAGCTGGAAGGATAAAAAATATCTACCTCAGATGGATCTCTGTCTAAATATCAGATAAAGAAATGTGCCTGATCCAACTGCTGGGTTAAACTCTACGTTAGATGAGTAGGCTCTTGGACACATGTAATCCAATTCGTCATCATGACAGATCCAGGAACCATATATCCCATAAACTGTGTGGCGCGAATCTGGGCTCCAATGGTGCGAGGGAACCACTAGCGGTAAAATGCCTCCTAAGTGAAAGGTCCCTCTGACAAAGTAAAGCCATCAACACCCATCAATGGGACCTCAATGACCGGCTGCAATAAAGGCCACTGACGCCTGGCTGGAGGAAGGATCAGAATACGAATCTCTCCTGTGGTGCTCTTAATAGCACGCTCTCCTAAATAGAGCTCCCAACCTCTGTCTGTGAAGAGAGGAATTCGATGGGTGGACAATACATACTCGATACTAGTTGGGAAACCACCATCAAAGCCAACTGTCAAGTGGTCCTCAAAATAAGAAAACCATGTAATGACATCGGCTGTCAATAACTCCAACTGTAAGCGCAAATGGGTGAAACCCTCAACTACAGAAACCTCTGTCAAAGTGGAGTGATGCCATCTTCGTCCCCATGGATAGGTATCTAAACCTAACCGGCTAACGGGACGAAGACATGGGAGCCTTTCGTAGACCCAAAATAGCAAATACAAGATCAAAAATCTGTGGTCAATCAAACTCTCAGCTCGAACAAGGGAAATTAAAAGAGAAAATGCTCACTAACAGGAATGGGTAGAACACTAACCAAGCCTCCATCACGCCCTCTGAGCATAGGCGCATTCCCCTGAGGAAGTAGGCAAAGGTGTATGAGCCCCAATCAAACTCTCCAATAAGGTCCACCTCCCGTGTGGCGTGATAAGTAGGTTTTATACCTACTTATCCTGTATCAATTACTTGAATTAGTTTCTTAAACTCATGTTTATTAGTTTATTTTCATGCATTTTGTGTTTATTTTGTAGATTATATGCTTGGGAGCTCTGTGAGCTACTATTGTTATGAAAATGCAAGGAAAAGTCGACTATTAGTATAAAATTGCAAGGAAAAACAATTTGAACATCGTTTAGGCTTTCATGTTCATGTCATGTTCTTGGCTTAGAACTTGGACTATATTGTAGAGCTTCTTCTTAGCTTTTCGGAATATCTTGAATCATTTCAATCGAAGTTCGGATGTAAGAGTTATGACATTTATACCAACGGACGTTGAACTTCACTGTTTTGGGTGGCCATTTGCATAGCAGTCCCTTCCAACCCAATTTTGACCTTAATCCATTCGTTGCTTCTCAATTCTCAAAGCCTAAAAGTTGTAGAGCTCGTCGATAGCTTCGATTTGATAGGTGGCAGGCCCCGTAACTCCTCCCGGATCAAACGTTATGGTTGTTTTACCAAAGGACACTGCAGCAAAAGGGAGCAACTAACAGCAGCATAGCAAGTTGGGGCTTGCTCTTTTAAGCCTAACACCCAAGCTGGGGCTTGGGGGTCAAGACTCAATTACAGACCACTAGCAAGCTGGGGCTTGCCCTTAAAGGAGTACTACCCAAGTCGGGGCTTGGGTACGCACAAAAAAGTAGTTTTTGGCAGAATTTGAGTTCAAGAAGGATTCGTTCGAGCTGATTGACTCAAGGACTTCCAAGAGGACTTAAAGACATATAAAGAGGCATATAAAAGGAGGAGAATCACAAGGATTAGGAGAGAGGGAGGATTCCATTAGATTAGAGAAAAGTAAATTAGGAACAAAACCCTAGTTCTTATAAGTTTTGGAGATTGAAGCAACTTGGAGACCATTGAAGATAAAGAACACAAGCTTGAGAAAGATGGAGATTTGCTGACAACAGATTCAATTCTTTTTCTCTAATCTGATTCTTGTCTTTTAATGTGTATTCAAGTGTGGATTCTTAGTTTTAATTTAATGAACTAATTCTTTGTTTGAGATTACAATGGATATTATTGTGTAGTTTATTTTAATATGCTTCGCTATCGATTATTATGTTTTATTGTGAGGATTGTCTATTATGATTTGGACTTAATTGTTTAATTGATTGGCCATCAATTATCGTGATAATCTATACGAACTCGAGAGATAAAGTATAGATTTAGATCTGATCATGATAGCATGTATTTGTGATTTCTACATAAATGGATTTCATGATTAGTGTTTAGGATAGAGATATGCCTTTATGCCATATGTAATCTTATAGAGAACTTGTGCTTTAAATCCTTTTTAATTATAATTGACATAGAGATATAGTGGATTAGTTAATTAGGGTGTCTTGCTTAATTCTATCATCTGTGGATTGAAGTGAGTATGAGTATTATGCATCGATAGGTGGTTTTATCTACTTTAGTGTTCTTGATTAACAATTCAGGATAGAAAATAATTGATGAAAAGTGTATTAATTTAAATGAAGCAATAAGTGAAGTTGTGATCTTAAATCTCCATAATCTGATTTTTAATTAGTGGTAATTAGAATTAGTGTAATTAAATAATTTAATTAATAATCTTAAATTGATTGTTTAAATAAAATTAGTTTGATTAAGGGCTAGTATTTGGTAGTTTGTATTTATAATTCCTCGTGGGAACGATACTCTACTTTCACTGTATTACTTGTTGACCATGTATACTTGCGTATTGTGCGTAATTAGATTTTACCCAACAAGTTTTTGGCTCCTTTACCGGGAAATTAGTATAATATTTTTTTTGCCAATATTAGTTTCAATCTAATTAGTCTTAATTTAAACATTTTGTTTTCTTTTTATTTAATTCTCTCCCTATTTTTTTTTCTTTTCAGGTACCATGGATGGATGTAATTATCAATGGCCGTACACAAATATGACTCCACCAAGGGACACATGAATTGATGGACTCAATGCATTTTTTGCATTGTCAGCACAAATTGAGACATTTTCGAGGAAGTTGAACGCTTTTGCTGCACAACGTCGTCAAAGTGTGGCGGTTACTTGTGATTATTGTGCTAGAAATCATATGAGTCATCAATGCACCGTTAGTTTTGAGCATGTACCATATAGTGGTGATTATCTCAACAACTATGTTAAGCCTAACTATCACCGAGATTGGGGGTATCACCCGAATTCTTCAGGGAGCTACATTTATGATGACCAATATTATGCTCCAAATCCATCATACACACCAGAATTTTCATGTCCACCTCCATTACCACAAGAAGAAAAGCCAAATCCGAGGGATGTAATATTGAAGGGCATAGCAAACCTAGAGGAGATGAGGATTAGCCAAGAGCTGTCAACCCAAAATTTTAATAATTAGATGGAAAAACTCGTCACTAACTCAACCAATGGTCCTCAATACACGGCTTTCGAGATTGAAACAAAAAATTCAAGGCTGGGGGAATTATTGTCCAAGTTCATAGAAGATGAGGAGAATATGAGTGTTCAAGTGAGGTCAATGCAAAATCTTGCGGATCAGATAGAGCAAATGACCAAAGCCGTAAGCAACCTTCCTCCTAACACTTGGCTTTATGACATGGATGATGAAATTGATGGAGAACCCGAACCAAATCTGCAACTGGATGAGCCACAAGATATCGGAAGGGTGGAGACAATTGTGGATAATGAAATAGAGGTCGACGAAGATCTAAATGGGTCTCCACCAAAGATCAAAGAGTCAATCAAATTTTTAAAATCATGCCCACTTGGTAGTCATTTCGTCGGCGAAGCTCTGGATGACATAAGAGCGAGTACAATTTTGAATCCATGGTGGGACGAGAAAGAGAAGATAGACGAAGAACCCATGGTGTATGACAAGCTTCCATGCCCCAAAGTTAACACATACATAATGGAGAAAACACCTAGCTGTGGGACGTTCTTGATTGAGATCATAATAAATCAAAGCATGCTAGGTGACTTTGATGCATTGGCCATCGCCTGTGGGAACCTCCAAAAGGACAATTTGTTACTGATGGATGGAGGGTTCCTCAATTTTCGAAGAGAAATTGGATAGCGTTGACTAGACAAAGTCTGGCTGAAGGACTATAAATCAAGCGCTTATTGGGAGGCAACCCAAATTTAATTTTAATTTTTATTTTTTTTAGGTTTCATATTAGTTGATAGATTTTTTTTTCATTTTTTTAGGATTTAATAAGCTTGCTACTATTATATTCACAGGTTAGTCAAGTCCAATAGAAGTGTGGTGCCCGATTAATTCTAATGTGCCTAACCTATTCTTTAAACTTCGCAGATGATGAGATAAATTGCTACATGTCAGGGAAGTCCTCTCTTTTAATTTTTCCTATCTTAGACATTGAGGATAATGTCTGTTTTAAGTTTGGGGGTATTTATCATGTTTAGTATTTACTTGGACAATGTTTTAATGAAATTTGATTTTGGCCAATGATAAGTGGGTGGTTGTTATTGTTAGCTCTTGGAGAATTGATGAGCATGCTTACTCTATATTTTAACTTATTAGTTGGTTTTCACATTACTTGCGAAATTTTTGAAAATTTTTACACATCTATTTGTTTAGCCAGTTGGGATTGAAATTTTTGGCTAAATGCTTATGAAAGATACCATTGCAACTTTAGAAATCTTATTTGAGCATCATTCAAAGCGAAAATTAGGAACTCACATAAGTTTGGGGGAAATCTTGGGGTATTTTTGAAAAAAAACATTTATTAGAACCTTTCCTAGTTGAATAATTGAATCTTGTGGTGGGTCGAGATGGAGCGCAAAATGCACTCCCCATAAACACAGGCACAAAATGGAGCGTAAAACGCACTTGTTCAATGAAAAGTAGAAAGTGAGATGGGGCGTAAAACGCACTAACCAAATAGAGAAAAGAAAATATGTATGTTTGAAATACCTGGGAAGGGTTCATATGTGCTTAAATGTTTAAATATCTAGTTGATCCTCAAGAAAAATTTGTGCTATGTCTATATTAGCGGTGATTAATGTGATAAGAAGTTTTGAAAGTCATTTTTGAAAATCTTTTATGAGTATTGGTTGATATAATCTAAATCATGAATGGTTTGAACATATGAATGCACACATGCACTTAAAGGATCAAGAGTAGATGTGAAGCTAATGAAAGTGTTGAAATTTTAGATATGACATTGTTTTGAAATTTTATGCGGGTTATCATTTGTTGTAGCCTTTGAGGCCATCGATCGAATTCATATTAATTCATTGTTTGGGTGGATCATTGCTAGAGGATGAATTTTTCTAAATTGTGTTTTTGCTTGATGACAAGCAAATGTTTAAGTTTGGGGGTATTTGATAAGTAGGTGTTATACCTACTTATCCGGTATCTACTACTTGAATTAGTTGCTTAAACTCATGTTTCTTAGTTGCTTTTCATGCATTTTGTGTTCATTTTGTGGATTATATGCTTGGGAGCTGTGTGAGATACTACTGGTATGAAAATGCAAGGAAAAGGCGACTATTGGTATGAAATCGCAACGACAAGCAATCCGGACATTGTTTGGGCTTTTATGTTCATTTCATATTATTGGCTTGGAACTTAGACTATATTGTAGATCTTCTTCTTAGCTTTCCAAAACATCTTGAATCATTCCAATCGGAGTTCGGATGTAAGAGTTCTGACTTTTGTATCAACGGACGTTGAACTTCACTGTTTTGGGTGGCCATTTGCATAACAGTCACTTCCAACCCAATTTTAACCTTCATTAGTCAGTTATTTCTCAATTCTCAAAGAATGTAAGTTGTAGAGGTCGTCAATAGCTTTGATTTGATAGGTGACAGACCCCGTAACTCCTCCTGGATCAAACGTTATGGCCGTTTTACCAGAGGACACTACATCAAAAGGGAGCAACTAACAACAACATAGCAAGCTGGGGCTTGCTCTTTTAAGCCTAACACCTAAGCCGGGGTTTGGGGGTCAAGACTCATTTACAGGCCACTAGCAAGCTGGGGCTTGCCCATAAAGGAGTACTACCCATGCTAGGGCTTGGGTAAGTGCATAAAAAGTTATTTTTGGCAGAATTTGAGTTCAAGAAGGATTGGTTTGAGCTGAATGACTCAAGGACTTCCAAGAGGAATTAAAGATATATAAAGAGGCATATAAAAGGTGGAAAATCACAATGATTAGGAGAGAGGGAGGATTCCATTAGATTAGATAAAAGTAGATTAGGAACAAAACCCTAGTTCTTATGAGTTTTGGAGATTGAAGCAACTTGGAGACCATTAAAGATCAAGAGTAGGAGCTTGAGGAAAATGGAGATTTGCGTATAACAGATTCAATTCTTTTTCTCTAATCTTATTCTTATCTTTTAATGTGTATTCAAGTGTGGATTCTTAGTTTTAATTCAATGAACTAAATCTTTGTTTGAGATTACAATGAATCTTATTGTGTAGTTTATTTTAATACGCTTCACTATCGATTATTATGTTTTATCGTGAGGATTGTCTATTGTGATTTGGACTTAATTGTTTAATTGATTGGCCAACAATTACCGTGATAATCTATACGAACTCGAGAGATAAAGTATAGATTTAGATCTGATCATGATATCATGTGTTTGTGATTTCTACATAAATGGATTTCATGATTAGTGTTTAGGATAGAGATATGCCTTTACGCCATATGTAATCTTATAGAGAACTTGTGCTTTAAATCCTTTTTAATTATAATTGACATAGAGATATAGTGGATTAGTTAATTAGGGTGTTTTGCTTAATTCTATCGTCTGTGGATTTAAGTGAGTATGGGTATTATGCATCGAGAGGTAATTTTATCTATTTTAGTGTTCTTGATTATCAATTCAGGCTAGAAAATAATTGATAAGAAGTGTATTAATTTAAATGAAGCAATAAGTGAAGTTGTGATCTTAAATCTCCATAATTTGATTTTTAATTAGTGGTAATTAGAATTAGTGTAATTAAATAATTTAATTAATAATCTTAAATTGATTGTTTAAATAAAATTAGTTTGATTAAGGGCTAGTATTTGGTAATTTGTATTAATAATTCCTCGTGGGAACGATGCTCTACTTTCAATGTATTACTTGTTGACCACGTATACTTGCGTTTTGTGCATAATTAGATTTTACCTAACATGGCACTGACTAAAGTGAATGACACCGTCGAAGAGTTATCAGCCAAGAAACATGAGGATGATCAGAAACAATCACCGAAGGATGCGATCTCTAACCCTCCGATCATCGGGTAACAGCTCAGTCAAAATCCCACTCATGACATATATACTCAAAGGACTAGTACGGACTATCCTACCCTTTAGTGTCATAGCCGGGACTCCCAACAAGGATCAGACGTCAGTCGGAGAAATGTCAGCCACAAAAGGCACTAGCGCCCCGAAAAACTCCCTCCTAATGATGAATCACCAATCTAGCTGTGTCATCATCACCTCACAATCTAGCAAATGGAGAGACTGAGCCTAGTGAAACCAACACTCAGACATAGCCCCGAGGTAACCCCAGGGACAACGACGGGGGAGGATGAATAAGAAAGCCTCAAAGCCCCAAGCATGCACAATCTCTCAGTACTCTAAATAAAGAGTCTCGTGTAGTGAATGTATACTGAACCAGTTCCCTCTAGGCTGTGTAAAGCCAGGAATCTACGTTAAAATGCAAATCAATATTAGAACCCTTGAGCCCACAAATGGGAAAAGGAAGATTGACATGACTTTTAACTCGTTCGCATGATAATAGATCAAGGGGTGACGACTCAAATCATCTAGAAGCTCTGGAATCGTCACATTTATAGCTGGAAGTTCCCTGCGGGGAATAGAAGAAGAAGGAGCAGGATCCGCAATGGGTACATCCTTCTCCAAGTCCTTAGCATCCGGTCTCTCAACCCGGATAGAACGAATCACTAACTCCACCAACCGATGAGGCTGTCGGGGTGGACGAGGTTGAGGCTGAGGCACATCAGAAGCTCTCCTCCTCACATTTGAAGAGGTCCTACGGGAGCTACTCGGCTACTCTTGATCCATATATCTGGACAAAAGTCTCCAAATCACCTTAGAAAGGGCGTGGTAAATTCTAACCTGGAGCTCATTAAATGCATTGTATAGCTATATGCATGCATGCATTACTTTAACATACGTCTATAGCAGAGTTAAAAATGCATGTTCATTTAATGCCTAGACTTGTGAAAAAAATTCCGTCAGAGCCTCCTTTGTAAAAAGGACTATCCACATGCGCGTAGGCATAACTAGGTGGCCATTCAGTAGCACACCAACTCAAAGTTTTAAACATCATATATGCGTGAAAGACATCAAAGTAATATCCATAAGGGTAGCCTAATTACCAGGATTACTTTACTTCAAAACCTTTGCTCATTTGTCCTCAAATAGGATGAAAAAATAGCAGAAAAAGGTGCCAAATTGACTGTTTCAAAAGTTAATTTTGTTCACATCAATGCGTTTAGCATGGTAAAATACTAACATTTACTGTGTTAAATAATATTTATCAAGTCATATGAGCATGCATATTCACTACTATGTATTTTGAAGCATTTCATATTATATCTCACTTTCCAACAGTCAAAACTAGAAAAGAAAACATGTAATTAATTGTTACCAGGATAGTGCAAAACGATTGTACGATGACAAATTTTGCAGAAAACAACCTGAACTTAGTTGATCTGAAGATGAAATCTCGGATTCTCTGTGCGACTTCAAGTTAAAAATAACTTGTGAAAGGGAAAGACAAGTGAGATATAGCCCATGAGTGGCCGCGGGTATACTCGCGGCAGCCATGGGTCTACCTGAGGTTACCCTGGGTGGTCCCCACCCCCTCCAACTCGATTGTCGACGCCCAGATTTTATTTATCCCTTTTCTATTCTTGTCTTTTGGTGTTCTCATGTTAGGTGAGATTTGTTTGAAAAAACAAGTTGTGAAAAAGGTCTGACATTTATATGTCGACGATTGGACTGTAAGAGTCGCCAGTTGGTTTTTTAAATGGTTGTACCAACACAACCGAGAAAAGTTTTGCACATTGACCTAATGATGTGACACTGCTTAACAGGTCTGTGAAACCGAGATTCATTAAGGTCCGAGGACTTGCTTATGCAGAGGGAAGGTGTTAGGCAACCTCCGACATCCATGTTGCCACGGTGACCGCCACTTTTCAATTAAACTGTTATATGAATGTGTGTGTGTGTGTGTCAATGTGCAGTTATTTGGAAGTAGTGCTATGCCTCATTCACACCTATATACAAAGGGTTTGAATTTTTGTATACAAATCAGTTTTAACAAGATATAACAGTGATGTTTTGTAAAAAGAGATTTTTCAAACCGTGTGCTCAATAGTAATTGAGGCTTTTGATACTTCCATTTTATTAAATGTTCGGCTTGATTGCTTTTATTTTTGAGATGAGAAGCATCTTCGAGAAAATAATATACATAGCATTATCAAACTCCTTGTGGGCATGAAAGCCATCTAAGGAAGTTTGAATATCGCGAATAATTTACAAGCCATATACAGCTGAAAATGTCCTTCATTGGAACCGAATCTGGATTCAGTAGACTGAATCTGTGATCACATGATTCCTAGGCTCACATGATGTAGCAATTTATATGAAACTTGTAAGTAATTATATATATATATATATATATATATATATATATATATATATATATATATATATATATATAGACATGATCAACCACTACGAACCACCTCCATGGGGAATCAGAAATATAAATATATACAAGCTGTAAATATATATATATAGACATGATCAACCACCACGAAGTACCTCCATGGGAGATCAGAAGTGTAAATAAAGCAATAAATATGGTCAACCGCCACGAAGTAAACTCCAGGTGGTACTAAATGTAAATAAATCAGTAAAAGGTCACGAAGTAAACTCACGCCTAACAAAAATGCAAATATATATATATATATATATATATATATATATATATATATATATATATATATATATATATATATAAGCGGTAAACGTACATGATATATATCGATCCCGACTCGATTGATCATTTCGGCGATTCGTCGCTATATATATATATATATATATATATATATATATATACACACACAAACACACACACACACACATACACATAAAAAGAAATAAAAGTCACGGACCGAAGTTCGGGCATACACACGCTACACGACTCTCAACGTGAAGAACTGTGTGTGCACAGTAGTGGACAAAGGCTTTAGAAAGTGTAAGAAAGCTTACAGTGGACTGTCAAAGAAGACTTCAATATCTTTAAAGGGACGAACACTCGGCTCCTGCCGGTAAAAATATAGCAATATATAAGGTCACAAGTGTTTAAAATGAGAAAGCACTCAGTTTATAATGTGTACAGAGCAAATTGGACAAGGCTTTCTCGCCTTTTTTCTCTTTTCAAAATGGCTGCCCCAAGCCCTCTATTTATAGAGGGGGGAGCCGCAGGTGTACCTGCGGTAGCTACAGTTGCACCTGCGGCTGCCTGGGGTTCCCCGGGTTCTCGGGTCCCACCGTCTCAAAGTACGTGCATGCGTGCAACGTTATGTCTGCTCGAACTTTCAGAACTTCAATTCGGGCATCCAATCGAGGTGTATAAGACCTTTTACGGCATGCTGTTGTCAAGAGCTACACAATGACATGGGATTAGAGATTGTATGAAGTCAGGAAGATGAGACTATGCCCTTGGTCTTCAAGCTTCAAATTCTATCCGGTGTGCTGTCATGTGCAGTAGTCACTCGGGATTAGAGCTCTTTGGTTCTTATAGGACATTAATGTGTAGAATATATGTATGAATGTTGAGATGGCGCAATGTGGGATTGGGATGGCAAAATGACGGTTCTACCCTTCACCGGGGTTATCTCCGGTTTGAGCTGTTTTAGTGGTCGTTGCTCAGGGTTATCTCTAAGATTGGACTACTGCAGGTGTTGACCGTCCTCAGGGTTATCTTTGAGGTGTGCATGACCTCTCGGGGTTATCTCTGGTCTTAGGGAATGAGTGCTTCGGGGCCATTGTCAAGTGTTAAAGTTGATTGCATGGATTTGAAACAAGCATTTTCGGGGTTATATCCGGAACTGCAACTGCATGCCTCGGGGTTGTCTCCGAGGTTGGCACTATCTCTCTCGGTGTTCTTTTCGGGACTAAGACTGAGTATCTCAGGGTTATCTCTGAAACGACACGGTCTTCTCCGGTGTGATTTTCGGTATTTGAACTGCATTCCTCAGGGTTATTTCCGAGGTTGAAACTAAGACTCCCGGTGTTATTTATGGGGTTGAGGTTGGAAGTTTCGGTGGTATTTCTGGGATTTGAGCTAAATGTCTCGGGGTTATCTCCGAGATGGTAATAACTGAATATCCCAGGTTTGTCTCCAGGATTGAACTGAGCTGTCTTCCAGGGTTATCTCTGAAAGACGATTCTACCCTTGAGTGTCTACAGATGCCCCTCTTTATCATATTCAAGCAATGCAATGACATGGATGGGATAAAGAATAGTAGACACTTGAAATGTAATAAGATAATCATGATGCAATGTACAAAAACATAATGTAAATGTATGTGGTTTGTTGGATTGTTCTCTAACATGGTGGGATGATTTTCGGCTCCCTTTGACTTCTACCGAGAGCAGGGTGATTTATGACCACTTTGATAATCTATTTGGACATATAATCCACAGCTACCATGAACTTCCAGGATGTTGACGTTGGGATTATCACCAAAGTCCTTAACCCTTGGTACAAACTTTCACTGAAGATGTATCTCTCATGTACAAGAGACTATGTGGGGATGTGTTTTGTCTATTGAGGATGTGTATAACATATTCCATCATCAGTCTTCCCTGATGAGGATGCTTTGTCAGAGTTACTACCAACAGTCTGTGTTATCAGGATTGCCTGACCTTCGTTGACATGTTCATCAACGGATGAAATCCCTGTTGGGGATAATGCCAAGGCTGCTTGACCTTTGTTGACGTGTTCATCAATGGATTAAATCATCAGATGGCTTCTGATGCTTCGATGGGTTTACTTGCCACCGGCTAACGTAACGTCAAGGTTGCTTGACCTTCATTGATATGTACATCAACGGCTGAAAATGCGTGACACCCCCGCCGGGGACTATGTACTTTTGCAGATGAAAATGCGTGACACCCTCGTCGGGGATCCATGGACATGTACATCAACGGATGAAAATGTATGATGCCCCCGCCAATGATATGTGCTTCAATAGATGAAAATGCATAATACCCCCGCCGGAGATCTGTGCTTCAACATATAAAAATGCGTGATACCCCTGCAGGGGATCCATGGATATGTACATCAATGGATGAAAATGTGTGATGCCCCCGCCGGGGATCTATGCTTTGACAGATGAAAATGTGTGATACCCCCGCCGGGGATCCATGGATATGTACATTAATGAATGAAAATGCGTGATGCCCCCATCGGGGATCTATGCTTTGAAGTTGTGACCCCAAACTGACGGCATTGGACCTTTGTGAGGTATTGTCGAGTGTGATTAGCAACCACTGAGATCATCAGTATAGTGTATCTTGTGTTTGGACGAATACCAAAGAATGATATGAAAAGCCATAATTTGGCCCGGGAAAACCAGAGTTTTAGGCTATTCTGCTCAATCGCGTAGCGTTTTTATCCCTGATTTGGCCTTTTCAGCTTGTGATAACACCTATACAACTCGAACTGGACCGAGCCAAAGGGGTGGGCCCCACACAGGGGAGCCGTAGGTACACCTGTAGTAGCCGTAGGTGGACCTACAACTAGTCATGGATGGCTATTAAAGCTACAGGTTGCTTTCTCAAGTCATTTTACGTTGCACCGCATAGGATATTCGAGAGCTCTTCTTCAGATCTGCTGAGTTCGGGCGTCTTTCTATAAATTTGTCACCGTACAAGTGTTCTACACTGTCCTGGTAACGTATGCATGTCTTCTTTTCCAGTTTCATTTTTGAGGTGATTTGGAGACTTGTTGTCCAGATATATGGATCTGGATCAGCTGAGTATTTCCTGCATGACCACTTCAGGTGTGCGGAGGAGGGCTTATGAAGTGCCTCGACCCCGTTCAGTTAGACAACCTCATCGTCTAGTAGAGGTAGTGATTCGTCCTATCCGGGTTAGTGTACCAAATGTCGAGGACGAGGAGGAGGATGTACCGGTAGCGGCTCCAGCTCCTGCTGCTCATATTCCCTGTAGGGATTTTTTAGGCATTCAGGTGGCTATTCTAGATCTTCTGGGTGATTTGAGTCGCCACCCCTCAGTTTACTTGCATGTAGATGAGGTAAAAACTGGATTTAATCTTCCTTTTTCCAATTGAGGAGGAGTAAGGATTTTGACATTAATTTGCATGTGATGTAGGTTCCCAACTTTACACAGTCTCAAGCGAACTGGTTTAGCATACACTCCCTATACCAGGCTCTGCATCCAGATTAGGTATTGTGTATGATTGGGGCATTAGGGCTTTCTTTTCCATTCTTCCCCGCCGTTGTCCCAAGGGTACCTCACGGCATTGTCTGAGAGCTGGTTTCACCAGACTCAGTCTCTCTACTTGTTGGATTATGAGGTGATGATGACGTCGATGGATTGGCGATTTATCACCGGTATGGAGTTTGGAGGGGATCCAGTGCCATGTACGGCGGATATTACCCCGACTGCAGTCAGATCCTTGTTGGGAGTTGTTGCTAAGGCGCTCAAGGGTAGGACCGTTCGTAAAGGTCCTTTGAGGGGCGATGCTATGAGTGGGCTGTTGAGTGAGACCATGCCCGCTGATGTGAGAGTCAGGGATCGCATTCTTCGACGATTGTTCCTGGTTATCATTAGGGGTTGTTTCATAGCAGATAACTCTTCTATGGTGTCATTTGCTTTGATTAGTGCCATGCGGGAAGTGGACCGTATTGGAGAGTATGATTGGGGTTCCTACACCTTTGCTTATTTCCTCAGGGGAATACATATGCGTTCGCAGGGCTTGACCGAGGCTTGGCTAGGATTTTACCCGTTTCTGCTGGTGAGTATTTCTCTTTTGATTTCCCATGTACATGTTAAGAGTGTTCACTGACGGCAGTTATTTTGCCTTTGTGTTGGCAGTTTTGGGCCTATGAGAGGCTTCCATGTTTGCGTCCTGTGAGCGTGTTAGGTTTAGATACCTATCCACGAGGACGGAGATAACATCACTCCATTTTGGTGGAGGTTCCTGTAGCAGAGGGTTTCACCCCTTGTCACTTACAGTTAGAGCTGTTGACAACTGATGTCATCACTTGGGTTCCCTACTCTGGGGAACATTTGACCACTGGGTTTGAGGATGGATTTTCGATTGGGGTTGAGCATGTGATATCCACACGTAGGATTCCTCTCCTCATAGATGGAGGTTGGGAGCTCTATTTAGGAGAGCGTGCTACTAGGAACACCACATGAGAGATTCGTGTATCGATCTTGCCTCCTGCTAAGCGATATTGACCTGTGTTGCAGTCACCCGCCGATGACATCCCATTGATGGGTATAAACAAATATACTTTATAAAAGGGTTCATATACTCAGGATACGTTTCATCATTGGTGGTCCCCTCAAACCATTGGAGCCCAAACCCGCGCCACTCAGTTTATGGGGGATATGGTTCCTGGATCCGTGATGATGACGGATTGGCTGACCTGTGTCCGAGATCTAACTTATGTGATACAGATTGATCGTTTGACCCGGCAGTTAGACCGGGCATATTTTTTCATCCGGCACATGGGCAGAGATCCTTTAGAGGTAGATACTTTTGGTCCTTTCAGCTCAGGCGCTGGCCCCTCAGGTGACCCATATGGCTTTGCCGGTGTAGATCCTCCCTTGTATAGGCCTAACATCCCTGTTGATAGAGATCTAGTGACTCAAGAGGAGTTACATCAATTGGACAGGATATATGATGTATATATTGACACCATTTTCTTCTTCTGATGTATATTCTTGTTATCTCTTTTGATAGGCCTTTGTTAGATATTGGGTGGCTGTTTCCCATTTTAGCTATATCTTTTGATAGGCTTCTGTTAGTAGTAGGGCGTCCGTGCCCCATTTCCTTATATTTTTAGCTGTACAAAGATGATGTATATAGATGATGATGTACTTAAGAATGTATTTATTATTTTCCATTCCCTACATCATATTGCCATCTATTATCTGTCATGCATATATCATGGTATGCATATGTATGTATGTCCAGAGATATTCAGCATTGACCCCCGGATGGTCTTATGATACGGCCTGCACAAATGTCTTCTTCGATAGTCAGCTGCATAGATCATACTCACCAGTATTGGTGGCATCTCGTCTGAGGTTATGGTATGATAGTATATCACGTACAGATAGGGTGACAGTAGATCAGCTATTACAACATTTTATGACCCTTTTAATGTTTCAGGTTCCCGCAGGCTTTATAGAGGGTATGCTGGAGCATTGGATATCGGAGAGACATGTTTTTTAGTTTGGTACCCAAGAGTTGACTCCTACATTTGAGGAGTACGAGCGGTTGACGGCTTTGCCCTCAGACAGACCTTGCGCTCATATGGCTATCGCAGATATACGCCGACAGTTCATGACCCTCACCGGGTTACGACGTAGAGTAGTAGAGGATGCGATTACATCTGGCCATATATTACCCCAGGTTTTCCTGATAGACAGATTTGGCTCATTGGATAGCTACGCTCGATACTCTGGGGATTTTACCACACCAGATGATCAGTGGAATTTGGCTATAGTAGATGTACTCGTGCTGTGCGTAGTGGCATATGTATACATGCCACGGTATATGGATGAGATGGACATAGTTGTCATCATGGCAATGAGAGCTCTCAGGGAGGGTCATACCATCATCCCGATGATCGTGGCAGAGACGTTGAGGTCGGCCACGTTCTGTAGTACCTACCCTGCAGGGGTCTTTACAGGTAGTTTGGTAATGCTATACGCGTGGTTTATGTCACACTTAAGACCGATTGGTACTTTCCACCGACACGGGTATTGTTTCACCCATGATATAGCTATATCTTACTCCTTTCAGCCATCGGAGTGTATAGACGCTATGTTTTGGTTGGTATTCTTGGCCGGGATCAGAGATCCGTTTGTCATTCTACCGTGTTTAGGGCTCATCTCACCCTATAGCTTTATTACTCACGCTCTGAGCATGGATTATCTCCCTCTGGCTGGTTTGAGGGGCATGATTACCTACTACCCACTGGCTGTGATGTCATAGTTTGACCAGTTTCAGGACTTCCATCCTTTTGTGGGGGCGTTAGGTCAGTGTTTTGCTTCTCGCCATCTATTAGCAGAGGACTGATCCCGGGTGTATGCTTGTTGGGATCAGTGTAAGAGTGCTGAGTTTTTTGTTAGCCATCCGGGCTGTTTGTCAGAGTATTCTGCGTGGATGGAGACAGAGACTTCATTGGCTACGAAAATATCCACAGTGTCGGGTATTGATTCAGATGGTGGAGAGCCCATGGAGGACATTGATTCCCACATCGAGGAGGAGCCATTCACTGGGTTGCCAGCAGCTCTTGTAGATTTTCCCAGTACTAGCGCTGTCGTGATCTAGCATTTAGTACAATACTTCGAGCAGAGTCTTCATCTGATGACCTTTGAGAGGGATCATGCTAGAGCCATGATGTTGACCGCTCTTGATGGGAGAGATGCCGCTCTATGAGAGAGGCGAGGCATTAGTATATAGAGATGCCGCTATTGAGGAGCGGGATGAGACCAGATCAGTCAGAGATGCCATGAAAGTTGAGCGGGATGGTGCCATATCTGCCAGAGATTTAGCCGTTATAGATAGTACCACAGTGAGGTCCCTTACTACTGGCATGATTGTAGTTATGAGTGCATATATTGATGAGCATAGCGTCAGCATGCAAATGGCTATAGATCTGTTAGCTCGTGTGGATACACTTGTGCAAAAGACCACATCACTACCTCCTTATTCTGAGAGAGATGCCATGTTGGCCTTGATAGCTCGCATATACTCTGATTTGCAGATGAGCTTGTATTTTCCTGCACAGACTAGCTTAGCCATTTTGTCATATACAGTTCATATTGTATATATCAAACAATATTATATATAGCAGGGAAATATATTTTTATTCACTTCCCTTTTAGTTAGGCCTTGTTGCTTGTTTGATATTTGCTTGTTTCTCTAGGGGTTGTGATCTCGATATATTATGAATTCATTTTTGATGGATAGACATTGAGTTATCTTAGGATATTTCATAATGGATCATTGATCTGTGTGTATTTCCTACCAACTTTGGTGTCTTGGGACTAGTTTCTGTATGTAGATGTGGAGAGGAATGTGGCTTTCCTCTCTAAGGTTGACCGCACCACAGATGGTCGCCAATACTCCTATTTAAGAGGAGCCCAGTTAGTTCGAACTCTTATGGATTGGTGTTTCTCTTTGAGGAATGAATCACAGCTTAGATGGTCGTCGACTCTCCCGTTTACATAGGGAGGTCAGGTAGTTCATGTAACGACCACAAAATAGGTCCATTCCATCCAACTCATTCTGAGTCGTCAAATACATGGTACAGAAAACAACTACAACTTTATTACAACAATTGTCGTGCAAAATACAACAACACATATGCTGTGAGTTTGGATACAAATATATACCAAATGTGACTCATGTTCCAACCGTGGACATCACCTCACAATGACACCTTACATAAAGGTATAGTCAAAAACTATTTTAGAAATTAGAATCTTTGGGAAGTGCTCAAGGAAACCTTTGTACATGGGAGGCCATACGTCTAGGTTATGATAGATATCATATGGCCACAGAATTATTCTTGGTTGACCCAATAGACCCCAAAGAAAAACGAGAAGATTACTATCATATTCTTCCCAATGGTGAGTCTTCTCTTGACATATAATTATCTCTACTGTCTCTAATTGAGAATTATACTTCAAACAAACACCAAGATTATATAGGTAGTGCTCGTATATATACTCAGCAAGTGGATGAGCACATCCCTGTCTTATGATGATACAAGGTTGTATGTCGTTAGACATCTTGTATGATAGTGGCAAACCACCCTTCCAACGTTGGGTACACCTTACCCTATTGGATTCACAAAATAAAACTACTAAATGAACTTTTCTATACTGCTTCGAGAGAACATCCACAGCTAGAGACCACCGTTCTATTTCCCCGTTACCCTCGCTCGACCCAGCTACACTCTTATTACCTGAAAGGAATTGTGAAGCAAAAGGGTGAGCACAACTAGCTCGGTAAAGAATATCATGACTAAAGATAATTAAATTATCAATAGCCTTCATCAATAATAAATCAGAGATTTAGAACATACGGTAAATGATAAAAATTTCAACCATAGTTACAGCGGAACGAGCAATCCATTAGAAGAGTCAAATAGACTATAAAGTCTATTATCTTCTCCATGTTAAAAATCCATCAACAATGTTTTATCCCTGTAACATCAATCAACAATTCTGGTCCACAATCATATGAATAACTCATAATCATAACTGTAGTTCTAAATTCCTCTTCTCATCCAGGACGAAGATAATTTTCATCACCTATCTTTACCTGAAACATCAAAGATCATGGTTACACCAAATCACATTTCCTGTTCATAATCATACTAATAACTTCATCTTTGCACTACGGCCAAAGATATTCATTTGTATCACCAGTTGGTCATGTTCATCTCAACATCTGTTCATCTTTGCACTACTGGCCAAAGATATTCAACAACATGTCATCTTTGCACTACGGGCCAAAGATATTCATCAACAATTCATCTTTGCACTACAGGCCAAAGATATTCCTCAACAGTTCATATTTGCACTACGGCCAAATATATTCATCAACAGTTCATATATGCACTACAGGCCAAATATATTAATATCTCAAAGAAATATATAATCATTTTAGAATTTATATAAACAATAATTATAACCATGTTGATCAATTCACCTTTGCACTTAAGCTAAAGATATTCACTTATAAATTCAATGGTCATGATCATACCAGTCAACAATTTAACTTTGCACTACTGGCCAAAGAGAACCCATAGTCATGATAATACCAGAAATCTACCCATCTTTACACTCAAGTCAAAGAGAAATATCATCATTAGGGTTATAAAAATGTTATATATGATAATAAAATTAATATAATCAACATATAGATTTAATCTCAAGAGTAATATTCATAAATCAACTATAATTTGGTCAGAAAAAGAAACCAATTTTTCTGTGAATAGTAACTCGTGAATAGTAACTCATGAATAGTAAAACCGACACAAAAAGGTAGAAATTCCATAATAAAATCTATACCAGTATTTCGGTATAATGATATTGAAAGAATAATATTTCTTAAGCTTATAAACAATTTATTTAAATTGTTTACACTTTACTAAATAATACATTTAATCATTCTAAAATACCAAACTCATAAGATTTTATCACCAATAATCAAAACCCTCATAAAAAACCTGGATATACCTCATATAGGATTCTTAAAGTCATAGAATCCTATTTTTCAATTTTCTTACTTCACAAAACATATTTAATTCATTTACTCATAACTAGACTATTTTAATAAAAAATACCAAATCAGTTCTAAAAATATTTTGTTTCTGAGATTTAGCATAATATAGTCTCATAGTGAACATATATTTTTCTCAGAATTTTTAAAAGTCATTTACTATTTTTCATATGGCCAAAACAGCCGAATATTTAGACATTTATCAAAAATTATACTTTTGTCCAAAAATTCTGAAATTTACAGAGTATACTTCTATCATATACATGTACTCCCAATAAAAATTTCATCAATTTTGGAGTTAACCACAAGGAGTTATAAGCGGTTACTTTTAAAATAGTCTTTTCCCGTAAAATTCATAACAAATCATACATTCATTTTTAACGGTTCAAAATTTGTGGGCATATACTCAACTTATATATGTATAACATATCCAAAAATTTCCACGATCCAACGGTCGGATTAAAAATTATAACCCCCGCCAAATATCTCAAAAATCCTTATTTTTAATACCTCCATTCCGACAAAAATACGGATAAAAACCTCAACATTAACTCCTTCATTTTTAACCACAAAAATATATCCCTCGTTTATATCCACATAAAATAAATATTTCCTTATCATATGAATCAATAATTAATTATTCACAAATAATATTACAGAATCACATTTATGACAACCAGGCCGTTCCCAGGAAAGAGGGGGCTTTCCAATAAGAATTTTTCCTTACTGGCGAGCAATTAGGTGACCAAACCTCTCATTAGACAGAACTTTCTAGACATTGCCAATAATGTTATCTAATAATATTATTCAAATAATATGAATTATTGATCTGATAATGGGAAATACTGTGCAGTGACAATTATTGAACAACAATAATATAAAATTTCAACGTAGCAATTATTGAATGAATAAAATAAAATATTGAACAGTAATTACTGTAACAATTATTGAGTAGTGTCTTCTTACGTAAGAATCAATAATTTCAAAAATACTATGCAATACCGTGTGCTACTGTGCAATAACGCGTATTACTGTATTTTAACCACCGGGTATTCTAACAGTGTTAACAGTAACAATTACGTCGTTATTTGTAAAAACTCAAATTTGTCGTTTTCTTCACCTGACAGTTATTCGTTATGGGGCCCACAAATAGCTGCGCCGTCGTACGAATATTTCCCGACAGAAAGAATATTCCACGACCAAACGAATATTCCCCGACAACAATGATTATTTTATAACCACTTGCTTATTTTGAAAAAAAATCATATTTCACCCATAACTTTAAACTTTTATCAATTTAACCATTTACTGAATAGTAATTATAAGAAAAATTGAATACTTTTATTTCATAAAATTTGGGGTCTTACAATCTCCCCTCCTTATGAAATTTCGTCCCCGAAATTTACGTACCTGGTATTTCGAAGAGTTGAGAATACCTTGCTTTTATTTCAGATTCCATCTTTCTTGTCATCATGATTTCTCCATTGCTCATCTCCTGTATTTCAGATATCATTCTAGAATACAACTTTAAAAATAAAGGTTAATTTAACAAATTAACATATCACATCATATCCCGATAGTATGACTGACCAACAAATAAGCTTAGGTAGGACACACTAGCGAAGGATTTACTCGTCTCTCCCCTCCTAGTTGTATTCTCCGATCTCCGCCAGATATCATATCCCTAAGCTCTGATACCAAATGTAAAGACCCCAAAATAGGTCCATTCCATCCAACCCATTCTGAGTCGTCAAATACATGGTACAGAAAATAACTACAACTTTATTACAACAATTGTCGTGCAAAATACAACAACACATATGCTGTGAGTTTGGATACAAATATATACCAAATGTGACTCATGTTCTAACCGTGGACATCACCTCACAATGACACCTTACATAAAGGTATAGTCAAAAACTGTTTTAGAAATTAGAATCTTTGGGAAGTGCTCAAGGAAACCTTCGTACATGGTAGGCCATGCGTCTAGGTTATGATAGATATCATATGGCCACAGAATTATTCTTGGTTGACCCAATAGACCCCAAAGAAAAACGAGAAGAATACTATCATATTCTTCCCAATGGTGAGTTTTCTCTTGACATATCATTATCTCTACTGTCTCTAATTGAGAATTATACTTCAAACAAACACCAAGATTATATAGGTAGTGCTCGTATATATACTCAGCAAGTGGATGAGCACATCCCTGTCTTATGATGACACGAGGTTGTATGTCGTTAGACATCTTGTATGATAGTGGCAAACCACCCTTCCAACGTTGGGTACACCTTACCCTATTGGATTCACCAAATAAAACTACTAAATGAACTTCTCTATACTGCTTTGGGAGAACATCCACAGCTAGAGACCACCGTTCTATTTTCCCGTTACCCTCGCTCGACCCAGCTACACTCTTATTACCTGAAAGGAATTGTGAAGTAAAAGGGTGAGCACAACTAGCTCAGTAAAGAATATCATGACTAAAGATAATTAAATTATCAATAGCCTTCATCAATAATAAATCAGAGATTTAGAACATATGGTAAATGATAAAAATTTCAACCATAGTTACAGCGGAACGAGCAATCCATTAGAAGAGTCAAATAGACTATAAAGTCTATTATCTTCTCCATGTTAAAAATCCATCAACAATGTTTTATCCCTGTAACATCAATCAACAATTCTGGTCCACAATCATATGAATAACTCATAATCATAACTGTAGTTCTAAATTCCTCTTCTCATCCAGGACGAAGATAATTTTCATCACCTATCTTTACCTGAAACATCAAAGATCATGGTTACACCAAATCACATTTCCTGTTCATAATCATACTAATAACTTCATCTTTGCACTACGGCCAAAGATATTCATTTGTATCACCAGTTGGTCATGTTCATCTCAACATCTGTTCATCTTTGCACTACTGGCCAAAGATATTCAACAACATGTCATCTTTGCACTACGGGCCAAAGATATTCATCAACAATTCATCTTTGCACTACAGGCCAAAGATATTCCTCAACAGTTCATATTTGCACTACGGCCAAATATATTCATCAACAGTTCATATATGCACTACAAGCCAAATATATTAATATCTCAAAGAAATATATAATCATTTTAGAATTTATATAAACAATAATTATAACCATGTTGATCAATTCACCTTTGCACTTAAGCTAAAGATATTCACTTATAAATTCAATGGTCATGATCATACCAGTCAACAATTCAACTTTGCACTACTGGCCAAAGAGAACCCATAGTCATGATAATACCAGAAATCTACCCATCTTTACACTCAAGTCAAAGAGAAATATCATCATTAGGGTTATAAAAATGTTATATATGATAATAAAATTAATATAATCAACATATAGATTTAATCTCAAGAGTAATATTCATAAATCAACTATAATTTGGTCAGAAAAAGAAACCAAATTTTCTGTGAATAGTAATTCGTGAATAGTATCTCGTGAATAGTAAAACCGACACAAAAAGGTAGAAATTCCACAATACAATCCATACCAGTATTTCGGTATAATGATATTGAAAGAATAATATTTCTTAAGCTTATAAACAATTTATTTAAATTGTTTACACTTTACTAAATAATACATTTAATCATTCTAAAATACCAAACTCATAAGATTTTATCACCAATAATCAAAACCCTCATAAAAAACCTGCATATACCTCATATAGGATTCTTAAAGTCATAGAATCCTATTTTTCAATTTTCTTACTTCACAAAACATATTTAATTCATTTACTCATAACTAGACTATTTTAATAAAAAATACCAAATCAGTTCTAAAAATATTTCGTTTCTGAGATTTAGCATAATATAGTCCCATAGTGAACATATATTTTTCTCAGAATTTTTAAAAGTCATTTACTATTTTTCATATGGCCAAAACAGCCGAATATTTAGACATTTATCAAAAATTATACTTTTGTCCAAAAATTCTGAAATTTACAGAGTATACTTCTATCATATACATGTACTCCCAATAAAAATTTCATCAATTTTGGAGTTAACCACAAGGAGTTATAAGCGGTTACTTTTAAAATAGTCTTTTCCCGTAAAATTCATAACAAATCATACATTCATTTTTAACGGTTCAAAATTTGTGGGCATATACTCAACTTATATATGTATAACATATCCAAAAATTTGCACGATCCAACGGTCGGATTAAAAATTATAACCCCCGCCAAATATCTCAAAAATCCTTATTTTTAATACCTCCATTCCGACAAAAATACGGATAAAAACCTCAACATTAACTCCTTCATTTTTAACCACAAAAATATATCCCTCGTTTATATCCACATAAAATAAATATTTCCTTATCATATGAATCAATAATTAATTATTCAAAAATAATATTACAGAATCACATTTATGACAACCAGGCCGTTCCCAGGAAAGAGGGGGCTTTCCAATAAGAATTTTTCCTTACTGGCGCGCAATTAGGTGACCAAACCTCTCCTTAGACAGAACTTTATAGACATTGCCAATAATGTTATCTAATAATATTATTCAAATAATATGAATTATTGATCTGATAATGGAAAATACTGTGCAGTGACAATTATTGAACAACAATAATATAAAATTTCAACGTAGCAATTATTGAATCAATAAAATAAAATATTGAACAGTAATTACTGTAACAATTATTGAGTAGTGCCTTCTTACGTAAAAATCAATAATTTCAAAAATACTATGCAATACCGTGCGCTACTGCGCAATAACGCGTATTACTGTATTTTAACCACCGGGTATTCTAACAGTGTTAACGGTAACAACTACGTCGTTATTTGTAAAAACTCAAATTTGTCATTTTCTTCACCCGACAGTTATTCGTTATGGGGCCCACAAATAGCTGCGCCGTCGTACGAATATTTCCCGACAGAAAGAATATTCCACGACCAAACGAATATTCCCCGACAACAATGATTATTTTATAACCACTTGCTTATTTTGAAAAAAATTCATATTTCACCCATAACTTTAAACTTTTATCAATTTAACCATTTACTGAATAGTAATTATAAGAAAAATTGAATACATTTATTTCATAAAATTTGGGGTCTTACAATCTCCCCTCCTTATGAAATTTCGTCCCCGAAATTTACGTACCTGGTATTTCGAAGAGTTGAGAATACCTTGCTTTTATTTCAAATTCCATCTTTCTTGTCATCATGATTTCTCCATTGCTCATCTCTTGTATTTCAGATATCATTCTAGAATACAACTTCAAAAATAAAGGTTAATTTAACAAATTAACATATCACATCATATCCCGATAGTATGACTGACCAATAAATAAGCTTAGGTAGGACACACTAGCGAAGGATTTACTCGTCTCTCCCCTCCTAGTTGTATTCTCCGATCTCCGCCAGATATCATATCCCTATGCTCTGATACCAAATGTAACGACCCCAAAATAGGTCCATTCCATCCAACCCATTCTGAGTCGTCAAATACATGGTACAGAAAATAACTACAACTTTATTATAACAATTGTCGTGCAAAATACAACAACACATATGCTGTGAGTTTGGATACAAATATATACCAAATGTGACTCATGTTCTAACCGTGGACATCACCTCACAATGACACCTTACATAAAGGTATAGTCAAAAACTGTTTTAGAAATTAGAATCTTTGGGAAGTGCTCAAGGAAACCTTCGTACATGGTAGGCCATGCGTCTAGGTTATGATAGATATCATATGGCCACAGAATTATTCTTGGTTGACCCAATAGACCCCAAAGAAAAACGAGAAGAATACTATCATATTCTTCCCAATGGTGAGTCTTCTCTTGACATATCATTATCTCTACTGTCTCTAATTGAGAATTATACTTCAAACAAATACCAAGATTATATAGGTAGTGCTCGTATATATACTCAGCAAGTGGATGAGCACATCCCTGTCTTATGATGACACGAGATTGTATGTCGTTAGACATCTTGTATGACAGTGGCAAACCACCCTTCCAACGTTGGGTACACCTTACCCTATTGGATTCACCAAATAAAACTACTAAATGAACTTTTCTATACTGCTTTGGGAGAACATCCACAGCTAGAGACCACCATTCTATTTTCCCGTTACCCTCGCTCGACCCAGCTACACTCTTATTACCTGAAAAGAATTGTGAAGCAAAAGGGTGAGCACAACTAGCTCGGTAAAGAATATCATGACTAAAGATAATTAAATTATCAATAGCCTTCATCAATAATAAATCAGAGATTTAGAACATATGGTAAATGATAAAAATTTCAACCATAGTTACAGCGGAACGAGCAATCCATTAGAAGAGTCAAATAGACTATAAAGTCTACTATCTTCTCCATGTTAAAAATCCATCAACAATGTTTTATCCCTGTAACATCAATCAACAATTCTGGTCCACAATCATATGAATAACTCATAATCATAACTGTAGTTCTAAATTCCTCTTCTCATCCAGGACGAAGATAATTTTCATCACCTATCTTTACCTGAAACATCAAAGATCATGGTTACACCAAATCACATTTCCTGTTCATAATCATACTAATAACTTCATCTTTGCACTACGGCCAAAGATATTCATTTGTATCACCAGTTGGTCATGTTCATCTCAACATCTGTTCATCTTTGCACTACTGGCCAAAGATATTCAACAACATGTCATCTTTGCACTACGGGCCAAAGATATTCATCAACAATTCATCTTTGCACTATAGGCCAAAGATATTCCTCAACAGTTCATATTTGCACTACGGCCAAATATATTCATCCACAATTCATATATGCACTACAGGCCAAATATATTAATATCTCAAAGAAATATATAATCATTTTAGAATTTATATAAACAATAATTATAACCATGTTGATCAATTCACCTTTGCACTTAAGCTAAAGATATTCACTTATAAATTCAATGGTCATGATCATACCAGTCAACAATTCAACTTTGCACTACTGGCCAAAGAGAACCCATAGTCATGATCATACCAGAAATCTACCCATCTTTACACTCAAGTCAAAGAGAAATATCATCATTAGGGTTATAAAAATATTATATATGATAATAAAATTAATATAATCAACATATAGATTTAATCTCAAGAGTAATATTCATAAATCAACTATAATTTGGTCAGAAAAAGAAACCAATTTTTGTGTGAATAGTAACTCGTGAATAGTAACTCATGAATAGTAACTCGTGAATAGTAAAACCGACACAAAAAGGTAGAAATTCCACAATAAAATCCATACCAGTATTTCGGTATAATGATATTGAAAGAATAATATTTCTTAAGCTTATAAACAATTTATTTAAATTGTTTACACTTTACTAAATAATGCATTTAATCATTCTAAAATACCAAACTCATAAGATTTTATCACCAATAATCAAAACCCTCATCAAAAATCTGCATATACCTCATATAGGATTCTCAAAGTCATAGAATCCTATTTTTCAATTTTCTTACTTCACAAAACATATTTAATTCATTTACTCATAACTAGACTATTTTCATGAAAAATACCAAATCAGTTCCAAAAAAAATTTCTTTTCTGAGATTTAGCATAATATAGTCCCATAGTGAACATATATTTTTCTCTGAATTTTTAAAAGTCATTTACTATTTTTCATATGGCCAAAACAGCCGAATATTTAGACATTTATCAAAAATTATACTTTTGTCTAAAAATTCTGAAATTTACATAGTATACTTCTATCATATACATGTACTCCCAATAAAAATTTCATCAATTTTGGAGTTAACCACAAGGAGTTATAAGCGTTACTTTTAAAATAGTCTTTTCCCGTAAAATTCATAACAAACCATACGTTCATTTTTAACGGTTCAAAATTTGTGTGCATATACTCAACTTATATATGTATAACATATCCAAAAATTACCACGATCCAACGGTCGAATTAAAAATTATAACCCCCGCCAAATATCTCAAAAACCCTTATTTTTAATACCTCCATTCCGACAAAAATACGGATAAAAACCTCAACATTAACTCCTTCATTTTTAACCACAAAAATATATCCCTCGTTTATATCCATATAAAATAAATATTTCCTTATCATATGAATCAATAATTAATTATTCACAAATAATATTACAGAATCACATTTATGACAACCAGGCCGTTCCCAGGAAAGAGGGGGCTTTCCAATAAGAATTTTTCCTTACTGGCGCGCAATTAGGTGACCAAACCTCTCCTTAGACAGAACTTTATAGACATTGCCAATAATGTTATCTAATAATATTATTCAAATAATATGAATTATTGATCTGATAATGGGAAATACTGTGCAGTGACAATTATTGAACAACAATAATATAAAATTTCAACGTAGCAATTATTGAATCAATAAAATAAAATATTGAACAGTAATTACTGTAATAATTATTGAGTAGTGCCTTCTTACGTAAGAATCAATAATTTCAAAAATACTATGCAATACCGTGTGCTACTGTGCAATAACGCGTATTACTGTATTTTAACCACCGGGTATTCTAACAGTGTTAACGGTAACAACTACGCCGTTATTTATAAAAACTCAAATTTATCGTTTTCTTCACCCGACAGTTATTCATTATGGGGCCCACAAATAGTTGCGCCGTCGTACGAATATTCCCCGACAGAAAGAATATTCCACGACCAAAGGAATATTCCCCGACAACAATGATTATTTTATAACCACTTGCTTATTTTGAAAAAAATTCATATTTCACCCATGTAAAACTCCAGATTTTATGAATAAAGATTTAATTTTTCGAAATATTTTTTAAATATTATGGTGTGAATTTGAGATAATGTTATAGTTGTGGGTAGTATTTATAAATTTTGTAAAGTATGCAAGTTGTTGTATTATATTCGATTGGTCGGGGAATATTATTTTTGTCAGGAAATATTCGTACGACGGCACAATTATTGGTGGACCCCACAACGGAATTATTATCGGATTGAAAAAACGACAAAAATATTTTATGAAAATAACGGCGGAAGTTTTACCGTTAATACTGTTGAACTACTTGGTAATAAAAGTACAGTAATACGTTTGGTTGCATAGTAGCATACGGTATTGATTATTGAGGCTTACGTGATTAGTCACTCAGTTTGATTTAATTATTGTCAATTAATAATATGAATTATTTAGCGATAATGAACTTTTGTTTTATTCGTATTATTAACGTAATAAAACAGAAACATCTTTTTATATAAAACATAATATTTTATTAAAGTTATTCTATAAATAGAATATATTATATTTTATTTAAAAGATTTTTCTTTAAATATGGACCGTCAGATTAAAGTAAATCAATCTGGACCGTTCATGGATTAGTTACTATGCATTCTATTTTCCTATAAATAGAAGCTCATTCCTTAATTATTTTCTTACGAATTCACTGAACTCTAGAGAGAGAAACTATAGAGAGAAAGAAGAAAAGTATTCTGCTACTTAACTGCTTCTTTATTTTAGTTCTTCTTTAAAACGGTAAGGGGTATTATTTATTTTGTATTCATGAAGAGAACTTCTGTTATTTCATTATTTATTATTATGTTAGAATAACCTGTATACGCGGTCTACCCTATACTTGGTGATATTCTTCTATTATTCTGTTGGAACATCATGTCTGTGTTTTACACCGGACCTGGTTCCGTCTTTATTATTATTCTGTTGGAACATCCTGTCTGTGTGTTTTACACCGGACCTGGTTCCGTCTTTATTATTATTCTGTTAGAATATCATGTCTGTGCGTTTTACGCCGGACCTGGTTCCATTATTTATTATTCTGTTGAAATAACCTGTTTGTGCGGTCTATCGCATGCATGGTGATTTCTTTTGTTATTCCATTCTTTATTATAGTCAGTTGGTTAAAACTTTGACTTCTATACTCCATGAAATTAGTGGAATATCCTTGATATTTGCCCTTCATCTAGTATCTTTTCATGTAAATATTCTTCTGAGCATTCTTGAATTTTACTCTACAAAGCAGTATCATTTTGACAATTTGGGCGTTATCAGTTCCTGGATAAATTAATTCTTGAACTTGTTTTATTGAATTCTTATATCATTGTCATCATCCTAATGTTTATATTTTGTTGAAAGTCTTCTATGGCCTGTAGTGCATAGATGGACTTGGTATGATTATGACCAGGGATTAATCGGTGTAATCATTACCGTAATATTACAAATAATGTCAAAAAAGTCCTCATTGGCCCGTAGTGCATTGATGGACAGTTTTTGGTATGATTATGGCTATGGATTCTCTTTGGCCGTAGTGCAGAGATGAATTATTTTATGGCATGATCAGGACCGTTGATAAAAACATGATTATCTTTAGCCGTAGTGCATGGATAATTCGTGGTCGTGATACTAAAGAATATCCTTGGCCGTAGTGCATGGGTGATTCGATGATGTGGATTATTTATTAAGCTGAGTCCCAGCGATAAAAGTCATGAAAAACCTTTTAAATTATAAAAGATAGTAGATTTTATTCTCTACTTGACTCTTTTAATGGATTGCTTGATTCGCTGCAGTTAAACTTGATGTCTATTGTATTTTATCAATTTAACATTGTTGAAGACAAATGATAATTTATTCTGCATTATCTTAGTCATAATATTTCTTACTGGGCTAGTTGAGCTCACCCTTTCTTTCACTGTTCTCTTCAGGAAATGAGAATATAGTTGGGACGAGTCGGGAAACGGAGTGATGGACCAAATGATAGCATTAGTAGTCCTCACTATTCTATGTAATAGTGTGATAATAATTGTAATGAGGACTCCTTTTGAGTATGGATACTCTCTAGAAGACAATATTTGTATTCAAACTCACAGTTTATGTTTTGTCGTATTGTACACGACAGTTGTATTATTAAGTTGTATTTGAATTCTGTACCATGTATCTGGCGACTCAAGATGGGTGATGTATACCTATTTTGGGGGCGTCACAACCCATAACTTTAAACTTTTATCAATTTAACCATTTACTGAATAGTAATTATAAAAAAAATTGAATACTTTTATTTCATAAAATTCGGGGTCTTACAATCTCCCCTCCTTATGAAATTTTGTCCCCAAAATTTACGTACCTAGTATTTCGAAGAGTTAAGAATACCTTGCTTTCATTTCAGATTCCATCTTTCTTGTCATCATGATTTCTCCATTGCTCATCTCCTCTATTTCAGATATCATTCTAGAATACAGCTTCAAAAATAAAGGTTAATTTAACAAATTAACATATCACATCATATCCCGATAGTATGACTGACCAACAAATAAGCTTAGGTAGGACACACTAGCGAAGGATTTACTCATCTCTCCCCTCCTAGTTGTATTCCCCGATCTCCGCCAGAGATCATATCCCTAAGCTCTGATACCAAATGTAACGACCCCAAAATAGGTCCATTCCATCCAACCCATTCTGAGTCGTCAAATACATGGTACAGAAAACAACTACAACTTTATTACAACAATTGTCGTGCAAAATACAACAACACATATGCTGTGAGTTTGGATACAAATATATACCAAATGTGACTCATGTTCCAACCGTGGACATCACCTCACAATGACACCTTACATAAAGGTATAGTCAAAAACTATTTTAGAAATTAGAATCTTTGGGAAGTGCTCAAGGAAACCTTTGTACATGGGAGGCCATACGTCTAGGTTATGATAGATATCATATGGCCACAGAATTATTCTTGGTTGACCCAATAGACCCCAAAGAAAAACGAGAAGATTACTATCATATTCTTCCCAATGGTGAGTCTTCTCTTGACATATAATTATCTCTACTGTCTCTAATTGAGAATTATACTTCAAACAAACACCAAGATTATATAGGTAGTGCTCGTATATATACTCAGCAAGTGGATGAGCACATCCCTGTCTTATGATGATACAAGGTTGTATGTCGTTAGACATCTTGTATGATAGTGGCAAACCACCCTTCCAACGTTGGGTACACCTTACCCTATTGGATTCACAAAATAAAACTACTAAATGAACTTTTCTATACTGCTTCGAGAGAACATCCACAGCTAGAGACCACCGTTCTATTTCCCCGTTACCCTCGCTCGACCCAGCTACACTCTTATTACCTGAAAGGAATTGTGAAGCAAAAGGGTGAGCACAACTAGCTCGGTAAAGAATATCATGACTAAAGATAATTAAATTATCAATAGCCTTCATCAATAATAAATCAGAGATTTAGAACATACGGTAAATGATAAAAATTTCAACCATAGTTACAGCGGAACGAGCAATCCATTAGAAGAGTCAAATAGACTATAAAGTCTATTATCTTTTCCATGTTAAAAATTCATCAACAATGTTTTATCCCTGTAACATCAATCAACAATTCTGGTCCACAATCATATGAATAACTCATAATCATAACTGTAGTTCTAAATTCCTCTTCTCATCCAGGACGAAGATAATTTTCATCACCTATCTTTACCTGAAACATCAAAGATCATGGTTACACCAAATCACATTTCCTGTTCATAATCATACTAATAACTTCATCTTTGCACTACGGCCAAAGATATTCATTTGTATCACCAGTTGGTCATGTTCATCTCAACATCTGTTCATCTTTGCACTACTGGCCAAAGATATTCAACAACATGTCATCTTTGCACTACGGGCCAAAGATATTCATCAACAATTCATCTTTGCACTACAGGCCAAAGATATTCCTCAACAGTTCATATTTGCACTACGGCCAAATATATTCATCAACAGTTCATATATGCACTACAGGCCAAATATATTAATATCTCAAAGAAATATATAATCATTTTAGAATTTATATAAACAATAATTATAACCATGTTGATCAATTCACCTTTGCACTTAAGCTAAAGATATTCACTTATAAATTCAATGGTCATGATCATACCAGTCAACAATTTAACTTTGCACTACTGGCCAAAGAGAACCCATAGTCATGATAATACCAGAAATCTACCCATCTTTACACTCAAGTCAAAGAGAAATATCATCATTAGGGTTATAAAAATGTTATATATGATAATAAAATTAATATAATCAACATATAGATTTAATCTCAAGAGTAATATTCATAAATCAACTATAATTTGGTCAGAAAAAGAAACCAATTTTTCTGTGAATAGTAACTCGTGAATAGTAACTCATGAATAGTAAAACCGACACAAAAAGGTAGAAATTCCATAATAAAATCTATACCAGTATTTCGGTATAATGATATTGAAAGAATAATATTTCTTAAGCTTATAAACAATTTATTTAAATTGTTTACACTTTACTAAATAATACATTTAATCATTCTAAAATACCAAACTCATAAGATTTTATCACCAATAATCAAAACCCTCATAAAAAACCTGGATATACCTCATATAGGATTCTTAAAGTCATAGAATCCTATTTTTCAATTTTCTTACTTCACAAAACATATTTAATTCATTTACTCATAACTAGACTATTTTAATAAAAAATACCAAATCAGTTCTAAAAATATTTTGTTTCTGAGATTTAGCATAATATAGTCCCATAGTGAACATATATTTTTCTCAGAATTTTTAAAAGTCATTTACTATTTTTCATATGGCCAAAACAGCCGAATATTTAGACATTTATCAAAAATTATACTTTTGTCCAAAAATTCTGAAATTTACAGAGTATACTTCTATCATATACATGTACTCCCAATAAAAATTTCATCAATTTTGGAGTTAACCACAAGGAGTTATAAGCGGTTACTTTTAAAATAGTCTTTTCCCGTAAAATTCATAACAAATCATACATTCATTTTTAACGGTTCAAAATTTGTGGGCATATACTCAACTTATATATGTATAACATATCCAAAAATTTGCACGATCCAACGGTCGGATTAAAAATTATAACCCCCGCCAAATATCTCAAAAATCCTTATTTTTAATACCTCCATTCCGACAAAAATACGGATAAAAACCTCAACATTAACTCCTTCATTTTTAACCACAAAAATATATCCCTCGTTTATATCCACATAAAATAAATATTTCCTTATCATATGAATCAATAATTAATTATTCACAAATAATATTACAGAATCACATTTATGACAACCAGGCCGTTCCCAGGAAAGAGGGGGCTTTCCAATAAGAATTTTTCCTTACTGGCGAGCAATTAGGTGACCAAACCTCTCATTAGACAGAACTTTCTAGACATTGCCAATAATGTTATCTAATAATATTATTCAAATAATATGAATTATTGATCTGATAATGGGAAATACTGTGCAGTGACAATTATTGAACAACAATAATATAAAATTTCAACGTAGCAATTATTGAATGAATAAAATAAAATATTGAACAGTAATTACTGTAACAATTATTGAGTAGTGTCTTCTTACGTAAGAATCAATAATTTCAAAAATACTATGCAATACCGTGTGCTACTGTGCAATAACGCGTATTACTGTATTTCAACCACCGGGTATTCTAACAGTGTTAACAGTAACAATTACGTCGTTATTTGTAAAAACTCAAATTTGTCGTTTTCTTCACCTGACAGTTATTCGTTATGGGGCCCACAAATAGCTGCGCCGTCGTACGAATATTTCCCGACAGAAAGAATATTCCACGACCAAACGAATATTCCCCGACAACAATGATTATTTTATAACCACTTGCTTATTTTGAAAAAAAATCATATTTCACCCATAACTTTAAACTTTTATCAATTTAACCATTTACTGAATAGTAATTATAAGAAAAATTGAATACTTTTATTTCATAAAATTTGGGGTCTTACAATCTCCCCTCCTTATGAAATTTCGTCCCCGAAATTTACGTACCTGGTATTTCGAAGAGTTGAGAATACCTTGCTTTTATTTCAGATTCCATCTTTCTTGTCATCATGATTTCTCCATTGCTCATCTCCTGTATTTCAGATATCATTCTAGAATACAACTTTAAAAATAAAGGTTAATTTAACAAATTAACATATCACATCATATCCCGATAGTATGACTGACCAACAAATAAGCTTAGGTAGGACACACTAGCGAAGGATTTACTCATCTCTCCCCTCCTAGTTGTATTCCCCGATCTCCGCCAGAGATCATATCCCTAAGCTCTGATACCAAATGTAACGACCCCAAAATAGGTCCATTCCATCCAACCCATTCTGAGTCGTCAAATACATAGTACAGAAAACAACTACAACTTTATTACAACAATTGTCGTGCAAAATACAACAACACATATGCTGTGAGTTTGGATACAAATATATACCAAATGTGACTCATGTTCCAACCGTGGACATCACCTCACAATGACACCTTACATAAAGGTATAGTCAAAAACTGTTTTAGAAATTAGAATCTTTGAGAAGTGCTCAAGGAAACCTTCGTACATGGGAGGCCATGCGTCTAGGTTATGATAGATATCATATGGCCACGGAATTATTCCTGGTTGACCCAATAGACCCCAAAGAAAAACGAGAAGATTACTATCATATTCTTCCCAATGGTGAGTCTTCTCTTGACATATCATTATCTCTACTGTCTCTAATTGAGAATTATACTTCAAACAAACACCAAGATTATATAGGTAGTGCTCGTATATATACTCAGCAAGTGGATGAGCACATCCCTGTCTTATGATGACACGAGGTTGTATGTCGTTAGACATCTTGTATGATAGTGGAAAACCACCCTTCCAACGTTGGGTACACCTTACCCTATTGGATTCACCAAATAAAACTACTAAATGAACTTTTCTATACTGCTTCGGGAGAATATCCACAGCTAGAGACCACCGTTCTATTTCTCCGTTACCCTCGCTCGACCCAGCTACACTCTTATTACCTGAAAGGAATTGTGAAGCAAAAGGGTGAGCACAACTTGCTCAATAAAGAATATCATGACTAAAGATAATTAAATTATCAATAGCCTTCATCAATAATAAATCAGAGATTTAGAACATATGGTAAATGATAAAAATTTCAACCATAGTTGCAGCGGAACGAGCAATCCATTAGAAGAGTCAAATAGACTATAAAGTCTATTATCTTCTCCATGTTAAAAATCCATCAACAATGTTTTATCCCTGTAACATCAATCAACAATTCTGGTCCACAATCATATGAATAACTCATAATCATAACTGTAGTTCTAAATTCCTCTTCTCATCCAGGACGAAGATAATTTTCATCACCTATCTTTACCTGAAACATCAAAGATCATGGTTACACCAAATCACATTTCCTGTTCATAATCATACTAATAACTTCATCTTTGCACTACGGCCAAAGATATTCATTTGTATCACCAGTTGGTCATGTTCATCTCAACATCTGTCCATCTTTGCACTACTGGCCAAAGATATTCAACAACATGTCATCTTTGCACTACGGGCCAAAGATATTCATCAACAATTCATCTTTGCACTACAGGCCAAAGATATTCCTCAACAGTTCATATTTGCACTACGGCCAAATATATTCATCAACAGTTCATATATGCACTACAGGCCAAATATATTAATATCTCAAAGAAATATATAATCATTTTAGAATTTATATAAACAATAATTATAACCATGTTGATCAATTCACCTTTGCACTTAAGCTAAAGATATTCACTTATAAATTCAATGGTCATGATCATACCAGTCAACAATTCAACTTTGCACTACTGGCCAAATAGAACCCATAGTCATGATCATACCAGAAATCTACCCATCTTTACACTCAAGTCAAAGAGAAATATCATCATTAGGGTTATAAAAATGTTATATATGATAATAAAATCAATATAATCAACATATAGATTTAATATCAAGAGTAATATTCATAAATCAACTATAATTTGGTCAGAAAAAGAAACCAATTTTTTTGTGAATAGTAACTCGTGAAAAGTAACTTATGAATAGTAACTCGTGAATAGTAACTCGTGAATAGTAAAACTGACACAAAAAGGTAGAAATTCCACAATAAAATCTATACCAGTATTTCGGTATAATGATATTGAAAGAATAATATTTCTTAAGCTTATAAACAATTTATTTAAATTGTTTACACTTTACTAAATAATACATTTAATCATTCTAAAATACCAAACTCATAAGATTTTATCACCAATAATCAAAACCCTCATCAAAAATCTGCATATACCTCATATATGATTCTCAAAGTCATAGAATCCTATTTTCCAATTTTCTTACTTCACAAAATTTATTTAATTCATTTACTCATAACTAGACTATTTTCATGAAAAATACCAAATCAGTTCCAAAAATATTTCTTTTCTGAGATTTAGCATAATATAGTCCCATAGTGAACATATATTTTTCTCAGAATTTTTAAAAGTCATTTACTATTTTTCATATGGCCAAAATAGCCGAATATTTAGACATTTATCAAAAATTATACTTTTGTCCAAAAATTCTGAAATTTACAGAGTATACTTCTGTCATATACATGTACTCCCAATAAAAATTTCATCAATTTTGGAGTTAACCACAAGGAGTTATAAGTGGTTACTTTTAAAATAGTCTTTTCCCGTAAAATTCATAACTCTTAATCTATACATCCAAAAATCACCATTTTTGAACACAATCAATAAAACTCATCAAAATATCATTTCAAATTTTTCCAGAATTTTTGAAGGTCAGAAAAATTACGAAACTGAAAAATATAACAACCCTTAAAATTCCGTACTATCCCTTACAATCCCTTACCTCGAAAGAGCAGTACTTCTGATCGGTATACAAAGCCGAAGGAAACTTGCACTGAATAGCAACTCTCAAAGTATCTAAATACTCACAAAATATGCTTCATAATATAAAGAGAGAAAGAGAGAAAACTTGTTTCTGGTGTGTTTTTTAATTCTAACTTAGCCCTCTATTTATAGGAAAATATTAGCACACCAAAGCAGACTTAACCTGCAACTTGATGGCTTTACCTGCTACTATTCCCACCCACCATATTTGAATAAAAATCTCAGCATATTTCTTTATCAACCAAGAGTGGGGCCCACCAATTTTAGAATTTTCTACCAAAATCATTAACTCCGAAAATTCAACAATTTCTAAACCAGTCATCTCGTAAAATTCATAACAAATCATACGTTCATTTTTAACGGTTCAAAATTTGTGGGCATATACTCAACTTATATATGTATAACATATCCAAAAATTACCACGATCTAACTGTCGGATTAAAAATTATAACCCCCGCTAAATATCTCTAAAATCCTTATTTTTAATACCTCCATTCCGACAAAAATACGGATAAAAACCTCAACATTAACTCCTTCATTTTTAACCACAAAAATATATCCCTCGTTTATATCCACATAAAATAAATATTTCCTTATCATATGAATCAATAATTAATTATTCACAAATAATATTACAGAATCACATTTATGACAACCAGGCCGTTCCCAAAAAAGAGGGAGCTTTCTAATAAGAATTTTTCCTTACTGGCGCGCAATTAGGTGACCAAACCTCTCCTTAGACAGAACTTTCTAGACATTGCCAATAATGTTATCTAATAATATTATTCAAATAATATGAATTATTGATCTGATAATGGGAAATACTGTGCAGTGACAATTATTGAACAACAATAATATAAAATTTCAACGTAGCAATTATTGAATCAATAAAATAAAAAATTAAACAGTAATTACTGTAACAATTATTGAGTAGTGCCTTCTTACGTAAGAATCAATAATTTCAAAAATACTATGCAATACCGTGTGCTACTGTGCAATAACGCGTATTACTGTATTTTAACCACCGGGTATTCCAACAGTGTTAACGGTAACAACTACGTCGTTATTTGTAAAAACTCAAATTTGTCGTTTTCTTCACCCGACAGTTATTCGTTATGGGGCCCACAAATAGCTGCGCCGTCGTACGAATATTTCCCGACAGAAAGAATATTCCACGACCAAACGAATATTCCCCGACAACAATGATTATTTTATAACCACTTGCTTATTTTGAAAAAAATTCATATTTCACCCATAACTTTAAACTTTTATCAATTTAACCATTTACTGAATAGTAATTATAAGAAAAATTGAATACTTTTATTTCATAAAATTCGGGGTCTTACAGTTCAATCCCTTTGGCTGAAGCCAATGAGATGTGGTGGATTGAATGATGATCCCAGTACCAATGATAAGTTTTTACGTTTTGGTAGGGGGTTAGACCGCACCATGAATGGCTGCCTACGTACTCCTGCTGAAGAGGAGATCAGGTCTGCGTAGTTCGAACTTGGTATAAGAGGTTCAATGTTGTATGTGGAAAAAAGAGGGTGTGCGAATTATTTTATTGTTTTTGTTTTATTTTTTGTAATGACAAGGGTCTAGAAATATTTTTATTATTTTTATTTTATTATGACCGGACCATGATATGTAGGTTTTATACCTACTTATCCGGTATCTATTACTTGAATTATTTGCTTAATCTCATGTTTCTTAGTTACTTTTCATACGTTTTATGTTATTTTATAGGCGATGACACGACATTGGCATGAAGAAGCAAGGGAAAGAATTCGTACATCTTTTGGACTAAACTACGCAAGAAAATGTTATTAGGGAATATTGAAGGACTTTGAACATCAAGTTGGATGCATGTTCTTGGCTTGAAAATTGGAATTTACGGTAGCTCTACTTCTTATCTTTCCGGAACATCTTGAATTGTCCCAATCGGAGTTTGGATGCGAGAGTTATGGCCAAAATATCAACAAAGATCAAAGCTAAGAGTTGTCATGCTTGCCATTTACACAGCATCTACTTCAAGCTCGATTTCCGCCTTGGTCCGATCCGAATCTGTCAATCCTCAAAGCATGGAAGTTGTAGATTCCGTCGTTATCTTCGATTTGATAGGTGGCAGGCCCCGTAACTCCAAGCGGATCAGAAGTTATACATGTTTTACCAAAGGACGTCGCAACAGAAAATAGGGCAGCGCGGACCGCGCTAGGGCGCGCTAGGCGTCCAGATTTTCTGACCCTGTAGCGCGGACCGCGCCCAGAAAGGCTTAGCAGCGGCGCTGAGCGCGCTAGGCGGCGAGAATGCAGCGTTTTTTTGGTCATTTGATGTCCAATTTGAGCTAAAATAGGATTCTTAGTTGCCTAACTTGCTTGGGTGTCCATTAGAACTATAAATACATGATGAGAGACATAAAAGAGAGGAGATCTAGGCTAGTTTTAGAGGATTCCATTAGATTAGATTAGAGTAAATTAGATAAAAACCCTTGTTCTTATGGGATTGGGAGATTGAAGCAACTTAGACACCATTGAAGATCAAGAGCAGGAGCTTGAGGAAGATGGAGATTTGCTGACAACAGATTTATTCTTTACTCTTCTCTTATTTTTGTCTTTTAATGATTATTCAATTGTGGATTCTTAGTTTTAATTCAATAATCATGAACTAATTCTTTGTTTGAGATTACAATGAATCTTATTGTGTAGTTTATTTTAATATGCTTCGTTATCAATTATTATGTTCTATTATGAGGATTGTCTATTATGATTTGGACTTAATTGTTTAATTGATTCGCCATCAATTTACCGTGATAATCTATATGAACTCGAGAGATGAAATATTGATTTAGATCTTATCATGATAGCATGTGTTTGTGATTTCTACATAGATAGAATTCATGATTCGTGTTTAGGATAGAGATATACCTAACATCGCATGTAATCTTATAGAGAACTTGTGCTTCAAATCCTTTTTAATTGTAATTCACATAGAGATATAGTGGATTAGTTAATTAGGGTGTCTTGTTTGATTCTATCATCTGTGGATTTAAGTGAGTATGGGTATTATGCATATAGAGGTGGTTTTATCTACTTTAGTGTTCTTGATTAACAATTCAGGATAGAAAATAATTGATAAGAAGTGTGTTAACTTAAATGAATCAATAAGTGAAGTTGTGATCTTAAATCTCCGTAATCTTAATTTAATTAATGGTAATTAGAATTAGTGTAATTAAATAATTTAATTTATATAATTTGAAATTCATTCGTTTAAATAAGATTGAGTTGGTTACGGGTTAGTACTTGGTGATTTTTATTAAACAATTTCTCGTGGGAACGATACTCTACTTACTATTATATTACTTGTTGACCACGTATACTTGCGTGTTTTGCGTGTATTGATTTTACCCAACAAGTTTTTGGCGCCGTTGCCGGGGAATTAGTTAATATATTTTTGCCAATATTAGCTTCAATCAAATTAGTCTTAATTTAAACATTTTTTTATTTATTTAATTCTCTTCCTATTTTTCTTTATTTTCAGGTACCATGGCGGAATTTAATTATCAATGGTCGTATACGAGAATGACTCAGCCAAGGGGAGCGGAGATTGATGGACCCGCGACACTTTCTGTATTATCAGCACAGATTGAGACATTTTCGAGGGGGTTGGACACTTTTGCAGCACAACGTCATCAAAGTGTAGCGGTTACTTGCAATTATTGTGCTGGTAATCATCCGAGTCATCAATGCACCGTTAGTTTTGGGCCGGGACAACACAGTGGTGAATACCTCAATGATTATACATGTGCTAATTATCATCAAGTTTGGGGGTATCACCCGGATTCGTCATGGAGCTACAATTATGAAGACCAATACTACGCTCCAAATCAATCATACACACCAGAATTTTCATGTCCACCTCCATTGCCACAAGAAGAAAAGCCAAATCCGATGGATGTAATATTGAAGGGCATAGCAGACCAAGAGGAGAGGACGATGAGTCAAGAAATATCGAGCTTCAATTTTCAAAACCAGATGGAACAACTCAACATTTCTTCAAACAATGGTCCTCAATACATGGCTTCCGAGACTGAAACAGAAAATTCAAGGCTGGGAGAATTATTGTCCAAGTTCATAGCATCAAACGAGGAGAGGAGGATTAATCAAGAGCGGTCAATTCAGAATCAAGAGATATCAATTCAAAATCTGTAGAACCAGATGGATCAAATGTTCAAAGCTTTGAACAACTATCCTCAAAACAATTGGTGTTATGACGAGGTTTTCGAGATTGATGAAGTGCCCGAGCCAAATCTACAACTGGATGAGACACGAGATGTTGAAAAAGAGGAGACAAGTGGGGATGAACCAACTATGAGTACTAATGCGGATAAGCCGATGTTATTAATGCCTCAAGTGCCTTCTCCGCCACAGTTCAAGGGTCCAGTTAGATTTGCAAAATCATGCCCACTTGGTAGTCATGTCGACGGCGAAGCTCTTTATGACATAAGAGTGGGTGCAACAATGAAGCCGTGGTGGGAAGAGAAAGAGAAGATAGACGAAGAGCCCATTGTGTTTGACACACTTCCATGCCCAAATATGATCACAAACACAATGGAGATAACACATAGTCATTTGCCATTCTTAATGGAGATTATACCGAGTCAGAGCATGCTAGGTGACTTTGATGCTATGGCCATCGCTTGTGAGAACCTCTCAAAGGACTATTTGCTACTGATGGATGGAGGATTCCTCAATTTTCGGAGAGGAATTGGATAGTGTTGACAAGACAAAGTCTGGCTGAAAGACTATAAATCAAGCGCTTATTGGGAGGCAACCCAAGTTTAATTTTTATTTTTAGTTTTTTTTCTTTTAGGTTTAATATTAGTTGATAGAATTTTTTTTCATTTTTTTTAGGATTTAATAAGTTTGCTTCTATCATATTCACAGGTTAGTCAAGTCCAACTCAAGGGTGGTTCCTAATTTATTCCAATGTGTCTGGCCTATTCTTCAGACTTAGCAGACAAGGAGAATGCTATATTTTCAGGGAAGTTCTTTTTTTTTTTAATTTTTCCTATCTTATCCATTGAGGACAATGTCTGTTTTAAGTTTGGGGGTATTTTAGTGTCGTATTGCATATAGTTAGTTATTTACATTGTAGTTCATATAGTTACATTTAGTTTTTGCATTCTTGAAAAAAAAATTCAAAAATAATAGTTAGTTACTATGTTCATCTTGCATGATTCCAGCTGTTAGATAGTTACAGTTTATTTTGGCCAATGATGAGATGGAATTGGGTAGACAGGTATAGTATTGACTATTAAAGCTTTGATGTGATTTCTTGTTATGAATTGAGTCTTTTGCTGTTTGAAATTGGTATAATAAGGATAGCACTGTAAGAACAACTTGTTGATTGATTAAGTTTAAATTGATACATAATGAGACTCTAAAGGATAATGCTAGTTTGAATGAAAGAATGACAATAATAAGTTGTGATGGCTAAGGTTAGACAAGAACCTAAGTTTGGGGGAATATTTGGGGTATATAAGCTGAAAAAAAGGGAAAAGAAAAAAAAAAGAGTTGAATAAATTGAGTCTTGTGGTGGGTCGAGAAGAAGCACGAAATGTACTCCCCATAAACACAGGCGTGAGATGGAGCGTAAAACGCACTCACTATCTATCAACAAAAAAAAAGAAGAAGAATAAAATGGGAAATAAGAGCAAAAAGCCCCCGTAGATGAAAAATGAAGTATAAGTATCCCATGTTAACCCTCGATATTGATAATTGTTTAATTTTAGTTGGATCTAGCTTATTTTTAGATTTCTTGAGTTTACATTGTATGATGCCTTCGAAGAGACTTATTATGTGTTAAATTTGATTTTATATCAGTTAACATTGTTGTGGAGCACACACGCACTATATCAATGATAACAGTCTAAGATTTGATGATTGATTGAGAAGTTAATGATTTGTTTTGATATGATGTATTATCATGTTTACTTGATTTCTCTAAGGCCGGTTGAATAGACTTATTTTTGTCATTACTGCTGGATTCGTAGGCATGTAGATTAGTTGCATTACATGGCATTATTATTTTTTGTTTTTGCTTGAGGACAAGCAAAGGTTTAAGCTTGGGGGTATTTGATATGTAGGTTTTATACCTACTTATCCGGTATCTATTACTTGAATTATTTGCTTAATCTCATGTTTCTTAGTTACTTTTCATACGTTTTATGTTATTTTGTAGGCGATGACACAGCATTGGCATGAAGAAGCAAGGGAAAGAATTCGTACATCTTTTGGACTAAACTACGCAAGAAAATGTTATTAAGGAATATTGAAGGACTTTGAACATCAAGTTGGATGCATGTTCTTGGCTTGAAAATTGGAATTTACGGTAGCTCTACTTCTTATCTTTTCGGAACATCTTGAATTGTCCCAATCGGAGTTTGGATGCGAGAGTTATGGCCAAAATATCAACAAAGATCAAAGCTAAGAGTTGTCATGCTTGCCATTTACACAGCATCTACTTCAAGCTCGATTTCTGCCTTGGTCCGATCCGAATCTGTCAATCCTCAAAGCATGGAAGTTGTAGATCCCGTCGTTATCTTCGATTTGATAGGTGGCAGGCCCCGTAACTCCATGCGGATCAGAAGTTATACATGTTTTACCAAAGGACGTCGCAGCAGAAAACAGGGCAGTGCGCGCTAGGCGGCCAGATTTTCTGACCCTGTAGCGCGGACCGTGCCCAGAAAGGCTTAGTAGCGGCGCTGAGCGCGTTAGGCGGCGGGAATGCAGCATTTTTTTGGTCATTTGATGTCCAATTTGAGCTAAAATAGGTTTCTTAGTTGCCTAACTTGCTTGGGTGTCCATTAGAACTATAAATACATGATGAGAGACATAAAAGAGAGGAGATCTAGGCTAGTTTTAGAGGATTCCATTAGATTAGATTAGAGTAAATTAGATAAAAACCCTAGTTCTTATGTGATTGGGAGATTGAAGCAACTTGGACACCATTGAAGATCAAGAGCAGGAGCTTGAGGAAGATGGAGATTTGCTGACAACAGATTTATTCTTTACTCTTCTCTTATTTTTGTCTTTTAATGATTATTCAATTGTGGATTCTTAGTTTTAATTCAATAATCATGAACTAATTCTTTGTTTGAGATTACAATGAATCTTATTGTGTAGTTTATTTTAATATGCTTCGCTATCAATTATTATGTTCTATTATGCGGATTATCTATTATGATTTGGACTTAATTATTTAATTGATTGGCCATCAATTTACCGTGATAATCTATATGAACTCGAGAGGTGAAGTATTGATTTAGATCTTATCATGATAGCATGTGTTTGTGATTTCTACATAGATGGAATTCATGATTCGTGTTTAGGATAGAGATATACCTAACATCGCATGTAATCTTATAGAGAACTTGTGCTTTAAATCCTTTTTAATTGTAATTCACATAGAGATATAGTGGATTAGTTAATTAGGGTGTCTTGCTTGATTCTATCATCTGTGGATTTAAGTGAGTATGGGTATTATGCATATAGAGGTGGTTTTATCTACTTTAGTGTTCTTGATTAACCATTCAGGATAGAAAATAATTGATAAGAAGTGTGTTAACTTAAATGAATCAATAAGTGAAGTTGTGATCTTAAATCTCCGTAATCTTAATTTAATTAATGGTAATTAGAATTAGTGTAATTAAATAATTTAATTTATATAATTTGAAATTCATTCGTTTAAATAAGATTGAGTTGGTTACGGGTTAGTACTTGGTGATTTTTATTAAACAATTCCTCGTGGGAACGATACTCTACTTACTATTATATTACTTGTTGACCACGTATACTTGCGTGTTTTGCGTGTATTGATTTTACCCAACAGACCATATAAAATATGGCTGCCTACGTACTCTCGTTTATCAAGGAGATCAGGTCGGCGTAGTTCGCCCTATGTTCAGGACAATTGGCAAAAAATGAAAAGTTTGATCCCATTATCAGGACAAACTGTGGGTGAGAAAGTTTAATCCCATGTACATAAAAAAAATGCGGGTGTGAAAAGTCTAATCCCTAGTGGGGTAAAACTACGGGTGGGAAAGGTTCAATCCCTGGTGGGATAACCGGAGTTGAGTAAGGGTTCAAAACTAAGTTGAAAGAAGGATCTGGCGATCCGAAACCAGGCTGCTGGTTAGAAAAGTGTGTTTATCCCTAATGGGGTAGATGAGTATGAAAAGAAGTTGTAGGTAGTGAAGGGTTAGAAAACTTGAAATGACTGGAGATCTAATGATCCAAAACCAGGATGTTTGTTTGATGGTAACCTCAGACATAGTACCGTTTCACGGTGTGCGAGTTGATAAGCTGTGGAAATTCATCGGCATCCATTTCTTGTAATCTGAGAGCACCTCCTGTCAATACCTCCTTGACAATAAACAGGCCTTCCCAGTTCGGGGGTGAATTTTCCCTTAGATTGATCTTGGTTGTCAATGATCTTCTTCAAAACCAAGTCGTGTTGTTTAAACTGTCGTAGCCAAACTTTTCTATTTTAGGACCTGACGATCCTTTGTTGATATAACTGACCGTGGAAGATAACAGCGGCTCGCCTTTCGTCTATTAGAGACAATTTATGATACCTATCTCGTACCCATTGGTCTTCATCCAGCTGAGTGTCTATCAACACTCTGAGGGATTCTATTTCCACATCTATGGGGAGCACTACTTCTATCCCATAGGTTAATGCATAGTGGGTTGCCCCAGTGGAAGTGCGCATTAACGTTCTGTAGGCTAACAGAGTTAGAGGCAACAAGTCAGACCATTATTTGTGGTTGGCGGACATCTTTTGCATGATCTTCATGATGTTTTTGTTAGCCGCTTCAACAACACCATTCATCTTTGAACGGTAGATGACGGAGTTGAGATGTTTGATGTGGAATTTACTGCATAACTCCTCCATCGTTCTGTTGTAGAGGTTCTTAGCATTGTTTGATACAATTACCTCTGGTTGTCCATATCGACAAATGGCATTATTTCTATGAAAGCAATGATGACTTCCTTGGTCACCCTAGGGAAGGAGGCTGCTTCTACCCACTTGGTGAAGTAGTCGATCATGGTGAAGATAAACCGATGCCCATTACTGGCTTTGGGCTCGATGGGCCCGATCACGTCCATTCCCCACATTGAGAAGGGCCAAGGTGAACTTATATTGTGGAGCTCCCTTGGAGGGGTGTGGATAGGATTCCCATGAATCTGGCACTGATAACATCTCCTAACGTGATCTTCACAGTTAGCCATGAGAGAGAGCCAGTAATGCACTGATAACATCTCATGTGTGGGCCACATACTCCACCATGGATCTCATCCATAAGCCTTTGAGCTTGGTCCTTGTCCAGACATCTGAGGAGACCTAATCCTGCATCTCTTTTGTAGAGTGCATCTCCGCTCAGGTAGAATTTCATAGCCAGTCGATGGATCCGCCTTCTTTCTGTCGGGTTTGCCTCAGCGGGTGTAGATCCATCTTGTAAGTACTCCTTGATATGGTGATACCAAGGGTGTTGGATGGGAGGTAGCTCATCCGATACTTCTCCAATGTAATTCCCATAGGCTAAAGCATTTTATTAGGCAAATGTGAGGGTTGGCATGTCTTCCTTGTCATGTATGTTGATCAAGGAGGCCAAGGTTGCTATCGCATATGTAAAATCATTCCTATTCCGAGGAATATGGAGGAAGGATATTTCTTTAAACTCCGAAGCCATCTTTAGAACCTTCCGATGGTAAGGCAGCAAGTGTAGGCCTTTGGTGTGAAAGATTCATGTGGTTTGTCTGATTACCAACTCAGAATCTCCAAAGACAGTTAACCGTCTGATGCCCATTGATCTGGCAAGTTTTAGCCCCATGACACAGCCTTCATACTCAGTTGTGTTGTTGGTGTTGGCAAACTGTAATTTGACGGTGACGGGATGCTGCTCCCCCGTAATGGATACTAGAACTGCTCCAGCCCCAAAACCTTCTATATTTACAGCTCCATCAAAATACATCCTCCATGATTGGCGTGCATCGTACTGATGGTGTTACTGAATTTCCATTACTCCTTCATTGGGGAAGTATGTCTCCAAGGGTTTGAAATCCCCTGAAGGTGCGGCGGCCAGTTGATCTGCAATTCCTTGACCGTTAATGGACTTTTGCATCACGTAGACGATGTCAAATTGTTGTAGGATAACCTGGCATCTGGACAATCAATAATTCAACATGGGTTTCCTGAACACTTACTTGAGAGGATCCACGCGGGATATGAGATGGGTTGTATGACCATGGAGGTAATGCTGTAACCTTATGGAAGCCCATGCTAAAGCACAACAAGTCTTCT
>CM029018.1:53264508-53384508 GCA_016801055.1 Panax notoginseng | reverse complement strand
GGGCCAAGAATTTTTGTTATTATCACATCCACGAATTATCCATGCACTATGGGCCAATGATATTCGTTATTATCACCAGTGGTCATGAACATGTCAAACAAAAATTCATCTTTGCACCCTTAGCCGAAGAGAACCCATGGTCATGATCATACCAACAACAGTCCATCAATGCATTACAGGTCAATGAGGACTTTCATCACAATATAAGCATAAGGATGATGACAATGATACAAGCATTCAATTAAGTGAGAACAAGGATAAATTTTAAATATTTATAATTTAATTTATCCAGAGTTCAAGAATGTCCAAATTGTCAACATGATACTGCTTTGTGGAGTAAAATTCAAGAATAATATTCACGTATCAAAAATAATTTGGACAGAAAAGAAATCAATTTTTGTCATGAATAGTACCTCGGGTAAATAGTACCCGAGTGAATAGTATCCCGTAAATAGTACTTTGTGAATAGTACCCCATGAATAGTTCCCCGGTATGAAAAGATTAAAATTTAACAAGAATGTTCAGAAAAATATTTTCGTGAAAGGATACTTGATGAAGTGCAAATTTCAAGGATATTCTACTAATTTCAAGGAGTATAGAAGCAATACTTAACAAAATCAGTGTAGAATTAGGAATATAAAACGAAATAATATTACTTACATACTATATAGTATGGAAGAAAATATTATTTCTTACGAATATTGAACAAAAATAATATTCCTTACAACTGTTGAACGAAAATAATATTCCTTACGAATATTGAACGAAGATAATATTCCTTACGAATATTGAGCAAAAATAATATTCCTTATGAATATTGAACAAAAATAAATTTCCTTACGAATACGAAAAATTATATCGTACGCGAATATGAAATAAATAATATCCCTTACCATAATAATGATATCCCTTACTTTAAAAGGAGAGTAATTCTGACTGGTATAGCGGAGATATTCTTGAAGAAAAACTTGCACTATTTGCTACACTTAAAGTTTTCTTAACTCAAAAGAAATACGCTCAATATTATAGAAGAAGAATTCTCTGATTTTGGTGTGATTTTCATTTCTAAACTGAGCATCCTATTTATAGGAGAATGACAGAATACTATTTAGAAAAATAATCACAGACTGCACAGGAAATTCTTCACGGGCGCAATCATGGAAATTTTAAAAAATTTTGATTTTACTCTGCAACATTATGCAGTACTATGCAAACACTATACAATACTCTGCAACACTATGCAGTACTATGCAGACACTATGCAGTACTCTGCAACACTATGTAATACTATGCAAATACTATGCAGTACTATGCAATATAATAAAATATAATATATTTTATTTTATATAAAAAACAAAACTTATAATATATATATATATATATATATATATATATATATATAACAAAATTGAGATAACTTTCTATAGACTATTTTGAAAAATGAGTAAGTGGGGGTCCATGTAATAAGCCAAATTTACAACAAATACTTCATAAAAAATCCCTCTATTTATCTTAATTCACTTGGTTTCACTATACACATTTTTAATAACAATTTTTCATCATTAATATTATAACTAACAATATTAACAACCAAATCATTCCCAAGAAAGAGGGGGCTTTCCGATAAGGACTTCTCTTTATTGGCGCGCAATTAGGTGACCAAACCCCTTTCCTCGACAGAATTTTCTAGACATTGTCAATAATGCAAATAATAATATGAATAACTTTGTCGTCTCAATTATTGATTTAATAATATAAAATATTGTGTAGATGATACTGTGATAATAACTGAATCAATGATATGAGATACTATACAGCAATTACTGTTACAATAATTAAGTATAACTGAGTGACTTCTCACGTAAGCATCAATAATCAAAGATACTGTACAATACCGTGTGATATTGTACAACCACGCATATCATTTTACTTTTATCACCGGGTATTTCAACAATTAACCGTAAAACTTTTGCTGTTATTTTTATAAAAAGGTTATTTCTATCACTTTCGAAATCCGAAAGTTATTCCGTTGTGAGGTCCACCAATGATTATGTCGTCGTACGGATATTCCCTGACAAAAATAATATTCCCTGACCAAATGAATATTTTATGACAACTTGCTTACTTTGTAAAATTTTCACATATCACCTTTAACTTTAACCTTTTATCAATATAACCATTTACTAAATAGAATAATAATTATAAGAAAATTGAATACTTTCATTTCATAAAATTCGGGGCCTTACACTATATATATATATATATTAAAGCAATAAAAAGGTTGAAAATCTAAAAAATCTTACAGTGGGCTGTTAATAAGACTTCAGATCACTTTCAGAGCTTGAAAACTCAATTTCCACCAGTTAATTTTCAGTATGTTATAGAAGACGAGCTTACAAGCGTTTAGAAAGAAGAATCACAAAGCTTGGGGCACTATAGAAGAGGTTAAGGGCTGGAATGGACAGAGTTTTCTCTCTTTTTTTCTTTTTTTATCAAGTGAGCTGATTGGGGGTCTATTTATAAACCAAGATAGCCGTGGGTTTACCTGCGGCTGCCCGGGATGCCCTAAACTTAGCAGGTCATGTCGTATCGAAGTACGTGCACTTAGACGACGCACTGTCTGATCGAACATTCATAACTTTCAATCCTAGCATCCGATGGAGGCGTGTTATACCTTTTCAGAAAGCCATTGAAGAGAGCTACACAATGACATGAGATTAGACATTCTCCAAATTTGAGAAGATGGGTCCATGACCAGATCTCCAAGTCTTCGCAGTCTATCCGTTGAGCTTTCTTGCACAGTTTTCACTCGGGATTTAAGTTATGGTTCTTGTCAGATTTCTTTTGATGCAGTTTGAGTTGAAATGAGTTGAGGTGGAAAAATGTCAATTTTGCCCCTCCCAAAGTTGTCTCCGGCTTTGGTGCAGTTGTGGCAGTCTTTTCTCAGTGTTACCTCCAAGATTAGTCTGTTGTTAACTCTGACAGTCCTCAGGGTTATCTCTGAGGTTGGTTTAACCTCCCGGGGTTGACTCCGGGCTTTGAACTTAATCCCTCGAGGGTATCTCCGAGGTTGGACTTGATATCCTGGGGTTATCTCCAGGACTGGAAACTGGATCCCCTGGGGTTATCTTCGGGGTTGGAACTGAATCCCACGAGGTTATCTATGGGACTTGGACTAAATCTCCCGGGGTTATCTCCGGGACTGGAAACTGATCTCCCGGGGTTATCTCTGGGGTTGGAAACTGGATATCTCGGGATTACCTTTGGGGTTGGATTGAATTGTCTTCTAGGATTATCTCTAGAAGACAATTCTACTCTCCTGCATGGTTAGTAACAGGAATGCAAAATTTTGAGTGTCTATAATGCCATAGTTTTAACCTAAGAAATTCTAAAAATAAGCTAAGCTCCGGCTAAAACTATGCAATCACCAAGTTAGGAGTTACGACAGAATTCATTTCTACTTTGATTCAATTTCAGGGGCATTTTTCTATTTTTCCGTGATTACACATGACTATACAATGTCTAATAATCTTAGGCATTTCAGTGCTAACCATTTAGCATGCTTTCAACTAATGACTCCCAAACCAGATGGCTTTAGGGCACTGGGTGTAGAGACATCCCCTAGGACATGCTTACTCAAGTAAAAAAGGCCACATAAATAAACTAGCCAATGTGTTTATTCATCTTTTTTTTCTTTTTTAATAGACACTACATCCCATAACTTTCCCCTTAATGAGTGGGTTTTATACCTACGAATTGACTTCTGATTAGAACTTAAACTCTATTTATTCTGTCAATTTATGTACAGTTTTACTTATGTTGATATTGTTTTATGTTTAGGTTGCATTATGTGGCATTGGTTGCATAATGGTGGCATTGTGGCAAGGAAGTACATGAAAAGAGCAAAAATTAGTATTTATAATAACCCCCCCCCCCTCTACCGAGGCGGGCTATATCAAGTTAAAAAAAATCCCACCGGAGTGGGGATACGGGGGGGGGGGGGAAGAGAGAAAGACTCCTATTGTGATGCAAACTCTGTAGAAGCTTGAACTGATGGACTTTAGTATGGATTGGGTTTGTGTTGGTCGTCTTTTATCAGCGTATTACATGAATTATGTTGGGATATATCAATCATAACAGAGACAACAATTACAACAATCAATCAATTGCACTTGGAGCCCTAATTTTTAGAGAAGACATTGGAGGAGAGCAAGAAAGGTGTTGGTCGTTTTACCGATCAATATATGCGTGCAAGTATACATTGTCAACAAATAATAAAGAGTAAGTAAAGTATCGTTCCCACGGAGAATTAACTAATAAAGTTCACCAAGCATTAACCCGTAACCAGTACAGTCTTATTTAAACGAATGATATTATATTTTATATTTAAACTATTAAATTAAATAAACCTAACTATTCCTAGAGTGAGACTAGATAATGAAGACCTGAGATCACAATTTCATCTATTGACTCATTTAAATCCATACACTATATGTTGAGCTAAATTAATTATACCGAATTGTTAGTCGAGAACATGAAAGTGAACTATAGTCATCTCTCAATGTACCATACCCATAACACATATAATTCACAATTGATAGAATACACATGAACACCCATATTACCTAAACCACTATATGTTTATGTGATTTACAAATAATTAGGGTTTAAGCCCAAATTCTCAATCAACTACGAGTGATGCCTCGGTATATGTCTATCCTAAGCACAAATCATACATCCCATCACAATATAGAATATATAATCACACGCTAATAAGATCAGATCTAAACCCATACTTCGTCTCTCAAGTCCATATGGGTTATCACAGTAATTGATGGCCAATCAACTAAGCAAATAGCATGAATGCTATAGAGATAATTCATAAATGCTATAGAGATGTTGTGTGTGTGTTGTGTTCACCAAAACTTGATTTAAGCAAAGAATACAAATGCTGAATTACTCAAAACAGAAAATTATAGTTTAAATCAAGACTCATGTATACATATGCAACGAAGACTATTCCAACATATCAAAACAAATCGAGGTTCAACACTTAACTGCTTTATTACTACTTACGAGGGCGATTTTCGCACTTTCCCGCGGTGTTTATTGCTATACTTCTTTTCTTTTTCTTTTTTTTTCCTTTTCACATGACTGTGCAATGCCTCATTCCATTAGGCAAACACTGCTACCCCTTAGCGAGCTTTCAACCAACGACTCCCAGACCATGAAAGACCTTAGGGCGCTAGGTGTAGAGACAATCCCCTCGGGCTTACTTACTCAAGTAGCCAGGGCCCCGAAATGAGACTATCCACGTTATTTCTATTTGATTTTTTATTTTTTTATTTTTTTTATCAAAAGCATACCCATGTTTTCCCAACATTTGGATGTCAATGTTTTGCCAATCTACATCCATGTTCCACATATTTCTCTTTTTGACACTACATTTTCTATCGAGCAATGCAACACATACTTCTTATACCTACAAGTGATTGTGAACACATTTGTGCAAACCGAAAGCATTTAAACAGCAACATGAATTTCATCGTGTAAAACATTATAGCTAGGTTCATGTTATCCAACATACTCAAAAATCTTTCAAAATTCACTATCATCCTTGGCTAGACAAAATTTCCACAAAGCTAAACTCTGTGAGACTTGCAAACTAAAACATACACACATAATAAAAAATAAATTTACAAGCAAACTATTATATGCAACATAAACATGTAAAATGTAAACTAAATATGCAAATACTAAATGCAACTATACTACCACCCCAATACCCCCAAACTTAGAATATTCATTGTCTCAATGAATGGAGTATAGGGTTAGAGAAACTCCCCTAATGCTCAACTGCACCACCCTCATTGGGTGATGAATTCAGTGGTGGATATGGCACTGCTGTCCCGAACTGAGGCCACTCTAGCATTATCCCCTGCTGTGCAAAAGCCTCTACTAGCGACCTTGTCAAACCCGTAGAAAACGCTGCAAAATTATCATACATCACGACGACTTTCCGCTGAACCCTTCAGAGCTGTCGATCCTCAGTAATAGCATTGGCTTCGGTTGATGTTCCTTCTTTTTGAAAATTCGGTGTCGGGAACAGCCGTGTGTTCAATGGAGACATGGCGCGGGCGTGAGAGAGCTATTTCTGTACAGACTTGTAGCACGGGCGCGCAAGTTTTCAAGGTATACATCGCGCCACTGCGCGACCCTACTTCCTACAATTCCAATCTGCATCTTCCATAACACATTGATGACTGCTTTTCAATTCTCCAGCAGAACAAATCAAACTATCATACGTAAAAATGAAAGTGAACTAACAAAAATAATATAAACAGAATAATTAAACGGTAGAGATAGAAACAATGGGTTGCCTCCCATCAAGCGCTAAGTTATATTCAATTAGCTTGACTCTTTTCTTGACAATGCTATCCAATTTCTCTACGATAATCTAGGAACCGTCCATCCATTAGAACTGCAATGTGCATTGGGAGGTTCCCCATCATAAGAGTCTTCGGATTGAAGCCACCTAGCATATTTCTTGTACATGAGGTCTCCATTTCTATTGCATCGCCAGGTGCTTTTCCCGTTGCATCTGTGAACATATTTTTGCATTGAGGCATGAAAGATTCAACAGGTTTTTCTTCTTTTATCTCTTCCTCTACCCACCATGGGTTGTAAGAGGCCTCATACTCGCAGAAATTCTTACTTTGGATGTGACTACCAAGGGGACATGGGTGTTCAAAGTTCACTGAATTTTTTAACTCTAACTTAGAAGGAACTTGGGGTATTATACAAGTCAGCTCAAGATCTTCATTTTCCATATCCCCAATTGTTTCCTCAGTGTCCACTCCTTTCAGTTCATCTAGTGGCATGTACACTTCTGGCTCTCCATCAGTTTTATCATCCATGTCATAGTACCAATTGTTTTGAGGGCGATTGTTCAAGGCTTCGAGTATTTGATCCATTTGATTTTGTAGATTTCGAATTGACCTCTATTGCTCAATCATCTTCTCCTCAGTAGATGCTACAAACTTGAACCTCAAATCCTCCACTCTTGAATTATCTTGTTCAGTTTCGAAATCCATGTATTGTGGACCATTCATTTAGGAGTTAATGAGTTGTTCCATCTGTCTGTTAAGATTTTGGCTTGATAACTCCTGACTCATCATCATCTCTTCATGGTCTGCTATGCTTTTTGACATGAATTTCTTCAACTCTGAATTTTCCTCTTGTTGCATTAGAGGTAGATATGAGAAATCCGATGGATATGTTGGACTTGGAACACAGTCTTGGTCTTGATAATTATAACTCCATTCATAATCTGGGTGATACCCCCAACCTTGATGATAATTGGGATAAATATAGTTGTTGAGGTATTCACCCCCAAACTGTACTTGTCCAACACTGATGTTGCACTGATAACTTGGATGCTCGCCATAACAGTATTCACATGTAACTAGTAACTACTATCTCTCGAGTGCGTTGGGCTGCAAGAATATTCAACCTCTCCGAAAGTGTTGCAAGTTATGCTGATAATATAAAAAATACATTGAGTCCCTCAGTGCTTGTGTCCCTTGGTTGAATCATATTTGCATAAGGCCATTGATAAGCAAAGTCACCCATGGTACCTGAAAAGAGAGAAATATAGGAAGAGAATTAAAATAAAATAAAATATTTAAATTAAGACTAATTTGATTGAAATTAATGTTGGCAAAAATTTATTAAGCTAATTCCCCGGAAACGGCGCCAAAAACTTGTTGGTCATTTTACCGATCAACATATGAGTGCAAGTATACACGGTCAACAAGTAATAAAGAGTAAGTAAAATATAGTTCACACGGAGAATTAACTAATAAAGTTCGCCAAGCATTAACCCGTAACCAGTTCAATCTTATTTAAATTAATGATATTATATTTTATATTTAAATTATTAAATTAAATAAACCTAACTATTCCTAGAGTGAGACTAGATAATGAAGACCTGAGATCATAATTTCATCTATTGACTCATTTAAATCCATACGCTACATGTTAAGCTAAATTAATTATATCGGATTGTTAGTCGAGAACACGAAAGTGAACTATAGCCATATCTCAATGTACCATAACAATATCACATATAATCCATAATTGATAGAATACACATGAACACCCACATTACCTAAACCATATACAGCTAAAAATGTCCATCACGGGAACCGAATCTAGATTCAGTAGACTGAATCTGTGATCACATGATTTCTAGGCTCACATAATGTAGCAATTTGTATGAAAGTTGTAAACAGTTATATATAAAAGCTGTAAATATATATATATATATATATATATATATATATATATATATATAAAAGCTGTAAATATATATATATATGAACGATCAACAGCCACGAAGTAGACTTCATGGGGGATTGGAAATGTAAATATATAAAAGTTGTAAATATATATATAGAGACGATCAACCGCCACGAAGTAAACTCCAGGCGAGACTAAATGTAAATGTATAAAAGTGGTAAATATATATATATATATATATATATATATATATATATATATATATATATATATATATATATATATATATATATATAGAGGGAGACGATCAACCGCCACAAAGTAAACTCCAGGCGGGACTAAATGTAAATAAAGCAGTAAAAGGCCACGAAGTAAACTCCAAGCCTGACAGAAATGTAAATATATGTAAATGTATATATATATATATATATATATATATAAGCAATAAACGCATTGGATATATATCGATCTAGGCTCGTTTCATTATTTCGCGTTCAAGGATATATACATATATATATATATATATATATATATATATATATACATATATATATATATATATATATATATATATATATATAAAAAGTGGTAAACGCATCGGATGTAAATTCAGGCTCAATCAAATAGAGTTTGATGATAATATATATATATATATATATATATATATATATATATATATATATATATATATATATATATATATATATATATAAAAGATGTAAACGCTCTAGATATAAAATCTAGGCTCACCGAATAGAGTTCGATAACAGTTTATATATAGACATATATATAAAAGCAATAAACGCTCCGGATGTGAATCCAGGCTCAATCGAGGTATAACTCGATGATGTTAGTACAAATATATATATATATATATATATATATATATATATATATATATATACAAAATAAATAAAAAGTCACGGACAGAAGTCTGGGCATACACAAGCAACAAGACTCTCAATGTGAATAACGGTGTGTGCAAGAAGTGGAGAAAAGGCTTAAAGTAATGAAAGAAGGCTTACAGTGGACTGCCAAAGAAGACTTCAATAACTTTAAAAGTATGAACACTCGATTCTCACCGAAAAAATGTAGCCAAATATAAGCTCACAAGTGTTTAAAATGAGAAAGCACTCAATTTAGTGTTTGTATAGAGCAAATTAGACAGGGCTTCCTCGCCTTTTTCTCTTACAAAATGGCCACCACAAGTCCTCTATTTATAGAGGGGGGAGCCTTAGGTGTACTTGCGGCTGCCCAGGGTGCCCCGGGGTCTATGGGTCCTACCGTCTCGAAATGTGTGCACTTGTGCAACGCGTTATCCGCTCGCACCTTCATAACTTCAATCTGGGCATCTGATCGAGGTGTTTAAGACCTTTTATTAAATGTTGCGGTTGTACGATACATATTTATATTGGATAAGAGGTTATACGAAGTCAGGAATATGGGTCCATGCCTAGGTCTTGAAGCTTCAAATTTCATCCGGTGTGCTGTCTTTGTGTATTAGTCACTCGGGATTGGAGCTATGGTTCTTGTGGGACACTGCTATGTAGAGTGTATGTTAAAATGTTGTTGAGATGATGCGTTTGTGGGGTTGAGATGGCAAAATGATGATTTTACCCCTTAACCAAGGTTATCTCCGGTTTTGGGCTGAATTAGCAGTCATTGCTCAGGGTTATCTCTGAGATTGGGCTGCTACAAGTGCTGAACATCCTCAGGGTTTTCTCTAAGGTGTGTTTGTCCTCTAGGGTTATCTCTGGGCTTGGGAATGAGTGCCTCGGGGCTATCACCGAGTGTTGAAGTTGTTTGCAGGGGTTTAAAACAAGCATTTTTGGAGTTATCTCCAGAACTGCAATTGTATCCCTCGAGGTTGTCTCCCAGGTTTGAACTGAAGATCCCGAGGTTATCTCTGGGACTAGAATTGAATATCTCGGGGTTATCTCCGAGCTGACAAAGGTTTCTGGTGCTATTTCTGGAACTAGAATTGCATTCCTCAGGGTTATCTCCGAGGTTAAAATTGAAACTCATGGGGTTATCTACGAGACTGGAACTGACTATCTCAGGGTTATCTCCGAGATGGTAAAGATTGAATATCCCAGGGTTGTCTCCGGGACTGGACTGAATATCTCGGGGTTGTCTCCAAGATGACAAACTAAGTATCCCTAGGTTGTCTCTAGGACGATGCTACTTTAACTTTCAGGGTTATCTCTGGAAGATGACTATGCCCTCCTGCAAGGTTAGTAATAGGAATGCAAAAAAAATTGAATGTCTACAGATGCCCGTCTTTATCATATTCATGCAGTGTAATTGTATGGATAAGATAAAGAACACTAGACACTTGAAACATGACAAGATATTAATGATGCAATGTACTACTGCATGATGCAAATGTATGACATATGCGGTTTGTTGGATCGTTTTCGAACAGCCTGTGACAATTGTTTGCCCTCATAACTTCTGATGGGGACTGGAGTTATCACTGATGTCCTTGATGAACTGCTTGGACGTGTGATCCAAAGTTCTCAGGAACTTCCAGGATGTTGACGTTAGGGTTATCACCAAAGTCCTTAATCCTTGTTACAGACTTTCCACCATAGTTGTTCCCCTCATTTGCAATAGACTATGGGGGAATGAGCATTTTTCTGATGCAGATTATGTATAACATATTCCATAATCGGTCATCCCTGATGAGGATTGCTTTTCCTGGTTTGTATCGCCAGGTCTTCCCAATGATCTGTCGGATTTACTACCAACAGTCTGTGTTTGTCAGGGTTGCCTAACCCTTGCTGAAATGTTCTTTAACGAAAGAGATTCGATATGGAGTTTGGAGGGGCGCCAGTGCCATGTACAACGAACATTATCCCTACTACCGTTAAATCCTTGTTAGGAGTTCCAGTTGAGGCGCTCAAGGGCAGGACCGTCCGTACGAGTCCTTTGAGCGTAGATGCTATAAGTGGGCTATTGAGTGATCCCATGCCCGCTGATGTGAGAGTCAGGGATCACATTATTCGACGATTGTTCCTGGTTATTATCAGGGATTGTTTCATAGCAAACAACTCTTCCATGGTGTCATTCGTTTATATCAGCGCCACTCGAGAGGTGGACCATATTAGAGAGTATGATTGGGGCTCCTACACCTTTGCCTATTTCCTCAGGGAAATGCACAGGCGTTCACAGGGCTTGACAGAGGCTTGGCTAGGATTTTACCCATTTCTACTGGTGAGTATTTCTCTTTTGATTTCTCATGTATAGGTTAAGAGTGTTGACTGACTACAGATGTTTTCCTTTGTGTTAGCAGTTTTGGGCATAGAGGCTTCCATGTTTGCATCCTATTTGTGTGTTAGGTTTAGATACCTATCCATGTGGACGACGATGGCATCACTCCATTTTAGCGGAGGTTCCTGTAGCTGAAGGTTTCACCCATTGTCGCTTATAGTTGGAGTTATTGACACATTATGCCATCACTTGTGTTCCCTACTCTGGGGACCATTTGACGATTGGCTTTGAGGATGGATACCCAACTGGTGTCAAGCATGTGATGTCCACCCACCAGATTCCTCTTTTCACAGATGGAGGATGGGAGCTCTATTTAGAAGAGCGTGCTATTAGGAGCAACACAGGAGAGATTCGTGTACCGATTTTGCCTCCTACCAGGCATTATTGGCCTATGTTACAGTCATCTGTCAGTGATATCCCATATATTGGCATTGATGGCTACACTTTGTCAGTGGGTCCGTTTACTCAAGAGGTATTATACCGTTGGTGGTCCCCTCGTAACATTGGAGCCCAGACCCGTGCCACTCAGTTCATTGGGAATATGGTTTCTGGATCCATGATGATGATAGATTTGATGGCATATGTCCGAGATCCAACTCATTTAACATAGATTAATAGTTTGACTCGACAGTTGGATCAGGAACATTTTTTCATCTGGCATTTAGGTATAGATCCTTTAGAGGCGGATACTTTTAATCCTTCTAGCTCGGGGATTGGCCCTCCAGATGACCCGTATGCCTTTGCCGGTGCAGATCCTCCCTTGTATAGGCCTGACATCCCTCTTAGCAAAGATCTAGTGACTCAGGAGGAATTACATCAGATGGACAGGATTGATGATGTAGACATAGACACCATTGTCTTCTTCTGATGTGTATTCTCGCTATATCTTTTGATAGGTCTCTGTTAGATACTCGGTGGATGTGCCCCAATTCTCTATATATCTTTTGATAGGCCTCTGTTAGTTGTAAGGTGTCTGTGCCCTATTTCTCTGTATTTTTCAACTGTACAGAGATGATGTATTTAGATGATGATGCACTTAGGAATGTATGTATTATTTTCCATTTCCTACATTATATTGCCATCTATTATTTATCATGCATTTATTATGTCATGCATTGTCCCCTGGATGGTCATATGATACGGCCCACACAGATGTCTTCATTGATAGTCAGCCGGATTGATCACACCCCACCAGTATTGGTGGCCTCACGCTTGAGATCTTGGTATGACAGTGTATCCCTTTCAAACAGGGTGATTGTAGATCTGCTATTGTAGCATTCCATGACCCTCTTGACATTCTAGGTTCTATTGGGCTTCGTAGATAGCATGCTAGAGCATTGGGTACCGGAGAGGCATGTTTTCTGGTTTGGGACCTAGGAGTTGACTCCCACCTTAGAGGAGTATGAGCGGTTAACGGCTTCGCCCTTAGACAGGCCATGTGCTCGGATGGTTGTCAGAGATATGCACCGACAGTTCATGACCCTCACCCGGTTGCGGCGTAGAGTATTGTAGGATGAGATTACATCCAGTCATGTAGTGTCCCAACATTTTTTGATAGACAAATTTGGCTCAGTGGACAGTTGTGGATGGCACTCTGGGGATTTCACCATACTAGAGGATCAGTGGCATGCGGCCAGAGTAAAGGTACTCGTGATGTGTGTAGTGGCCTATGTGTTCATGCCACGATATATGGATGAACTAGACATCAGTGTTGTTCTGGCAGTGAGAGCAATCAGGGAGGGTCATACCATTATTCTAATGATTATGGCAGAGACATTGAGGTCGCCACGTATTCCCATACCTACCTTGCAGGGGTGTTTATAGACAGCTCGGTCTTAAGACCGATTGGCACATTCCGACGGCATGGGTATTATTTTTCCCATGAGATAGCCATATCGTACTCTTTTCAGTCATCAGAGTATGTAGTCGCTGCATCCTGGTCGGTGTTCTTGGCAGGGATTGGAGATTCATTTGACATTCTGCCGTGTACAGGGCTCAACTCTTCCTATAGTATCATTACTCATGCACCGGACATGTAGTATCTCCCTCTGGATGGTTTGAGGGGCATGACCACATATCACCCACTGGCTGTGATGTCACAGTTTGACTAATTTCAGGAGGTGTATCCTTTTGAGGGGTCATTAGGTCGGCGCTTGTTATCTCGCCATTTGTCAGCAGAGGACAGATCCAGGGTTTATGCCTGTTGGGATCAACGTGAGAGTGATGAGTTTACTGTCAGCACTCCGTGCCATTCTACAGAGTATTCTGCATAGATGGAGACAGAGACTGCATCGGCTGCGGTAGTATCCACAGTGTCAGGGATTGAGTTAGATGGTGGAGCACCCATGGAGGACATTGATTTTCCCTCTGAGGAGGAGCCATTCACTGGGTTGCCAGCAGCTCTTGCAGATTCTCCTAGTATGAGTGCTACGGTGATTTAGCATTCAACACAGTACCTAGAGCAGAGTCTTCTTTTGATGACCATTGAGAGAGATCAGGCTAGGGCCTTGATGTTGACACTTGATGAGAGAGACGTTGCTCTGTTAGAGAGAGATGAGGCATTAGCTCATTGAGACACCGTTGTTGCTGAGCAGGATGAGGTCAGATCATCTAGAGATGCAGTGATTATTGATCTGTTGACTCGTGTAGAGACCATTAGGCAGAAGATCATAGCGTTACCTCCTTTTTCTGAGAGGGATGCCATGTTAGGCTTGATAGCCAGCATACATACTGACTTGTAGATGGGCTTGTATTTTCCTGCACAGACTAGCTTAGCCATTTTGTCATGTGCAGTACATATTTGAATATATCAAACATCATTATATATAGCAAGGAAACATATTTTGATCACTTCCCTTTTAGTTATGCCTTGTTGATTGCTTGATATTTGCCTGTTTCTTCAAGGCTTATGATCTCGATGTATTATGAATTCCTCCTTGATGGATGGACATTGAGCTGTCTCAGGATCTTTCAGAATGGATCGTGGATCTGTGTATTCCCTACTATATTTGGTGTCTTGGGACTGGTATCTTTAGTTTTGTGCATTAATAAATTTCAAAGTGACTTGCTAAACCAAAAGTTTCTAGTCAGAATTGATTGCAAATCTTTAAAATTTATTCTTGAGAAAGACGTTGAAAATATAGCCTCAAAGCAGTCTTTTGCTAGATGGCAAGCCCTGTTAAGCATTTTTATACCAAACCTAAATCATCAAGTACAAAATCCACTAAAAACCCTAAAATTTTTTGACAAAAGTAAAATTATTTGTCATAATTGTGGGCAAAAAGGTCACTATAAAAATGAGTGCAAAATAAAACAAAAATTATCTCAGTTAAATGTTTCTAGTGAAGATACTTAGAATTAATGAGGATTGAGAATAGCATCAGTAACGATGAAGGCTCAAACATTCCTTATTCCTCTAATAACAATTCAAGTAACAAAGAAACGAATAGTGACAATGAAGATGTCACTATTTGTGCTAATAATTGCAATGAAAATTGTTGCATTAAAAGATTAAACGTTATTACCTAAGAGGATGAAGAAAGTTGTCTGTTAATCGATTTAATTAGTAAAATTTCAGACCCTGAGTTAAAAGTTCAATACATAAAACAGTTAAAGGATTTATTTACACAAGATAATAAAGTAAAAGACAAGATTATGAAAGCCAAAGAGAAACCTATATTAAGCCTTAATAAAACTCTTAAATGATTTAAAACTCCTGTTAAAGAAATTACCTTCCCTTAGTTAAATCAAGAAGTTAACAAATTAAAAATAGAGATTTTTAACAAAAAATTAGATATTTCTAAATTAAGAAAAGAAATTGAAGTTAAAAAATCTGACCTTCATGTTCATGATTCATCCTCTAGTGATGAAAGTCATGATATACCTGAATCGTCTAATGCAAGAGATGAAGCTGACTTTTTATTCAAGGTCTCTCCCTCAAACGTATTAAAGATATCACCATTTAAAAATTGTATATCTTTGTTAACTTAGTTATCGATAAAACCTCCTCAATACAACTCCATGCCTTAGTTGATACTGGTTCAGATCTGAATTGTATTCAAGAAGGTCTAATCCCTACTAAGTATTATAAGAAAACTAGTGAAAAATTAAATTCTGCTAACGGTAGTCAAATAGAAATAAAATATGAACTGCCTAAAGTTCATATTTGTCATGATAATGTGTTTTAAAACTTTATTTGTTTTAATTCACAATATTACAAATAAGATCATCTTAGGATTACCATTTATATATTTATTATATCCTTTCACTACCAGTAATAAAGGATTAAGCTGTGAACACTTACGTAAAAAGATAACATTCAAATTTCTCATTAAAGCTAAAGAAAGATATTTAAGATTTATCCAAGATGAATCTATTTCTAATTCTTTGAATTTGTTAAACTGCAAATCCACCCATTTAAACTTCTTAAAGGAAGAGATTAAATATAAGCAAGTTGAAGAACAGCTTAAGAGTAAAAGGGTTCAAGTAAAAATTGCAGATTTAAAAGCTTATTTAAATGAAAATCTTTGTTCTGATTCTCCTAATTCTTTTTGGCATCGAAAGAAACATGCGGTAAGGCTTCCTTACGCTAAGGAATTCAAAGAACAATTGATTCTAACTAAGGCTAGACCTATCCAAATGAATCACGAATAAATGGAGTTATGCAAAAAAGAAATTAATGATCTCCTTAATAAAAGGTTAATTAGACATAGTAAATCCCATTGGTCTTGTCCTGCCTTTTATGTTAACAATGAAGCAGAAAAGGAAAGAGGTGTTCCTCATCTAGTCATTAGTTACAGGCCAGCAAACAAAGTGCTTGAATGGATCAGATATCCTTTACCAACTAAAGAAGACCTCCTTAATAGGTTAAGTTATGCCACCGTTTTTAGTAAATTTAACCTAAATTCAGGATTCTGGCAAGTTGCCATTCACTTAGATGATAGGTACAAAACAACGTTCACTACCCCATTTGGGCATTATGAATGGAACATTCAGTCATTTGGTTTGAAAAATGCCCATAATGAATTTCAAAACATTCTCAATGACATTCTGAATCCCTTCAGTCATTTTATCATCGTTTATATCGATGATATCCTCGTTTTTTTGAGAACCATAGAAGAACATATTAAACATTTGAATTCGTTCTTCAAAATTGTTAAACAAATAGACTTGTCTTGTCCCCCTATAAATGCATTATATTTCAGACTAAAGTTCGGTTTCTTGGTCTTAATATTTATCACGGACTTATTCGGCCTATTGATAGAGCTATTCAATTAGCTGACAAATTTCCTGATAAGAGTACCAATAAAACCCAACTTCAGAGATTTATGGGCTCACTCAACTATATTGACAAGTTTTATGAAAATCTCAGGAAAATCTACAAACCTCTCTTTCAGCATTTGCAAGATAATCCTCCCCTTTGGACTGACGTACACACTTTTGTCATCCAGCGAGTTAAAAAATATGTTAAGGCTTTGCCCTGGCTTGGCATCTCCAATGATTCAGCGTTAAAAATTGTTGAAACTAATGCCTCAGATATTAGATTCGGAGGTATCCTAAAGCAAAAATTAACTTCTGTTTCTTCTGAGCAAATTGTCCAATTTCATTTCTGTGCATGGAATCCTACATAGTTAAATTATAGTACTATAAAAAAAGAAATTCTTTCTTTAGTTTTATGCATTAATAAATTTCAAAGTGACTTGCTAAACCAAAAATTTCTAGTCAGAATTGATTACAAATATGCAAAATTTATTCTTGAGAAAGACGTTGAAAATATAGCCTCAAAGTAGTCTTTTGATAGATGGCAAGCACTGTTAAGCATTTTTTATTTTGAAATTAAATATATTAAAGGAAGTAACAACTCAATTCCTGATTTTCTTACTCGAGAATTTATTAATATAGGTACCCTACATTCGATATGATTGTGCGAGGAGGTTCGTCTTCTCGTGATTCGGGTTGCCCTTCAGGCCCAACTAACAAACCCAAAGGAACTTTAGTTCCCCACCCGGTTAACCCAGTCCCTTCAAGTAATAAATTTCAGGTTCTTAGATCTATTCCTTAGCCTTACAGCTCAGTGCTAGCCAGTAACCCCAAACTAGTCGACCCTTTTAGTGACCCATCAAGAGCCACTCCATCCATTCCTGTTCAGTCATCTTCTCAATTCAAGCAAAATTGCAAAAATAATGTATTTCATAATGAACCCCATATGAAACCTAGGGATGATCCAGTTAAACTTGCTTCCCAATATTTTCCTCCAAGATGGCATTTTACTCCTCTTGCTCCTTATAAATCCCATGCGTATTATAAGGATATTCTTTTCAAAACAGCGTCAATTCGTCAAACCTATTTACGCTAGGGATGATGAAAGTAAAGTCCTTTATCACACCATATACATTAAGCAAAATATCCCAATAACTGACTGGGGTAATCACCCATCTGATCTTCAACAGCTTTCTAATCAAAATAACTCATTTTGTTATTTTGATTACATAGAAGCATGGAACAAGATCTTTCTCTACCAAAACCAGTCACATAGTCATTCGTGGTTCGTACAATTCGACCACAAATTCAAAAGCCTTTTTCCCATTTGGTTCCTTTTATGGTGGTCGAGATTTGGCTCTTCTCTTGACTTAATCCTCGATCCATTAAAGGCCCAAGTCTTTCGTTTTTGTAATAATAGTCAATATAAACAACGGTATAAAGGTATTCCTGTACTGCTTTAGTTCATCAGTAAATACAAGGTCCCTTGGATTCTAAAATGGAAATACAACCTTCTTACTCCAGTAGTTGAAATAATTTGCCCGCCCCCAGTTTCCAGTGTTTCCGGTCAAATTATTAAAGTTAACAATGTTCTACCAATCACCATGGCAACCCGCATCTTTTTTACCAAGTGATGGGATAAATTTGATATTAATAGGATAATTTGGCAGGTTGAAAAATAATTCTCTCATGTCCCTCTTCCTATTGTTCTAATTAATTCAATCCCAGTCATAGACTCTTCTAGTAATACGAAAAAGAAGTCAAAAGTTAGTCCAACAGGTTCGTCAGCCTCAGTTGATATCTCCAATATAAAAAATTCCAAAGTTAAAGATTTGATGCTCATGGCCCAAGCCATTCAAGATAGAATTTCTCAGTTACGTGAAGATGTTGAAGCATCAGAGTATTCTTCTTCTTCAAATTCCACTGCCAGTAAAGACGAAGATGATGATGATCCATATGGCACCAACAACCTTCAAGATGCTTAGGACCCATTTGCCTGACATTTCAGTCACTCATTGATGCCTCCATTCAGCAATCAATCAGTTATTCATGCATGCTCCTGCTTTTCCACCGAAAGTAGCCACTAAGTCAAAAGATTCGGCCTTTTTCAGCAAAAGTTGCTTAAAGCATTTATGCATAGTAAAAAGTCAGCACTGTTTTACTGTTTATCAATAGTAAATATTGTCTATAATCATTCAAATTTGTAATAGTAATGTTGTAATAGTTCTTTCCTTATTATATAAAAGGAATTCGAATTTAGTTATCAAGGCAGACTTAAAAAGACTCAAAGTTTCTTTTCTGACAAATCTTTAGACTCTGTTCTTCTTTCTCTTCATCTACGTTTCTAATGTTCTAAGTAATTTGTAAGTCACTTTTCATGGTAAATATAATGTTATAACTAAAACATAGTGGATCAAAGAAGATAAGTCAAAATTTTGTAGTAGTCATCCCACTCTCGAAACTGTCCTCCTTCCAGTTAAAAATACATCTGTTATTGCCAGTCCTTTCAAAATTTTGGATAACAATAAAGATGAAAAGAAAATCATTGAACATAATAATTTCACAAATTAATATCTAGCCACAATAGGAAAATAACTAGATAAGATTGAAGAAAAGTTTGATGATCTAATTGGAAAAGCAGGAGCATGCGTGAATAACTGATTGATTGCTGAATGGAGGCATCAATGAGTGACTGAAATGTCAGGCAAATGGGTCCTGAGCATCTTGAAGGTTGATAGTGCCATATGGATCATCATCATCTTCGTCTTTACTGGCAGTGGAATTTGAAGAAGAAGAATACTCTGATGCTTCAGCATCTTCACATAACTGAGAAATTCTATCTTGAATGGCTTGGGCCATGAGCTTCAAATCTTTAACTTTGGAATTTTTGATATTGGAGATATCAATTGAGGCTGACGAACCTATTGGACTAAATTTTGACTTCTTTTTCGTATTACTAGAAGAGTCTATGACTGGGATTGAATTAATTAGAACAATAGGAAGAGGGATAAGAGGGAATTCTTTTTCAACCTGCCCAATAATCCTATTAATATCAAATTTATCCCACCACATAGTAAAAAAAAATTAAAAATAATAATAATAATAATTCTTACTCATAGTTCTTTCATGCATGCTCTCTTACCTTAAGCAGACACATACCTATATTCTACAACCTGACACTACTCACCCCTAAGACTTACAAAGGTTAGACACGAACAAGGTGGATTACATTAAGTTAGGTGACTTCAGAACAATGAAAAGAAGTAGGTTTTGAAAGGAGAGAAGAAGGATTGATTATAAAATCTTACTTAGCAACTAGAAACAAACAATACAATTTGGCTCTAATACCATTTGGGGGCTTTGATGAGTATTAAAGAAGATAAGAGTGGCGCATCCAAAACAACAACAATTAATAAAAACAGTTTTACTGATAACATAAAATATTTACAAGTATAGAAAATAAAAGTGACTTACAAATTTACTTAGAACATTAGAAAAGTAGATGAAGAGAAAGAAGAACAGAGTCTAAAGATTTGTCAGAGAAGAAACTCTGAGTCTTTTTAAGTTTGCCTTGCTAACTAAGTTCGAATTCCTTTTATAGAATAAGGAAAGAACTATTACATCATTACTATTACAAACTTGAATGATTACAGAAAATATTTACTATTGATTAACAGTAAAACAGTGTTGACTTTTTACTATGCATAAATGCTTTCGGCAGCTTTTGCTAAAAAAGGCTGAATCTTTTGACTTAGTGGCTACTTTCGGTGGAAAAGTAGGAGCATACGTGAATAACTTATTGATTGCTGATTGGAAGCAGCAATGAGTGACTCAAATGTCAGGAAAATGGGTCCTGAGATCTTAAAGGCTGACGGTGACATATGGATCATCATCATCTTCATCTTTAGTAATGGAATTTGAAGAAGAAGAATACTCTGATGCTTCAATATCTTCACGTAACAGAGAAATTCTATCTTAAATGACTTGGGCAATGAGCTTCAAATCTTTAACTTTAGAATTTTTGATATTAGAGATATCAACTGAGGCTGACAAACCTGTTGTACTAACTTTTGACTTCTTTTTCGTATTACTTGAAAAGTCTATGACTGGGATTGAATTAATTGGAACAATAGAAAGAGGGATAGGAGGGAATTCTTTTTCAACCTGCCCAATAATCTTATTAATATGAAATTTATCCCACCACTTGGAAAAAAAGATGCGGGTTACCATGGTGATTAGTAGAACCTTGTTAAGTTTAATAATTTGACCGAAAACCCTGGAAATTGAGGGCGGACAAATTATTTCAACTACTTGAATAAGAAGGTTGTATTGCCATTTTTGAATCAAAGGGACCTTGTATTTATTGACGAATTGAAGCAGTACAGGGATACCTTCATACCGTTGTTAATATTGACTATTATTACAAAAATGAAATACTTTGGCCTTTAATGGATCGGGGATTAAGTCAAGAGAAGAGCCAAATCTTGACCAACATAAAAGGAACCATATGGGAAAAAGGCTTTTAAATTTGTGGTTAAATTATACGAACCACAAATGACTATGTTGACTGGTTTTGGTAGAGAAAGATCTTGTTCCATGCTTCTATGTAATCGAAATAATAAAATGAGTTATCTTGATTAGAGAGTTGTTGAAGATCAGATAAGTGATTGTCCCAGTCAGTTATTGGGATAATTTGCTTAATGTATAAGGAGTGTTAAAGGACTTTACTTTCATCATCCCTAGCATAAATAGGTTTGAAGAAAATTGACTCTATTTTGAAAAGAATATCCTTATAATACGCAAGGTATTTATAAGGAGCAAGAAGAGTAAAATGCCAACCCTGAGGAAAATATTAGGAAGGAAGTTTAACTGGATCATCTCTGGGATTCATATGGGGTTCAATATGAAATAGGTTATTTTCCCAATTTAGTTTGAATTGAGGAGATGACTGAACAGGAATGGATGAAGTGGCTCTAGATGGGTCACTAAAAGGGTCGACTTGTTTGGGGTTACTGGTTAGCACTAAGCTGTAAGGCTGAGGAATAGATCCAAGAAAATGAAATTTATTACTTGAAGGGACTTGGTTAACTGGGTGGAGAACCAAAGTTCCTTTGGGTTTGGTACTTGGGCCTGAAGGGTGGCCCGAACCACGAGAAGACAAACTTCCTCGTAAACTCATATTGAAGGTAGGGTACCTGTATTAATAAATTCCTGAGTAAGAAAATCAAGAATTAAGTTATTACTTCCTTTAATATATTCAATTTCAAACTCAAAATTGCTTAACAGGGCTTGCCATCTAGCAAAAGACTGATTTTAGGCTATATGTCCAACGTCTTTCTCAAGAATAAATTTTACAGATTTGCCAACAATTCTGACTAGAAACTTTTGGTTTAGCAAGTCACTTTGAAATTTATTAATGCACAAAACTAAATAAATAATTACTTTTTTATAGTACTATAATTTAACTGTGTAGGATTCCATGCACCGGAATGAAATCTGACAATTTGCTCAGAAGAAGCAGAAGTTAATTTTTGCTTGAGGATACCTCCGAATCCAATATCTGAGGCATCAGTTTGAATAATTTTGAACACTGAATCATTGGAGATGCCAAGGCAGGGCAAAGCCTTAACATATTTTTTAACTTGCTGGACGACAGAAGTGTGTACGTCAGTCCGAGGGGGAGGATTATCTTGAAAACGCTAAAAGAGAGGTTTGAATATTTTCCTGAGATTTTCATAGAACTTGACAATATCGTTGAGCAAGCCCAAAAATCTCTAAAGTTGGGTTTTATTGGTAATCTTATTAGGAAATTTGTCAATAAATTGAATAGCTCTATCAATAGGCCGAATAAGTCCGTGATAAATATTAAGACCAGGAAACCGAACTTTAGTCTGAAACAGACTGCATTCAAAGGGGGTAAGACAAGTCCATTTGTTTTAATAGTTTTGAAGAACGAATTCAAATGTTTAATATGTTCTTCAATGGTTCTATAAAAAACGAGGATATCATCGATATAAACGATGATAAAATGACTGAAGGGATTCATAATGTCATTGAGAATGTTTTGAAATTCAGTAGGGGCATTTTTTAAACCAAATGACTGAACGTTCCATTCATAATGACCAAATAGGGTAGTGAACGCTGTTTTGTACCTATCATCTGGGTGAATGGCAACTTACCAGAATCTTGACTTTAGGTCAAATTTACTAAAAACGGTGGCACAACTTAACCTATTAAGGAGGTCTTCTTTATTGGGTAAAGGATATCTAATCCATTCGAGCACTTTGTTTAACGGCCTTTAATTAAAGACTAGACGAGGAACACCTCTTTAATTCCTTTTCTACTTCATTGTTAACATAAAAGGCAGGACAAGACCAAGGGGATTTACTATGTCTAATTAACCTTTTATTAAGGAGATCATTAATTTCTTTTTTGCATAACTCTATTTATTCGTGATTCATCTAGATAGGTCTAGCCTTAGTTGGAATCAAATGTTCTTTGAATTCCTTAGCGTAGGAACCCTTACCATATGTTTCTTCTGATGCCAAAAAGCATTAGGAGAATCAGAACAAAGATTTTCATTTAAATAAGATTTTAAATCTGTAATTTTTACTTGTACCCTTTTACTCTTAAGTTGTTCTTCAACTTGCTTATATTTAATCTCTTCCTTTAAGAAGTTTAAATGGGTGGAATTGCAGTTTAACAAATTCAAAGAATTAGAAGTAGATTCATCTTGGATAAATCTTATATCTCTTTCTTTAGGTTTAATAAGAAATTTGAATGCTATCTTTTTACTTAAGTGTTCACAGCTTAATCCTTTATTACTGGTAGTGAAAGGATATAATAAATATATAAATGGTAATCCTAAGATGATCTTATCCATAAGATTGCGAATTAAAACAAATGAAGTTTTAAAACACATATTATCCTAACAAATATGAACTTTAGGCAGTTTATATTTTATTTCCATTTGACTACCATTAGCAGTATTCAATTTTTCACTAGTTTTCTTATAATACTTAGTAGGGATTAGACCTTCTTGAATACAATTCAGATCTGCACCAGTATCAACTAAGGCAGGGAATTGTATTGAGAAGGTTTTATCGATAACTAAGTTAACAGATATATACCATTTTTGAATGCTGATATCTTTAATACGTTTGAGGGATTGACCTTGAATAAAAAGGTCAGCTTCATCTCTAGCATTAAATGATTCAGGTATATCATGACTTTCATCACTAGAGGATAAATCATGAACATGAAGGTCAGCTTTTTTGACTTCAATTTCTTTTCTTAATTTAGAAATATATAATTTAAGGTTAGAAATCTCTCTTTTTAATTTGTTAACTTCTTGAGTTAACTCAGGGAGGGTAATTTCTTTAACAGGAGTATTAAATCTTTCAAGAGTTTTATTAAGGCTAAATATAGGTTTCTCTTGGGCTTTAATAATCTTGTCTTTTACTTTATTATCTTTTGTTAATAAATCCTTCAACTATTTTGTGTATTAAAGTTTTAACTCAAGGTCTGAAATTTTACTAATTAAATCAATTAACATACAACTTTCTTCATCCTCTTTGGTAATAATGTTTAATCTTTTAATACAACAGTTTTCATTGCAATTATTAGCACAAATAGTGACATCTTCATTGTCACTATTCATTTATTTGTTACTAGAACTGTTGTTAGAGGAATAAGGAATGTCTGAGCCTTCATCATTACTGATGTTGTTCTCAATCCTCATTAATTCTAATAGATGCTCAGTATCTTCACTAGAAACATTTAACTGAGATAATTTTTATTTTATTTTGCACTCATTTTTATAGTGCCCTTTTTACCCACAATTATGGCAAACAATTTTACTTTTGTCAAATTTTTTAAGTGTTTTAGTGGATTTTTTACTTGATGATTTAGGTTTGGTATAATAACTATCTTGGATTTTATCTTTTTGATTTATATGTTTTTTCTTGTGACGTTTGTGACTTTTATCAATATGTTTATGCATGTGCTTTCTTCTAGAGGGAGCAACCGGGGGTAAACCATATTGTTCACAAAATGTCCCTAACTCATATTTAGCTTTGTTTTTGTCTTTACCAGCTTGTTTAGCAAGTTTGAAATCAATGCACATTTTTAGTCCAATTTTTTGAATGTAACTGATAATATCACCATAGGTTAAATTGTCATAATCAATATAACCCAAGTTTTTACTTAATTCTTCACGGACCTTATGAGCAAATAATGAAGGTCAACCATTAACGAATTTTTCTTTTCAAAATGGTTTATTACTATCATTACACATTATAACTCTAGAAGTAAAGACATCTTTGTACCACCTAAAATCACTTAGAGTGGGACAAGTGAGATTACTTAACTGATCATGAATTCTCGTAGTGATATTACTGGGAGTACCAACAAAATGTTTGATTATGGTAAATATCAAAGTATTAACACCATCCGACGGACCAATTCCCACATCTTTATCAAACATGGGGTTGCTGTCGTCATCCATTTGGACAACATGGATTATGGATACCCTAGTGTCTTCAGTGAGATGCTTTTCCCACCAAGATCTAAGGATACCGGTAAATCTACTAGCTATTAATTCAACAATGTTTGGTTGAGACCGATTGTTGAATTTAGTAATATAGCTATTAGCTACCATGGACATGTAATTTAACTTGTTCAGAATTTCTTGCTCACTGAAACCATCGATATTCCATTTATAAATTTTATTGGAAGAAACAAAAAATTGTTTATCTAGATTTCTCTCTTCGAACTGTAGATCCGTAGGAGTAGGTCTATAATATCAATTTCTCGTAATACTAGTGTTTCTAACGGTTAATTTTTTTAATTGATCATTAAAATCTTGAATTGAAAAAGTATCAGACTGATCTGATGGGGTAACACTCTCATTGTCAGATTCAACTTGATCAATGATAGCTATAGTACCGCTTGTTCCAGCTAAATTTTTAGTTTTTAATTTTTTAATAAACTTATCAATAACTTGGATAATTTCACCATTGTTATTAAATTGTTGTTGTAAATATCCTAATTTACTTTTATTTTCAAGTAATTTTAACAAAGGCTGCTCAATTTTTGAATCGGGCTTCTTAATAATAACATCATCAAACTTTTCTTCAATCTTATCTAGCTATTTTCCAATTGTGGCTAGATATTGATTTGTGAAATTATTATGTTCAATGATTTTCTTTTCATCTTTATTATTATCCGAAATTTTGAAAGGACTGGCAATAACATATGCATTTTTAACTGGAAGGAGGACAGTTTCAAGAGGGGGATGACTACTAGAAACTTTTGACTTATCTTCTTTGATCCACTTTGTTTTAGTTATAACATTACATTTACCATGATATTTTTCATACCAATCATAGAATGTAATGTTTATCTGTTCATTTTTTATAAATCTTTTGCATCTATTTATTATTTTTTCTCATTCTTTACCAATTAGATGATTGGAACGAAATAAGTATCCCTTATCTTTGTTAGCTTTGGAATTAAAATCTTCAATAAGATGATCCTAATCAAGAGTAAATTCTTTTTTAATGACTCTTAACTGATTATTAATAGGGGCTTCAAAATCTAACTATGTAGGAAATTCTGAAGGCGTAGGGGAAGACTCTTCTTCTTCTACATTATCATTCGATGTATAACAATGATGACTAGCTTGACCTTGATTTAAGATACCTTTCATCTTTATATCACGAATAAAAGGATTACTAAGTATTTCAGTCTCTCTTCTAGTATGAATAAAGGGGGCTGGAGAACTCATAAAATTTTCTATGATGAATGGTCTTCTAGTTCGTTCAAAGCTTATTTTAACTGTACCATCAGAGAATTATCTGATGTTTTCCACATTTAGTAGACTGCTTTTAACTGGTTGTTGAGGTATTTCACTGGGTAAAATCCATTGACTAGGTAATGTAATATCTTTCCAAAGGATGGTCCTTGGGATCTGAACATTAGCATCACTAGTTGAACTTTGAATTAAAACGGTTTGATCTTTAGGACTTTTATTAAGAGCATGAACATTTAAGTTTGTTTTCATGGTCTTATAATATATCCTGTAGATCAACGCTAAAGGCTGAGAACCCTCTATCATTTGAGTGATTTCTCCTGCAGTTTTAATGTTTAGTGTTAAAGCTTTTAATAAATTATGATCACTGAGGCTTAAAGTAAAATCAGGAAAGCAATTGAAATGGATTGGTCCATTATGCAGACTTTACTCCATAATGCCAATGATACTTGAAAAATAATTAAGAAACCTAGCATCTCTAAGACAGAGGTAGATACTTGAATTAATTCCTTTGATATTCAATGGTTTGACTGCAACCTGAACAAGTCCTATATGAATAAAATTATAACCATTTTCCTATGTATGTTTTTTAAAAACATCAGGAGATAAAAGACTGCAATTTTCATATTCTTTAGTAATAGTATAATCATTTTCAACTATTTTGACATTACAATCAGTTTTAAAATTATCTAAAAAGGTTGACTGGTAAATTTCTCTAGGAGAAACTCTTGGTATGTTCCAATTGCTTAAAACTTGACTGATGTTTTCATAACTATGTTCTTCATGGTTAACTATGTTTGGAACAGGGGGCAAAGTTGACCGGTTACTAGCCGAGGAGCTAGATCTAAATAATTTACTCATCTTTACTAATTTTAAAAATAATTCTTACTTGTAGTTCTTTCATGCATACCCTCTTACCTTAAGCAGACGCATACCTATGTTCTACAAACTGACACTGCTCACCCCTAAGACTTACATAGGTTAGACACGAACAAGCCACTCTTGAAATTTAATCATGTGGCGCCCCTAAATCCGGGTTACCTAATCCCCGAGTATGGTGCTCATGATCCATAATATAAATAACATATAACTACCCATTTATTTATGAATAGAAATACACACTTCATTAACTAATATTGTTAATACATTGTCCCAGGTTATCTAACCATAACTTTACAAACATACCCCTTAGATATAGAAAAAGGGTTTATAAAATAACATCATAATATTGTTCAACATCATTATTCCAACAAAATGCCTTTGCCTTTGTTCTTCTCTGCCCCTCCGGCCTCTTCGTTCCTAGCTAAAATGTTTTATTTAGCAAGGGTGAGCAACAGATTTGCCCTGCAAGTTAAGACATACAATAAATGTATAATAATCAAAAATAACAGACTATCTATTCGATAGAATGACACCAAAGTTCGGAGAACTTTGAAATAGCTGAACAAATCGTTAATCAATAACAAGTCTTCTCATATACTATGCAAACCAATAATCTGATAATGAAAGAGTACAATGCTTTCAAAGTTTCTATGATATTCTAATGAATAACCAAGAATCAATTCTACTCAATAACAAAGTAGAATATTTTTCAGATTTATGATGGGTGATCCATTAGATCTTAAAATTCTCTTCTCGAGTAACTATCAAAGATTTGACTTTGATATACCTAGGTGTATCAGATAACCATATAGATTAAATTATACCCCTCAGCAAGTACTTAGAGTGGCCAACTCCTTGTACCCTATATTATGCATAATACTTATACGCGCGCAACGACCGAATATACGACCAAAAAGTTTCCTTTATATAATAGGTTGTTCTTCTCAGTCTTATAACCAGGATTCGAATCACAACAATAAAATATAATGATTTTAATACCTAATCACTTTCTCAATCTAGCCATAATAATTGTCATCGATCTGTCAATAATAATTGAGTTCTCTTCTCGAACCTATCAAGTTCTAACAAATGCTCGTCTAGCCAGAACAATTAGCTAAGGCATTTCTCAACACAATTCGACAATAGACATGAATTATCTGTACAGTCGATAATAGCTTCTACGGATGCAAGTATCCAACAACAGTTATTCTCCAAGTATATTCTCAGAATCACTAATTCAATTTTAATTAATAAACATTCACTAACTGCGAATAATCAGCAATATTTCTCAGACGTGGTCTAATCAGTAATAATTAACCACCACAATATTTGAAAAGATATAACTCAAGGTTGAGTTAAGAAAACTTGTCTTTCGCGTTGATTACTGCTACACAAAAAACTTATCTACGTTTGAAAGACATATAATCACAATATCGGTCTCATAATTAGCACAATAATTCACATCAAACAATACTATAATTTACAATCAATATTTCTCCTATACACATTACCACATAGTCACATCAGTGTTTATAACCTATATAAACACTCATCAAGTCTAACTAGTTCGGTTTGGTTGGACTTTAGTCTGTTCTCGGTGTCTTAGTCACACTATCCGATAATTAACACACTTATTATCAATTAAACTCGGTCTCAAAGCTTCAATATTATTTTAGATAAGTCAAATATCGTTCATAATATTTTTCGGAAGCTTTTAATAGTTTTCAAACAATTATTATATTTTATAATAATTTTTCTAACAATAGAATCATTTTTAAATGATTTAATTACTGATTAATCCCATCATCATTAATATTTAATAATATTAAATTATTAATGACATACTTGTCAAAATATTAAAGTTATTATTAATAACTTAAAATATTTTCAAAATCATCAATATTATCCTTAAATGATTTTTAAAATAATTAAAATCATTTTTAAACCATCACTATTAATATTTAAATATTAATGAATTTATCATCAAAATATTAAAAGTCATTAATTATAACTTAAAATATTTTTATATCGCTTTTCTCATTTTTAAATCAATAAAACTATTTTTAACTCATTTATTTAATATAATAATTAAATAGATCTAATATCATTAATATTAAATTATTAATAAAAATTCTCCAAAAATATTAAAAGTTACATTTTATAACTTAAAATATTTTTAAACACTTTATTCTTATTTGAAAAGATTTTTATAATATTAAAATTATTTTTCTTTAATTTATTTAATATACTAATTAAATAAATTAAATATCATTAATATTCAAATAAATATAAATATTAATGAAAAATATCCCAAATTATCAAAAGTTATTTTTCATAACTGAAAATAATTTTCAAAACCATTTTTGTAATTTTTAGAAATTTATTTCTATTTTTAAGCATTTTCCAGAAATTCAGAAAATTAAACCGTTGTTGTAGCCTATAGCGACGCTTTCTGTCGCTGTTGGTGTTCTTGAGCTCAAGAACACTAACAGTTCAGTTCTCAAGGGGTCATGTTTGACCAGCCTTAATTCGCAGTCTAATGTGTTTCTGGGATTTCTTGAACATTGATTTTGTACTAGGTATGTAGTACTACAATTATCAATCATCCTCTCAGTCATATAACCACACATCACGAAGTTCCATCACCTTAAAGTCTCTGCCAAACAGTTCCTGGGTTTTCTGGGTAACCCAGAAACCCAGGCAGTTTCATGGTTCCACTTTCTAGCTCGATTTTCTCTAAGTTCTGGTCGACCTTATGTTGTTCTGATGGTTTAAATCTTTAGTCCTCATGTCAGGGAACACATATACATCAACAGATCAGTTCAACTACACTACATTCTCCATACATTAGTACGAAACAGTAAATAGACAACACTTAAACAACAACATTTTTATCAAAAAACGTTGTGGTATTTTTTTTCACAATATTTTTTAGCAAAACGTTGTAGATACATATAAAAAAACGTTATCTATTTATAAAGGCAATTTTTGGCTTTAAATAGATACCGTTTTAAAAAAAATGTTATCTATGTAAAAAACACCGAATAAAAAAAAACACGGAACTTAAAATTTGAAATTAAAATACTTTAGATCTATTTTCTTTTCCTTCCAGCACTTTCCCGTCTCTGCCCAACTCTGTCTCTCTCATTTCACCAGCTGTGTAGAAACAAGAAGCAAACCCTAGGCTGACATTCTAAGCGTTTAGATCTACGTTCTCTTTCCTAGGGTTATTCTCTCTCTTCAAACAGTTGACGATGGTACAGGAGGTTGTTAATAACGGCGAGTCGCAGAACGGAAACTCCAAGGTCGTGACATTCTCGGCGTTGAAGCTTCAGCTATTCGTGGAGGCTCCGAAAGCAAGTGACGCCGTACTATTCTACAAGGAAGTGCTTGGAGCCGAGAAGGTGAACTGCGTCACGCATCCCAAAAGGAAGGCACCACACTTTCTCTCTCTCTAAAAATCCTTATTAGCGTACTTTGTAATCGAAGCTTCTTCAATGGCGAATAGCAATTTACCTCGAAGAATTATCAAAGTCACTCGATTTTCCTCTTCTCTTATTTCTCGATCCCTTACCCAATTCATTTTGATTTGAACATTCGGCCGGTCAAATCATATAGATTTCATTGCGTAAACCTCTCTCTTTCTCTTTCTTCTACTTCATCTTTATATATCGCAGCCAAACTAAACCCCCTGGTTCTCGAAAGGTTTATGATCTTTTGGGTATCGATTATTTTCTGCCCAAATTTTAGGTACGATCTCCTTCTTCTTTGCTATTTGTTATTGCTCTCCGTGAATTGTTTTGGGAATTGGCTCATCCATTTGTATCTGTTCATATAAAACCATAATTTTATCGTCTCTATGTGATTAATTGGTTTGATTGATTAAAAATTTGGATTTTTAAGCTTCTTTTTCACAACATTTAGAATCGTTTAGGGTGGAAAAAGGATTAATTGTCTGTTATTACTGCTATGCCTATCTAGAAATTTGAATGAATGAATTTGATACAACTTCTTTTTTAGATCATAAAGAACTTTTCCCCAAAACTCTGATTTTTTTTCTATTAAAAAAAAAGCTCAAAATACAAATTTTGGAAATATTGAAAACAGACAATATTGGAAAACAAAGATCATCATCTCAACATTTGAAGCTAATTTGGAGTTTTATGTATAGATTTTCTTGCATTAAAATCAAGGACTTTGAGCTGCAATCCAAAAGTTTCAACCTTTACTTAAAAAAGGAATTGCATAGAAGAAGATGACGATCGGAAACCATAAACCAGCTAAAGAGAAGAAGTCAAGAAAGAGCAAAGAAGTAATTGCTGATGCGAAAATACCTCCTTTACCGACCAAGCACGAGGAAGATGTTGGGTTTGATGAGTTCAATGGGGCTTCCTTTATTGGGGCAATTATTAATTTGTCCACCACAATTGTTGGTGCTAGAATCATGTCATTGCCTGCAACTATGAAAGTGTTGGGTCTTGCTCCTAGGGTTGCTATGATCGTCTTTATGGAATTCTTGACAGATGCTTCAATTGAGATGCTACTTAGTTGTAGTAGGGCTGGGAAAACAAGCTCCTATGGAGGTGTTATGCATGATGCCTTTGGAAAGTATGGCAGGATATTACTGCAAGTATGTGTACTAGTCAACAACATTGGTGTACTGGTTGTGTACATGATTATTATAGGTAATGGCTTTGTTTTGATAGCTATCACGTGGAATTAGTTTCATTTTTATTTATATTTTTTCTGCTCTTTGGGGTTGCTTACTTTCAACTATTTGATTACCTTTATAACTTAATGCATTTTTTATTCTTATTTTTTTAATCTTTTTATGCTGTAATCATGATTAGGTGATGTTTTTTCTGGAACAACTTCAAGTGGAACTCACCATCCGGGTGTTCTTGAAGGATTTCCTATTCGATATCTTCAGGTCAAATCAAATGGTAATCTATCTGCTATTAGATATGCGTAATCTTAATGGTGACTTTGAGCATTAAATTATCTGTCTGCTAGATTTGATTGTGTATGTTCACTAGTTCCTGTTGTCATGATCTTTAAAATATGAAATCTTACTAAATGTTGGTACTGATCTTCTTGTGAAGGTATTCCTTCTTAGTTTCTATTTATGTGATGTGGACTTTATTGGACTTCTTTTGTTGTTTTTTTTTGTGATATCAATTGAAAATTTATTTTTAATTGAAAATTTTAGGTATGTAAATTTACTTTTTGATCTATTGGTTCAGCTCCTGGAATAAGTGCATCGCCATCTGAAGACAATATGCTTTACTTTAATGTCATGATTCTTGGGCCGACACAATCTCCATATAAAGGTAATTAGCTGATAAGATTGTGTGTGTGACAACACAATCTCTGAAATGATAATCCTTATTATCTGGGTCCTAAATATTGATCGTGTATAAGCGGCAGTAACAATTTTGCTAACTTGTACTTTCAGTCTCATTCTAGATGTCCTTTAAAAGATTATTTCAACTTCAAACTTAATGTTATTCGGCATCTCGTAACATATTAACAATGAGCTTAATATTTTGTCTTATATTTCTACATGATGCATTTTCTTGTTCCGTGCAGGTAGGGCTTTTAAGCTGGAATTATTTTTACCTGAAGAATACCCAATGGCTGCTCCAAAGGTATATCAGTTTTTACTGAGCTACATTTGTTACAAGGCTCTTTGTTAAGGTTTAATCTGTTTCTCCTTTTGATTCTCATTTAGCTTGATGAAGCTTCATGATGGGCAAAGATATTTTCATTTAACTGATATAGTTATATACTCTCCTGGATGATTGAGTATGATTGTTTTTATGATAAAGATTTAAACAGCCAAGTGTTTAGTGTTTACAGTCCCATACTCCCATGTTTGTAGCTCAGTTCCCACTATCTGCATACAGTTGTGTGCTGGAAGTGGTCTATGCTACAATACGCCCCTTTTTTGTGATTGTGTCGGCACAAAGTTGGAAGTAAGCAATTTCTCATTAGTTATATGTGATCACTGTCCATTTAGTGCTTTGATGGGACTCTAGTCTCAAATTCATACATTTAACCTTGATTTTAACAGAAGGAGATTCAGCTAAAGCTCTTGCAGTAAGTTGTTTTCCTCTTGATTCAAGTAATGTAGTTTGGTTTCTTTGCATATAAAAGGTTGAGATGATTGAGTTTATATATAGATGGCTTGACTTTCTGTTGTTGGTCAAAATTATTATGGTGTTTTTCTGTTGAGAGGTAAATTCTTTTTGATAAACTCTCTTGATACAATATTTGAAAGTTCTTAAGCAAAGTATTGCAGTATACTTGCATAGAGAAATCACATATATTACAGTATACTTGTTTTGGCAGTCACTATATCTTTGTGATATGGTGTTTTGGAAGTCACTGATACGGTGTATCACTGCAGGGTGCTTTAGGCCAACTTGACAAACTACAGGGTTCTTTGTTTTGTCAATTTTATTGAACCCACTGCATTTGGTAACTATTTTGACGCTAGTTCATTATTCTAGATGTGATATTATTAATTTGTTCACTCATTATTTAATATATTACCATGTTGATGACTTTTATAACTTGATAAGTGCTGGAATATTTTATATTTATCATTGTTGGCTCATAATTTATAGTTTTTATCCAAGTTCATGTTTTTATCTTGTATGACTTGCCCTAATCTTTTTCAGGTTTAAGAAGGACAATTTAGTTCATCTCCTATTTTTTGTTTGAACTTAATTTTTATTTTCATTTTATTTTTTTATCATCTTGTTGCTCTAATTTATGGGTTCTAAGATTAATCTTATTTGCAGGGGGTGAAGTATATGCCACTCAGGAGAGTTCAATATAGCTTATTGCATTAAGAATAGTTATTAGTCTGAAATCTTATTGTGGATGCAAGTATTTTCTGATAATTTTGTTCTTTTTTTGCAAGAGAATATTTGGATTTTCCTTGTTTTGCTGTGTTGAGTAGGGTACCTTAATAATTCTGGCCTGTTACTATGCTTATAAGTTCATATAATACGATACAATCACCATTCTTTGAGCACTCGTTTGTAGTCATACGTTTGGATGTAATCAAATTCACAATTCAATATAGTATTATTGGGATGTATTTTGAATGGTTGATACATTTTGGCTTTAAATTTAAATGAGAATTTAGACATTTTTTAGCTATATATCATGGCATTAGCAAATTGTAGGTGCACTGGTAATATAGGTGAACCACACCTTTTTTTTTCTTTTTCTTTTTTGCAAGTTAATCTACAACATTTTATAAACGTTATCTGTGGTTGCCTAAACGTTGTCTGATACATTAAACTACAACATTTTTAGCCAGAAAACGTTGTGGAATCATACTTTCTACAACGTTTTCAAACATCTGCTAATTTATGGAAAATAAATCTATAACATTTTTTTCTTAAAAAACGTTGTCTAATGTGCTTAACTACAACGTTTTAAAAACGTTGTGTAAGGGTGTCAAATAGATGACACCTTTAACCACGACGTTTTGCTGAATGAAACCACAACGTTTTTTCTGCGTTGTCTATTTACTGTTTTGTAGTAGTGATATTTAAACCGGTCAAAGCTTCTCAGAAGACTAAAGCCGTGGATATATAGTACACATAGCAGGCTACAAACTAGATATAAACACATCATCAGAACACATAAAACCTGATAGATCTTGGCCTTGGAAAATGTTGTCAGACACTGATATTGAGTTTATGGGTTACCTAGAAACTCTTGGTCATGCTCGGTCAACTGGGTTTGACCAATAATAACATGAAATATGGACATGGAATAGCCATGATTTCACTTTCAGATCACAGTCCTCATGTCATACTACAGATCTAAAACATAAAACACCACAAATCATTAACAAGGAAAGGTTTGTGGCCACTGACATATGCTTGTGAGACAAATTTTAGGGTTCACAGACAGTTTTGAAAATATTGATTTTTACCCGCTTTGATGCTATGGATTTATGACATAACACCATAGATCATCATAAAACATCTTCTAACACTTATATAAAAACATAAACACGAATTCTTTCTTTGCATACAAGATCAAAGGTGAGTTTAGGGTTTTACCTTTTTAGTTCAATCCTTGATCCTAGATATTCTTAATTGATCTTGGTGATCTAGAGGTTTGATAAGTGACTAAATCACTTAAGTATTTCGGTGGCTTGGAGAGAAAGAGAGAGTAGTTGAGTGTTTGGTAGCAAATGGGCCAAAAGTGTGAACTGTCTCTCTTTTTATCTCTATATATATTTGGATGCAATGTATTTTGCTGGCATAGCTGTCAAGAATTGACTGATTGGAGTTTAATTAAGTCATATGGTAAAGCTAGGGTTGGTGAACAACCACAATATGGCAATATTTGCAAGTTACATAACAAAGAAATGCAAAAAGGGTATATTAGTCTTTTTGCTAGTAATTTTAATGACGTTCTAGACAATTGATCCAACCCTTAGGGTTTAACCCTAAGGTTCTAACCCTTAAGTTTTATAAATTTAATTTCTAGGATTTTCTAATTAGGGTTTTAAATAGAAAATTAAGCTTTCTAAATTATAATTAGGGTTTTCTAATTATATTAAAGTTTACTAACCACATTAGGGCTTGCTAATTTGGATTAGTGTTTTCTAATTAGGGTTTAGGGTTCCCGAATATAAAATTAATGTTCCCCGGCATTCAATTAGGGTTCCTAACTGTGCATTAGGGTTTCTCAATTTGATATTAGGATTTCTAATCTCTTATTAAGATTTACTAACTTTATACCCTATCCGATCAATCATTGATCATTAATTCTATACCGTACAAACACGTACTCATCATTACAATTATTATAATTATATTTTCTACCGAATCACTATGCGTAACTAAGGGTTTCTATTCTCTATTAAGCACAACTCTACTCTTATTTCTCAGCCAAAACACAAATTGACCACAACTTTATATTTGTATCACAGAAACTCAACACAATATTGATAGTTAATATCAATATTAAATAAAAAATAATATTAATTTATTTGTAAAATACAAATTATTTGAAATCCCGGGTTATCACATTCTCCCCTCCTTATAAGGATTCCGTCCTCAGAATCACCGCTTTATTATTCTCTACAATCTTTTAAAGTTGTATCATTAATTCATTCTTATCAGCACAATATTAATTTGTGTCTCATATTCTAACTTGTGACTTGGATCTATATTGAAAAGAAAACAATTCACAGCGATATCTATCCAATATTACTCACGCAATAAAATTTCTAAATGAAATCATTACCTGTTGCCACCTCCTAGGCAGCCACTACATCTTGCACCGTCATATTGAATGTGCGAGCTATTGGTCCTTCTGGCTGTGTAGGTCCTCTTATCGCCAAGGTTCCGCTACCGGGTCCCTTGTTAACACATCCCTTCTCCACATTTCTCTTCGGATAATTCTGAACCAGATGATCTGTCGATCCACACGCAAAAAAACCTTATATCTTCTTCGGACTTGGATAATTGGGTGACATGTGTCCCTCTTGACCACAGTTATAACAGGCTCCCTTTCTCTTCATACAAACTTCGGAATGATTCTTCCCACAATTCGCACATGGCTCCCCTCCATTCTTATTCCCATCTATCTTATTACCCGATTGGGTATTCTTGCTCCACTTTCTCATGTTCGAATTACTACCACCACTACTACCTCCTTCATTTGTCTTATTCTTCTCTTAATTATATCGGGATGCAGCTTCACTCCCTCCTTCAGCAATTATCGTTTCTCCAACAAAGCCGTAAACGTATTGATCTGCAACACAACTACTTTGTTGAATATCCCTGGCTGTAATCCATTTTCAAACCTTCTCGCCTTCCTTAGCTCCGTATCCACCTGATGAAGTGCAAATCTCGCTAACTCATTAAATTTAGCAGCGTATTCTAATACCGACATGTTTTCCTGCTTTAGTTCTAAAAATTTGACTTCCATCCGAGCTTGCATACTCGACGAAAAATAGTTCATAAATAATAACTCCTTGAATCTTGTCCAAGTCACTAAAGCTGTACCAGCTCTCGCCTGATTAGTCTCCCACCAGTAATTGGCTTCTCTCTTCATCAGATATGTTGCAAAAGCTGTCTTTTGCTCTTCGACTACTCTGGCAATAATGGATGCCTTCTCCATCTCCTTCACCCAGGTTCGGGCTTCAATGGAATTTGTGGTTCCTTTAAATTCTTGAGGTCCTACCGCTTTAGAGTCCTTGAAATTTGCCAATCTATTAGTTGGTTGTTCTCTTGCTCCTCCTGCTGGAGCTCTATTTCCCATAGCTTGGGCTATCATATTCGCAAAATTCTTCATCAGGTCCGCTTGACCTCCTTCATTATTCACTGATTGCTCTTCTCTTTAATTTTGATTCTGTCGTCTAGGCGACATGATTTGATTTAAATAAACATATTACAATAATTCTCTTTCTCTACACAAATTCTTACTAACAACACAATAAGAGTTTAACACAATGTTCTCATATAATCATATATTTATTCAAATAGCACACAACACATTTAGTACTTAACACATATTACTATCCCCTTTTAAACAAATATTAGGATTAACAACACAACTTTACACAAAAAGTTGCAATTCTCCAACTTTACACAAAAAGTTGTAATTCTCCATTCACATATAGCTATTCCTAGTTCGTCAAATTTACCACACTTATGGGTTCAGGAACTTGCCACAATTATAAGAGTTTATGAACTTATCCTAGTCAGACCATTGACGTCCATTCACTGAGGGTTCTGAAACATTTCATATAATTATGAGTCACGAACTTACCATAAGTATGAGTTTTAAGAACTTGCAACTTAATCTTATATTCATATAGAAAATAAAGATTTATACAAACATATATATATATATATATATATATATATATATATATATATATATATTTACATATGCTCACACATCATTATCGATATTACAATCTTTAATATCACATCCTACTACCAAAAGATACTACCGCTTATATCTAAGTTGTCTACCGTCCACTCCCTTCACCAGTTTTCTTCTTGCTGGGACACTTGTTGAATCCGTGACCCGTTCTCCCACGTGAAAAACACTTCCTCATATTTGGCTTCGGACAATGTAGGGAAATATGTCCTTCTTGCTTACAATTGGAGCACATGTTCCTCCACATCATGCATTCTCCTACGTGAGTCTTTCCACACTTGCTACAGAATGGCTTCAATTCTTCTTCGGGTTTGAATTTTCAGAATTATTAGCATTATCGTTGTCCCTCTTTCTCTTATTGCTTCCCTTTTGCTCCTTGACTGTTCCTTCAGACGATCCACCACCTTCAGTCTTCATCCTTTCCACCTGTGCCTTCAAATCATTTCGTTCTCCTGTCATATCGCGTAATGCTCTCTCGGTCTTCCACAACTCCTCTAAGAGAAATACTTTACTTCGGAGTTCCTGAACTTTTGCAGATATTTGATCTTCCTCTCCAACTTTGGTCTTATTCTCTAACTCCACCTGAGCTTCTACGGACTCTACCTTCTATTCTTCATTCAGATACATGTGACGCCCCCAAATCCGAGTACTTTTTACCTCAGATCTGGTACATCATTTCTATAACTATTACAGAAGATATAAACATAAATTATTTATACATTAAACTTTTATACATCATTCCCAAGGTCTACAACCTTAACTAAATACATACCTTCAATATCTAAAAAGGTTTACAATACTATTTTCGTTAGAAAATTTAATAGATCTAACTGCACCATATTTTAATCTTGCACTTTGTCTTTGCTTCTGTCTTTACTTAAGCTTTCATCTTAATCTAAAATTTTTTATCATGATATATCAAGGGTGAACAACAAATTTGCCCAGCAAGTTTTAAATACAATAAAGATATATCATAATTGAAAGGAACGAATAAGCTTTCAAATTTTCAACAATATAATAATTGTGAAATAACATTAATTAAGTTTCAATAATTACATGACTAGATCAATAATGTTTGAAAGTCAACAATAACCATGAACAATTTAACTGAACCTTATGGTAATGAAGGTGATCAACCTTTCATACCTGATGAACATATGCAACATGCACTAAGTACGAATCAATAATTAGTATAGACGTGAATAATCTACAATAATTATTCACTAACATGCTTTGAATTTACAACTCAAGTTTGAGTCAGGGAAACTTGCCTGTACCGCTGATTACCGCTAAGAAATCTGATTTAATCTCTCATTAATGACCTATTAGTATAAGATTGATCTTTCAGTCAGCATAACATACCTGTTAGCTCATAATACTATTACTTTATCCATAGATTATCTAACACTTAATCAAATATTAGATAACATCTTAACACATCAGTATCATTATCATCCTTTGATAATTCTTTAATCACTATATCATATACATTATTATTTAACATTTAATCTTTCATATTATAAGTTCTTTTCTATAATCCAGTAGGCCTAATACTAATATTATAATCTAGATTATTTAAAGAAATCAATCCAGCAACCCAGATTTGTAATGCAACAAACTAGATTGCAATCCAGCAAACTGGATTCCAAATCCAGCGACCTGGATTCAACAGATTTTCAATCCAGCAAGCCTGGATTCAACAATCCTTTAATCCAGCAAGCTAGAATCTAAATCCTTCAATCCAGCAAGCTGAATTCTAAATCCTACATATTAAATAACATTAAATTCATTCACTAATATTATTAATCATTAAATAATATTTTAAATCAATGATTTAATAACACTTTAACCCAAATGTTATCAATCACTTAATAATATCATAATCTAATAGTATTAATATTTTAATCATATTTTAACCATTTCTTAAACTTATAAATAATTTATTTTAATTGTTTATACTTTACTAATTAATGCATTTAATAATTCTAAAATGACATACTCATAAAATTTCATCCCCAATGATCAAAACCTTCATAAAAAATCATCATATTCCCTATATAGGATTTCCAAACCATAAAATCCTATTTTGCAAATTTTCAACTTCACATAACATATTTAATTCATATGTTCATAACTAAACTATTTCCATGAAAAATACCAAATCAGTTCTAAAACATTTTATTTTCTGGGATTTGGTAGAATATAATCCCATATTGAACATATATTTTTTCTTGAATTTTTAAAATTCATTTACTAATTTTTAAATGGCCAAAACTGCCGAATCTTGAGACATTTATCATAACATGTGCTTTTGTCCAAAATTTCCGAAACTTACAGGGTATACTCCTGTTATATATATGTACTCCTAATAAATATTTCACCAATTTTGAAGTTAACCACAAGGAGTTATAAGGGTATACTTTTAAAATAGTCTTTTCCTATAAAATTCATGACTCTCAATCTATACATCTAAAAATCGCCATATTTGGACACAATCTAGAAAACTCAGAAAATTATCATCTTAAATTTGTTTAGAATTTTTTAGGGACGAACAAATGACGTACATACCCCTGGAAGAAACTGCCCCAAAATAGTTCCTATTTCTTTTACAAAAACGAGATTGTTTTGGGTTCCACAGCCACTATGGTTTGTAAACTCATCATTTTTGAGTGCTACCACATTGGTTTGCTACATAACTTACATATCTAGCACCCCTCTTTGACGGATCATGTGACGTCCCCAAATCTGGGTACTTGAAACCCGAACTCGGTGCTTCACGATACCATTTCTATGAGCGGAATTCTACGAATAATAATAACAATAATATGAATAACAACTTAATTTATATAATTATCAGAGTTTATCTCCCTAGGTACGAGACCTTAAAGTACATTCCATACAATACATGATATTATTTATATATATATCATTGTCTTAATAATATAAAGTATTACAACAACTACCACAAATCTTATTCAGTTAGCTTTCCTTTTCCTTTGTTTCTGCACGAGCATTCTGGTTCTTCAAACTTAACTGAAAACATTTAAATTAAGCAAGAATGAGCATTTGAGTGCCCAGCAAGTAATAACAATAATATATATTAGCTGAAAGAATTAAATATTTTCTTTGAAAGACACTTCTACAACGAATCAACAGTTCTGAGGTAAGTTGTACCAAGAATAATAATAACATAACAACTGTCTTTCACATTTTTGAAACTACGTATTGACTATAAGTAAGGTTAAGTGACATATCATAAACATTATTTTCTTTTTTCGAAAAGGTTAAACAGAAATTCATCTGCAAACCGTCATAACTTACGGACACGGGGGTGATCAGCCGTTGTGCCCTGCATTGATCAATACTACATTTCAAGAACTCTCTCCGCCTTGGGCGCATAAAAGTTTTCCCTATGTAAGGGATGTTCATACTTGTCTGGGTTCTAAAGCAAAGGTTTTATCTTGTTGAACAATAATCTATAATTCAACCTATATATATAAGGGTAATTGACAAAGGTATATCAACATGTGATTAAATACAATGATTATCCAAGTGGGGACACTTATATAACCATTTTATAGAAATTGACGAACATAATATATATCTGAATTACCATATACTAACATGTTGATAAATAATGAGCGGATATAGAATATGTCGTAGTAGAGTTGATAATATAGCATAATAATAATTTAATTCTGAAACTTCTTACTCATGTCCATTGCATAAAAGAAATGCAAAGGTAGGATACTTGCCTGAGCTGCTGCTTACAATAACGCAACTTAGATTAATCTTTTATACATCGACCTATCAGTAATAAGATCATTCGTTCGATTAGAATAATATACTATAACACATAGTACTGCATTTCGCAGTCAGCACATAACCTAATCACATTATCACACATATCCAACAATCATTGAATCATAATTAATCATTAATACATTCAAAATATCTAAGTCTAGATGAATTTCTAAAACATGTCGGTGTACCGACAGCTTTATTTAATAATTATCAAGTCTAAGACTCTATTCTGTATCTCAATATTCATAAGTATCAGTCATATTATTTTTAATTGACATAAAATAATTTGTAAACACTTATTATAATTTATCAAGAATTTTCAAGCATCGGAATCATAATTAAATGATTTAAATATCAAATAATTCTATTATCATTAACATTTAATCAATATTAAATTATTAATGAAACTGTTGCCAAAATATTAAAGTTATGTACAATAACTCAAAATGCTTTTAAAACATTTATATTACTCTTAAATAATTTTTAAAATATTTAAAATTATTTTTAAATAATTACCATTAATATTAAAATATTAATGCACTATTTATCCAAATATTAAAAGTCATTTATTATAACTTCAAATATTTTTAATTCATTTATATCCTTTTTAAATGATTTTTAAATAAATAAAACTATTTTTAAACTAATTATTTAATATAATTATTAAATAAACTAAACATCATCAATATTAGATTAATATCATTAATATTAAATTAATAATATTTTTTAATGGCAAAATATCCAAAGTCATATTTTATAACTCAAAATATTTTTATGATACTATAAATGATTTTTAAAATCATTAATTCTATTTTCCATAATTATTTCATATATTTATTAAATAACTTAAACATCATTAATATTAATTAATTAATAAAATTTCATCACAAAATATTAAAATTTATTAAAAATAACTTAAAATATTTTCTAACATAATAATATAATTTTTCATGATTTTTCATGAATTAAAATCATTTTTAAATAATTTATTTAATATTATAATTAAATAAATAAATACTTTTTTATATTCCAAAAATACTAAATATTTTTGAAATATACTCAAAATAGTTAAAAACTATTTTTCAGACTTTAAAATAATTTTTCAGAATTTATTAAGTATTTTTAATAAATAAAATCTAATTTTTTTAATTTTTAAATCATTTTCGGAATTTTCAGAAATTAAAAATTTTAAAATATATCAAAACCGTCGCTAAAGGCTTTAGCGACGCTTATCTGTTGCCTTAGGTGTTCTTGAGCCTCAAGAACTTTGACAAGGCAGTTATCAAGGTGCCTAGTTTGACCGATTATAATTCTCAATCAATTACGTTTCTGGGCAATCTAACACTTGAATCTTGTAGTGCTCATGTAATACTACAATTACCAACAAACATCATGACTAAAAAAACTTCAGATCTAAGAGTTATTAGCCATCAAAAAGTCTGACAAGGCTGTTCTTCAACTGAAGAACAGTCGAGGTGCCTACTTTGGATCCTTATAACTTACAATCTGTGTATTATTTGTGTGATCTATCAATTGGATTGTGTAGACAACATGTAGGACTACAACTACAAAGCATCATAACACATTAACATCATAACATGAGCAAGATCTAGCTGGTCAAACTTCAACACGGAATCTGCTCAAAATAATTCTAGGTTTGTGTTCTTCAGCGTTTTCGGTCAACGAGTTTTGACCATGAATAACTTCCGATCTACAACAGATATAAACTTGATTCTTTTTGCATATTAAAGACAACATATCCGACTACACATAACAAGTTTTAAACAACAAATATCATGATCGAGCAAAGATTTATAAGCTCTGACATTTGCCAAAAAATATTTTCTGGACACTTAGAATATTTCCTGGGTTTGAAGAACAGCCGGTCAATGCCGGTCAACCCACTTTGACCTTAAATAACTTTTGATCCAAAATAGATATGGACCTGATTCGTTTTGGAGATTAAATACCACATAACAAGCTACACATATCAACTTTTAGAACACAAAACACATTAAAGATCACAGAGATATAAGGCTTGATATTTGCCAAAAAATTACAGAAAATGAAATTTTTAGATTTTGGAAATCTTCAAATCCGAGCTTCTAAATGTTATGGATCCAACATCTATCAACCCAGATCATTCTTAGACACTATAATAAACATGTTCTAACATTTAAACATAACATCTAACACCAAAAATTTTTAAAAAAATCAAGCTAGAGTTTATACCTTTTCTAAGCTTTGATTCTTGATTCTAGGCTACTGATTTGCTATGGGATTTCGTGGGGCTGTGTTTAGGACTGATATAGCAAGAGATTTTCGGAGGTTTGGTCTAGAGAGAATGGCTAAGTGATTGTTGCACAATTTTAGAATAAATGTGCATTTCCTCTCTCTTTAAATTATACAAATCATGCATACAATGATGTGTGATGGCTGAATTATTTGTGGATAATGTTATAGTGTCATGATAGATTCTAGAAGATGGTGAATGGCTGGCATTTGTGAAGATTTTAGCAACAATGCAACTAATAATGCACTAATAATACACTAATGTGACAAAAAGGGCATTTTGGTAATTTCACTTAAAATCTCAAGGGCATTCTTGTACAAGGTGATTAAATCTAGGGTTTATTCACTACATTGAAAATCTTACAATTTCCCAAATAATTTATATGGTTTGGACAATTTAAAATTTAAAGTGTAATACAATTTTAATTTAAAACATACTAATTAAATTAGGGTTTTTAATAGAAATTAGGGTTTTTAAATTAGGGTTCCTAAATATTATTAGGGTTCCCAAATTAATTAGAGTTTCCTAATTATCTTTATAATTCACAAAATAATAATTAGGGTTTCTAAAATTTGCAATTAGGGTTTTCAAATAAATAATTAGGGTTTTTCCTAATTATCAGCATAAAATAATAATTAGGGTTTCTTCTAATTACAAAAATTCTAATACGCAGAAGAATTCATATAACACAATTACTACTCAGTCTTAACTCATAATTGAGTTTAACAATTAGGGTTTCACAACACAATATTAGGTTATGACCTAATTTACCACAATTGACCAACATTAACAGTCTACAGATATACGGTATATATTTAAGCACTGAAAATTAAAATATAATTAATATTACATTATTATTCTCATTCCTGGATAAAAATCCAAGTTTAGAGTTTGGATTCCATATCTAACTTATCCTTCGTACACAACATCAATAATCAAGTTAAAATAATTAACTTAAATATTCTGAACAAATTCATATAATAACATATTTATTATTATAATTCTAATTGTCACTTAATATATTATTTAAATAATATATAAATTATATTTTCAGGGAAAATAAATAATAAAAATATTTCTGCTTACAGAAATTAATTACCATAAGAATATAATTTGTAGTAATTAATAATTCTAAAATTATTTTTAATTTTTCAAGTAATAAATATATTCACATTTAACATCACAATACTTGATACTTATTCTCATTGTAAAAAAAAATTTATATGCAGAATTTCTTATCTAAAAAAATATCGGGTTATTACATTCACCCTCCCTTATAAGGATTCCGTCCCCGAAATCACCGTTTTAAAACTCATATATACAAGGGTGCATAGCATATATAATCATTGCAAGTAGACCTCGATCATAATTGATCGAACTGATCTTTTACTATTCAACATAATGCTTGTCTACCTGATTGAACAGAAGTTTGATTTCTAAAAGGACTCAAGTTCTTCATTCAAAATTTCTTTATAAATTAATTTACTATATATATAAGAAAATCATATAAGATATATAAGTTATTCGAATAACACCTGGAGTTCCATTTTCAGCTGCCACAGTATCCTGGACCGTCATGTTGAAGACCCTCGGAGTTGCTTTTGTTGGGTTATTGGTTGAGGTCGGTCCTGTGATTGCTAAAGTCCCACTGCCTTTCCCCGTGGTTACATTTTCTGCCTCCATTCTCCTCTTTGGACAATCCTTCACCTTATGTTCAGTCGATCCACATATAAAAGACCCATTGTTCATCCTTGGGTTGGGGCAGTTGGGAGAGATATGGCCCTCATGCCCGCACTTGTAACATACAAACTTACCCTTCAGGCACTCACCAGAGTGATTCTTCCCGCAATTCTTGCACTGCACTACCTGCTTCTTCACACCTTCCTGTTTCACCTGAACATTCCCAGAAAAATTCCCCTTTCTTTTTTCACCCCTATTTCCACTATTTCCTTCCACCTTCAAAGATCCTTCTGCCTTGCTTTTGTTCTTCTTCTCCTTGTTGTAGAGGCTCATGGTCTCACTCCCCTCCTCATCTATGATAGCCTTCTCCATGAGTGCTGCAAAAGTATTGATTTGCAATACTGCCACCTTATTGTAGAGCCAGGGTTTTAAGCCCAGCTGAAACCTCCTTGCCTTTCTAGCCTCCGTATCAACTTGATGTGGAGCAAACCTAGACAACTCATTAAACTTTGCGACATACTCCGCAACAATCATGTTATCCTACTTTAACTCCAGAAATTTCACCTCCATCCTAGCTTGCATACTGGCTGAGAGATAGTTTTCGAAAAATAAAGTCTTAAACATATCCCAAGTAACTACTCCTTCTCCTGTACTAGTTTTATTTGCCTCCCACCAAAAGTTGGCTTCCCTATTCATCATATAAGTGGCAAAAGCAGTCTTTTGCCCCTCATCTACCCTAGCAATTACGAACGCCTTTTCTATTTCATTAACCCATGTCTGGGCTTCTATAGGGTCAGCTGATCCTCTAAATTCTGGTGGTCCTACTGCTTTGAAGTCTTTAAATTTTGCCGAGCGATTATCTGGCTGGTTTCCTGCGGCTAGTATTCCCTGATGCATAGCCTGAGCTACCATGTTTACAAAGTTTTGCATCGGGTATTGTTGTTGTTCCTCAGTGTTGTTGAGAGATTCTTCAACCCTTTGGTTTCGAGTTTGACGTCTTGGCGGCATTATCTGGTTAAGTAAAACCATAAATTATACTTTATTAACTTACATTCTAAACCTTATTGCATAAGATTAATATATTAAACTTGTTTCATTTCTCAAACTTAGATTCATATTCATTCATCGAATATTTTACATAGCATAGCACATACTACTTTACACACCAGGTATCCCTTTGTGACTACAAAAGTCGGGATTTACAACATTGACCAACACAAAAGTTGAAAATATTTTATTACACAAACATACTTATCACACATATTACCTTAAACATACCTACACAACAGAACCTATACTACATATTTACTAAGCCTCTCTCTCGGACAATCTTTTGATCGATGACCTTCCATCCCACAAACAAAACGTACGCCTAGATCACAGTCGGGACAATGATGAGAGGTATGTCCCTCATGTCTGCAATTGTAACATATCTTTTTCCCTTTCTTCTTATCAGGTTTTCCTAAATCATGGTCTTCTATCTTTCTTTTTCCCTTATCTCTCGGAGCTACACACGATGTGTTGCTTGAGGCTCCTATCTGATCAATTTGGATTTTAAGTTTATCCTGCTCTTCTATTGTTTCTATTAACGCCTGACGCAGTTGAATATTCAACAACTTTTCTATTTCCCACAGTTTTTTCAAAGAAGAAACCTTGTTTCCAAAATCTTGCACCTCCGTTGATGCTTGATCAGCTTCAACTTTAGTGTCTGAATCACTATTTGTCAGTTCCACCATTTTCGGATCTGGTACAACATTTTCCACAATAACTACCTCGTCCGAGTTGGTTTCATTGTGAGCCTTTATTTCAGCTATTGGCTTCGATATTAGCTCGGGTGTATGGATCTGATTCTTCTTCAAGTTATAAGCCCATAACAATCCTTTTCCACCAGACATCTACACACATAAATTATTCTGATTAGCATATAGTATATACACACAGCAAACAATAGTTTTATAAGAATTATCTTTTATTTTGTTCAATGATGAATTTATTCAATTCATCTCCTTTTAAAACTCTATATGAGTTATTTGTATTTTCAACGTTTTCCCCTGTCCTAAGGTTATAGCGTAAGGTCGATCCCACCTAAGGTTTCTAACCCTAAAGCTCTAATACCAACCTGTGACGCCCCCAAATTCGGGTACTTGAAACCCGAACTCGGTGCTTCACGATACCATTTCCATGAGCGGAATTCTACGAATAATAATAATAATAATATGAATAACAAATTAATTTACATAATTATCAGAGTTTATCTCCCCAGGTACGAGACCTTAAAGTACATTCCATACAATACATGATATTATTTATATATATATCATTGTCTTAATAATATAAACTATTACAGCAACTACCACAAATCTTATTCAGTTAGCTTTCCTTTTCCTTTGTTTCTGCACGAGCTTTCTGGTTCTTCAAACTTAACTGAAAACATTTAAATTAAGCAAGAATGAGCATTTGAGTGTCCAGCAAATAATAACAATAATATATATTAGCTGAAAGAATTAAATATTTTCTTTGAAAGACACTTCTACAACGAATCAACAGTTCTGAAGTAAGCTGTACCAAGAATAATAATAACATAACAACTCTCTTTCACATTTTTGAAACTACGTATTGACTATAAGTAGGGTTAAGTGACATATCATGAACATTGTTTTCTTTTTTCGAAAAGGTTAAACAGAAATTCATCTGCAAACCGTCATAACTTACGGACACGGGGGTGATCAGCCGTTGTGCCCTGCATTGATCAATACTACATTTCAAGAACTCTCTCCGCCTTGGGCGCATAAAAGTTTTCCCTATGTAAGGGATGTTCATACTTGTCTGGGTTCTAAAGCAAAGGTTTTATCTTGTTGAACAATAATCTATAATTCAACCTATATATATAAGGGTAATTGATAAAGGTATATCAACATGCGATTAAATACAATGATTATCCAAGTGGGGACACTTATATAACCATTTTATAGAAATTGACGAACATAATATATATCTGAATTACCATATACTAACATGTTGATAAATAATGAGCGGATATAGAATATGTCGCAGTAGAGTTGATAATATAGCATAATAATAATTTAATTCTGAAACTTCTTACTCATGTCCATTGCATAAAGGAAATGCAAAGGTAGGATACTTGCCTGAGCTGCTGCTTACAATAACGTAACTTAGATTAATCTTTTATACATCGACCTATCAGTAATAAGATCATTCGTTCGATTAGAATAATATATTATAACACATAGTACTGCATTTCGCAGTCAGCACATAACCTAATCACATTATCACACATATCCAACAATCATTGAATCATAATTAATCATTAATATAGTCAAAATATCTAAGTCTAGATGAATTTCTGAAACATGTCGGTGTACCGACAGCTTTATTTAATAATTATCAAGTCTAAGACTCTATTCTGTATCTCAATATTCATAAGTATCAGTCATATTATTTTTAATTGACTTAAAATAATTTTTAAACACTTATTATAATTTATCAAGAATTTTCAAGCATCGGAATCATAATTAAATGATTTAAATATCAAATAATTCTATTATCATTAACATTTAATCAATATTAAATTACTAATGAAACTGTTGTCAAAATATTAAAGTTATGTATAATAACTCAAAATGCTTTTAAAACATTTATATTACTCTTAAATGATTTTTAAAATATTTAAAATTATTTTTAAATAATTACCATTAATATTAAAATATTAATGCACTATTTATCCAAATATTAAAAGTCATTTATTATAACTTCAAATATTTTAATTCATTTATATCCTTTTTAAATGATTTTTAAATAAATAAAACCATTTTTAAACTATTTATTTAATATAATTATTAAATAAACTAAACATCATCAATATTAGATTAATATCATTAATATTAAATTAATAATATTTTTTCATGGCAAAATATCCAAAGTCATATTTTATAACTCAAAATATTTTTATGATACTATAAATGATTTTTAAAATCATGAATTCTATTTTCCATAATTATTTCATATATTTATTAAATAACTTAAACATCATTAATATTAATTAATTAATGAAATTTCATCACAAAATATTAAAATTTATTAAAAATAACTTAAAATATTTTCTAACATAATAATATAATTTTTCATAATTTTTCATGAATTAAAATCATTTTTAAATAATTTATTTAATATTATAATTAAATAAGTAAATACTTTTTTATATTCCAAAAATACTAAATATTTTTGAAATATACTCAAAATAGTTAAAAACTATTTTTCAGACTTTAAAATAATTTTTCAGAATTTATTAAGTATTTTTAATAATTAAAATCTAATTTTTTTTAATTTTTAAATCATTTTCGGAATTTTCAGAAATTAAAAATTTTAAAATATATCAAAACCGTCGCTAAAGGCTTTAGCGACGCTTATCTGTTGCCTTAGGTGTTCTTGAGCCTCAAGAACATTGACAAGACAGTTATCAAGGTGCCTTGTTTGACCGATTATAATTCTCAATCCATTACGTTTCTGGGCAATCTAACACTTGAATCTTGTAGTGCTCATGTAATACTACAATTACCAACAAACATCATGACTAAAAAAACTTCAGATCTAAGAGTTATTAGCCATCAAAAAGTCTGACAAGGCTGTTCTTCGACTGAAGAACAGTCGAGGTGCCTACTTTGGATCCTTATAACTTCCAATATGTGTATTGTTTGTGTGATCTATCAATTGGACTGTGTAGACAACATGTAGGACTACAACTACAAAGCATCATAACACATTAGCATCATAACATGAGCAAGATCTTACTGGTCAAACTTCAACACGGAATCTGCTCAAAAAAATTCTAGGTTTGTGTTCTTCAGCGTCTTCGGTCAATGGGTTTTGACCATGAATAACTCCCGATCTACAACAGATATGAACTTGATTCTTTTTCCATATTAAATACGACATATCCGACTACACATAACAACTTTTAAACAACAAATATCATGATCGAGCAAAGATTTATAAGCTCTGACATTTGCCAAAAAATATTTTCTGGACACTTAGAATATTTTCTGGGTTTGAAGAACAGCCGGTCAATGTCGGTCAACCCACTTTGACCTTAAATAACTTTTGATCCAAAATAGATATGGACCTGATTCATTTTGGAGATTAAATACCACATAACAAGCTACACATATCAACTTTTAGAACACAAAACACATTAAAGATCACAGAGATATAAGGCTTGACATTTGCCAAAAAATCACAGAAAATAAAATTTCTAGATTTTGGAAATCTTCAAATCCGAGCTTCTAAATGTTATGGATCCAACATCTAGCAACCCAGATCATCCTTAGACACTATAATAAACATGTTCTAACATTTAAACATAACATCTAACACCAAAATTTTTTTAAAAAATCAAGCTAGAGTTTATACCTTTTCTAAGCTTTAATTCTTGATTCTAGGCTACTGATTTGCTATGGGATTTCGTGGGACTGTGTTTAGGACAGATATAGCAAGAGATTTTCGGAGGTTTGGTCTAGAGAGAATGGCTAAGTGATTGTTGCACAATTTTAGAATAAATGTGCATTTCCTCTCTCTTTAAATTATACAAATCATGCATACAATAATGTGTGATGACTGAATTATTTGTGGGGTAATGTTATAGTGTCATGGTAGATTCTAGAAGATGGTGAATGGCTGGCATTTGTGAAGATTCTAGCAACAATGCAACTAATAATGCACTAATAATACACTAATGTGACAAAAGGGCATTTTGGTAATTTCACTTAAAATCTCAAGGGCATTCTTGTACAAGGTGATTAAATCTAGGGTTTATTCACTAGATTGAAAATCTTACAATTTTCCAAATAATTTATAGGGTTTGGACAAGTTAAAATTTAAAGTGTAATACAATTTTAATTTAAAACATACTAATTAAATTAGGATTTTTAATAGAAATTAGGGCTTTTAAATTAGGGTTCCTAAATATTATTAGGGTTTCCAAATTAATTAGGGTTTCCTAATTATCTTTATAATTCACAAAATAATAATTAGGGTTTCTAAAATTTGCAATTAGGGTTTTCAAATAAATAATTAGGGTTTTTCCTAATTATCAACATAAAACAATAATTAGGGTTTCTTCTAATTACAGAAATTCTAATACGCAGAAGAATTCATATAACACAATTACTACTCAGTCTTAACTCATAATTGAGTTTAACAATTAGGGTTTCACAACACAATATTAGGTTATGACCCAATTTACCACAATTGACCAACATTAACAGTCTACAGATATACGGTATATATTTAAGCACTGAAAATTAAAATATAATTAATATTACATTATTATTCTCATTCCTGGATAAAAATCTAAGTTTAGGGTTTGGATTCCATATCTGACTTATCCTTCGTACACAACATCAATAATCAAGTTAAAATAATTAACTTAAATATTCTGAACAAATTCATATAATAACATATTTATTATTATAATTCTAATTGTCACTTAATGTATTATTTAAATAATATATAAATTATATTTTCAGGGAAAATAAATAATAAAAATATTTCTGCTTACAGAAATTAATTACCATAAGAATATAATTTGTAGTAATTAATAATTCTAAAATTATTTCTAATTTTTCAAGTAATAAATATATTCGCATTTAACATCACAATACTCGATACTTATTCTCATTGTAGAAAAAAATTTATATGCAAAATTTCTTATCTAAAAAAATATCGGGTTATTACAGATCACAAAAAGGAGTTATAGATTTAAAACAGTGGATTTTTAAAGTATATAAAAGTTAGGGTTTCAAAACTAGAAAAATTAATTTTCTTTTCCTTTTGATTCCAACCAAATCGACACCCCATATGGGTAAATCCAAATATAAAACACTCATAAACATGTATATTCAGGGTTTTTGAGTTTAAAAACGTAAATCCAAACTTTGATTTGGAATAACTAAAATCAATTACATAAACTAGTTTTAGGATTTACCTTTTTCTCAAGCCTTCCTTCTTCCTTACTCCATGGAGAACCTTCTCTCTCCTCTTCTTATCCCTCATGGGGCTGCCGCCCCTCCTCCCTTCCTCCTCCATGGCTTCGGCTACTTCTTCCCTTTCCCTCCCTCTCCCTTCTCTTTTCCCGTTTCTTCTCTTTTTCTTCCTATCTTCTTTCCTCTTTCTCTTTCTTCTTATCTCTAATAGTCGATCTTTTTTTTTCTTCCTCACCTTTTAATTGGCCATGTGGTCTTCTATCTCCCTCATATCTTTTTTTAATTATTTTATTTAATGTCCACAATGCCCTCAATAATTGGGTTTTAAAAAAATTGGGCAACTGATTTCATCTTTTGGCCTTTTCTAATTAATTCTTTGGGCCATAAAAATTAATATGGTCCATTACATTAAAGTCTATCTTACCCTAATTATTTAATTAGGATTTTCATATACTCAATTGAAATACAAATTTTTACTCAAGTACATTTAATTTCTTAATCCAATTAAACTTACCTTAATTAGGTTATAAAATTAATTAATTGAGATATATAAAATAAATCTCTTAGAATTAGTATATATTTTAAATATCATAATTCTCACATCATATACCACTTAAGTTATTCAATTCTTCATTCCTAATATATAATTAGGATTACCTTTGAAATTTAAGTAGGCACACTTAGAAGGGAGGTTGAATAATTGTAGGAACAAACTATGTCCAACTTTTGATTAAATAAAAATTCCTTTGTATATTCAATGCAGCAAGCTGGATTCTATATCTTTGTAAATTAAATAGTCAAGACAAGATGTTGAATTAATGTATCACTTTCCAAAATGTATAATTCAGAGACTTAACCTTTTTCAGAATGTTATTATGATAAAACAATTTGTTGAATTAGTTTGGTAATATTAATGGATATAGAATGCAGGCTGCTGCATAGTTAGAAGAATAATATAGCACAAAATGCAATCACATAAACACCAGAATTTTTACGTGGTTCAACTATTACCCTCTATAATAGTAGTATAATCTACGTCCAATATCAACTAGTATTGGAAACTCACTTTTATTAAACTTTTCCAATGACAATACAAGTTCCAATCACTTGTGCACCTTTGCACCTTGTGCACCTATGCACCCTCAAACACCTATGCTTTCTTCAAACTTGATTGTAACAATACAATAATCCAAACCGGATCACAATTTAGAGAATATTGATTTGTATGAGAAAAATATAAAATACACAATAGAGGTATCACTTACCAATATAAGGCTCTAGAATGTAATGAAATGCAAGAAAAGTATTACCAGAATATTTTTTACAAGATCACCTTAGCCGTAGCTTCTTCTTAGAGAAATCAACAATAGAAGAAACATAATTTCGCAGCTTGTATGCTTAGTAATTTCAATACGTATTTCTTATTTTTTTTCTTAACATTAGACTCAGTTCTTTTATAGGCAACCATAAGATATTACCGTTCCTAAGAAGCACAAAAATGAATGTTTGAAACATAGAGCATAGATCATGCAATTAACACGTCAATCATAATATACTCAAATCTTTTATTAGACAAGAGCCCACGGTAGAAATCCTGTTTGTACTTGATTTGAGATATCACGCTGAAGGTTATCCTATATTAGTGTGATAAAGAAAGATATTTTAGGCTAGATTGATTACTCATCACGTGGTATAACACAACTTTCCACTTTATCCCTTATTCAATATATTAGCTGACATTATATGTCAACCACTTAATTGGTGGAAGTCAGTATTTTGGTTACCATAAAATACCCTCTAATTTATTTCCATATGTGACTTACCATAGATTAGGCCGGTGGAAATGCCCAATAGATTTCTTAGTTTATAGAGCAACTTTATGACGCGTGAGTATACCATATTAGATTTTTCGTAAAATGGGTTAATTACTTTCCTTAACACATGATGCGTAATTTATGGTATGTATTCAATCAACTATTTGTACCAAGTTACCATATTTAGCTTTACCAGAAATATATTCCTTAAATCATGGAGCACGAATTAAAACAAATTTTATTCCATGATTTTAGTGAATTAATTAAATGTTATTCCAGATTAGAATATGCACATATATGTATATGTGAGATGCACATGCTCTAAAGCCTAGTATTGACAAGTAATTTATGCTAAGATCTTACATATCTTTCCTAAGACACAAAAAGTCCTTTATCCTTCAAAGATCTCGAGTCTTTATAGTTTCCCCCTCGATATTCTTGTAATGCCATTTCTTTTTCTGAAATTTCATAGAGCATGAGTAGAGGAATAATATGGTTATCATCAAAACATTTAGGATGGAGTATAACATAAGTCAACAACCTTAGTTTCTTTTATTTGTTTATATAATAAACAAATATAAACTATTACATAATATTCATATTCACATACTCACATAATAATTAAATAAACTGTGACATGTTCCACAGTTCTCTTAGATTAGGACATTAATATATATTTCAATACTAGGACCACTAAATAAAAATAATCATTTAGGTCATTTAATTCTCATACCATATTTAAATAACTTATTTAAGTTATACAATTTATATTGTATAATTAAATTTAATTTCCTCCTCATCTTCATAAATTGTTTTCAAATAATTTATTTATATATTAAATATATAATTTAATATATTCAATCATTTATTCAAATATGAATTTAATTTATTAGATAGTTGATACCAATATACATATTTATATATTGGATCTCATCTCATATTTTTACTTTACATCATTTGGTATAATATTAAATATTATACCATTATCCATATAACATAATTATCATATATCTAATTATTTTCTTTACTTTCTTTAAGCTGTCTTCACAATTTATTTAACTGAAGTAAATATATTAATATATTTACCACATTAAATACATGGATACATTATACTCAATAAGGTAATATATGATTTCTTAAATAAAATAGTGGCTATACATGAAGTATATTTAATGCCACTAATTTACCACATTAAAAAAATTTAATATTATAAATTATTTTAATTTTACCCATCTAATTTTCTTTAGTAATTTACTCATACACTTTACTTACATATAATAAATATATAATTCTAATATATTTATTATACACAACATCACATATTGCATGGCACATATTTTTTTGTGCACTACAATATCACATAAAATATCATATAATAAAAATTTTCTTTATTTAATTCTTATTTTAATATTTCTCAAAGATTTGGGTTATCACATTCACCCCTTCTTCTAAGAATTTCGTCCTCAAAATTATGGCATACTAATCTCTGCTTATTCTCTTGATCAAAACTAAGTTTTCAACTTAACCTTTACAATTTCTTCCTTTGAGGATTTCTCGCCTATTATCACATTTTATCATAACTATTCACTAGGAGTTTACATCTTCTAAACATTCACCAAAACTAGATTATCATAATAACCTTTATTCAATCATATCAGATTCTACTCGTACGCAACGAGTTCACACTATTTTATATCCATCATTACATACTACCACAACATTACTCTAGAGAGTAAAAAAAAATCATATATGTCTGAAGGATCATAAAAACTATAAATTTTGAGGTTTAGGGGTATTTCTACCTGCTACCTCTTTCAATTACTAAAGAAAGGTACTCTACCTTTGAAAATATTTTATATTTGGTATGTTTACAATCATGAAGAAGGTAAACAATCGGTGCGGGTACTTTAGATGATTAGTCTGTTGTACCTTAGTAATCGGAACGACTATATGCATTCTTAGATTGGAATATTTTATCCAATTAGTATATCCCCATTTTCAGAGTTGTGCACCTTAGACTTATCATAAGATTCTATACTGGTTCGGCGTAAGCTTTCAAAGAATACTTTGAATTCCATAAACATTTGTCTAGCTGAATCAAATAGCTTAGACGCATATCAAATAATTCAAATTTCAATCGAAACATTGCTGGCCAAATTTAGTTGGTAATAATGTACCTTTAAAATTCTTAAAATCATTTTAAGACATCATGATACCACACAGTATTTATAGTCCGTTTGAGGATTCTGTCATTTTGTGACTTTGTCATATTACATCATTCCATAGTGGGCTGACTATCCTTAGATCACATCCAACACTAAGTAATTTTGCATTGATAACTCTATCATTTTTATCATCTCTGCACCAGGTTACATGATGTAGTAATGATATATAAAATACATTTTGATAATTCAAATCATTTTCGTCTAGCCGAATCAATTAGCATAGACTCTTCTTTAAAAACTTCAAAACCATTGAACATCATTTTTGGTGTCATCATGCCACAACAGGTAACAGTGTGTTAGTGGCCCGAAGTCCACACCTACACACTTGTCACTATGTGTTGAGGATAACAAAAATTCATTTTTAAAGGCACATCAGTGTGAATTTCGCTTGATGTCAAAAACTTTGAAGTCTAGCATAGCTAGAATATTTGGAATACATATGCTTCCACCATCAGTTTCACTTTCTCTATTGATCCATTACCTAATAAATTTATCTATTCCTATAATCCTCAATGCTCCATTCATAACTTTCCAGTACCCAGTTCATCAAACTTACAACACATTATGAGTTTAAGAACTTAAAACAATCATATGGGTTTAAGAACTTATCTTAGTCAGACAATAGGCGTCCATTCGCTGAGGGGTTCAAAATATACCATATGATTATGAGTCATGAACTTTCCATAAGTATGAGTTTTAAGAACTCGCAACTAACCTTATATTCTCTACCTATTCGTTATACACATGAGAAAAGAATCACCTTATCAACATGCATATAGCAAATAGCGCGACATCAGGTTCCAATGATTATCAATGTAAGAAACTAAGTGGTTGTCAAACCAAACTTGGCCACTAATCAATATAGGAAGCTAAGCAGACAATTCCTCGCCCATACAAAGAATTAGTCAACCTAACCACTATATCAACCAGGAAGCTAAGTGATTCTAAAACCAAGTACAAATTCCCTACCCATACAACGAATCATACAACTCAGCTGCTAACATTAGTCCTCAATTGAAATCCCACACCATTCTTACTTTCTGTTTTCTTAATACGAATTTTCTTTAATCTGTATCTTAACATTTACCACTTTTCTCTAAGTTTACATCGTACCATTTCATAGTGCATTCTCATTATGACGTCAAGCTATATCATTCTAATCACTTAACATATCATATGTTATTTAACAATTTAATCTAATCACGTCGTGATCTTATTTTGTAATCATTTTTCCTTATACTTACGATCGTTTTATACTACAATCTTCTTCTTCTCTTTAATCATATTATATTATGATTTTATTTACACTTTTCATCTTATAGACATCCTCTATTTATTATCACTTTTCATCTTAATTACAGGAGTCAGGTAACTCCGGATTCTTATCCTTATATCTCTTCAAGATTCTTCTTTGAATCTTCTTTATCTTTCTCTTTACTTTAATGATGAATTTCTTAAATTCATCATTTATCCCTTAAACACGATCTGAGTTTATTCCTTATCATCATCTCCGCGGTTATAGCCTAAGGTACCCCTACCTAAGGTTTATAACCTATGGCTTTGATACCACCTGTGACGCCCCCAAATCCGGGTACTTTTTACCTCATATCTGCTACATCATTTCTATAACTATTGCGGAAGATATAAACATAAATTGTTTATACATTAAACTTTTACACATAATTTCCAAGGTTTACAACCTTAACTAAATACATACCTTCAATATCTAAAAAGTTTTACAATGCTATTTTTGTCAGAAAATTTGATAGATCTAACTGCACCATAATTTAATCTTGAACTTTGTCTTTGCTTCTATCTTTACTCGTGATTTCATCTTAATTTAAAAATTTTTGTCATGATATAGCAAGGGTTAGCAACAAATTTGCCCAGCAAGTTTTAAATATAATGAAGATATACAGGCAAGTTTTCCTGTCTCAAACTTGAGTTGTAAATTCAAAGCATGTTAGTGAATAATTATTGTAGATTATTCACGTTTATACTGATTATTGATTCGCACTTAGTGCATGTTGCATATGTTCATCATGTATGAAAGGCTGATCACCTTTATTACCATAAGGTCCAGTTAAATTGTTCATGGTCATTGTTGACCTTCAAACATTATTGATTTAGTCATGCAATTATTAAAACTTGATTCATGTTATTTCACAATTATTATATTTGTGAGAACTTGAAAGCTTATTCATTCCTTTCAATCATGATATATATCATATACATTATTATTTAACATTTAATCTTTCATATTATAAGTTCTTTTTTATAACCATGTAGGCCAAATACTAATAATATAATCTGGATTATTTAAACATATCAATCCAGCAACCCAGATTTGCAATCCAGCAAACTAGATTGCAATTCAGCAAACTGGATTCCAAATCCAGCTACATGGATTCAACAGATTTCTAATCCAGCAAGCATGAATTCACCAATCCTTCAATCCAGCAAGCTGGATTCTAAATCCTTCAATCCAGCAAGCTGGATTCTAAATCCTTCAATCTAGATAACATTAAATTCATTCATTAATATTATGAAACATTAAATAATATTTTAAATCAATGATTTAATAACACTTTAATCCAAATGTTATCAATCACTTAATAATATCATAATCTAATAGTATTAATATTTTAATTATATATTTTAACCATTTCTTAAACTTATAAATAATTTATTTTAATAATTTACACTTTACTAATTAATGCATTTAATCATTCTAAAATGACATACTCATAAAATTTCATCCCCAGTGATCAAAACCTTCATAAAAAATCTGCATATTCCCTATATAGGATTTTCAGACAATAAAATCCTATTTTCCAAATTTTCAACTTCACGTAACATATTTAATTCATATGTTCATAACTAAACTATTTCCATGAAAAATACCAAATTAGTTCCAAAACATTTTATTTTCTGAGATTTGGCAGAATATAATACCATATTGAACACATATTTTTCTCGAAATTTTTAAAATTCATTTACTAATTTTTAAATGGTCAAAACTGTCGGATCTTGAGACATTTATCATAACATGCGCTTTTGTCCAAAAATTCCTAAACTTACAAGGTCTACTCCTGTTATATACATGTACTCCTAATAAATATTTTACCAATTTTGGAGTTAACCACAAGGAGTTATAAGGGTTTACTTTTAAATAGTCATTTCTCATAAAATTCATAACTCTCAATATATACATCTAAAAATTACCATTTTTGGACACAATCTAGAAAACTCCTAAAATTATCATCTTAAATTTTTCCAAATTTTTTGAGGGTTGAAAAAATGACGTAAATACCCATGGAAGAAACTGTCCCAAAATAGTTCCTATTTCTTTTATAAAAATGGGACTGTTTGGGCTTCCACATCCACTACAGCTTGTAAACTCATTATTTTTAAGTGCTACCTCGTGGCTTTCCTACATAACTTACATATCTAGCACCCCTCTTTGACGGATCGCAAAAAGGAGTTATAGATTTAAAACGGTGGATTTTTAAAGTATATAAAAGTTATGGTTTCAAAACTAGAAAAATTATTTTTCTTTTCCATTTGATTCCAACCAAATCAACACCCAATATGGGTAAATTCAATTATAAAACACTCATAAACATGTATATCCATGGTTTTTGAGTTTAGAAACATAAATTCAAACTTTGATTTGGAATAACTAAAATCAATTATATAAACTAGTTTTAGGATTTACCTTTTCCTCAAGCCTTCCTTCCTTCTTCTTCTTCTTCTTCCATGGAGAACCTTCTCTCTCCTCTTCTTCTCCCTCATGGGGCTACCGCCCCTCCTCTCTTCCTCCTCCATGGCTTCAACCACTTCTTCCTTTTCTCTCCCTCTTCCTTCTCTTTTCTCGTTTCTTCTCATTTTATTCTTATCTTTTTTCCTCTTTCTCTTTCTTCTTATCTCTAATAGCCGATCTTTTTTTTTCTACCTCACATTTTAATTGGCCATATGGCCTTCTATCTCTCTCATATCTTTTTTTAATTGTTTTATTAAATGTCCATAATGCCCTCAATAATTAGGTTTTAAAAAAATTGGGCCACTTATTTCATCTTTTTGGCTTTTCTAATTAATTCTTTGGGCCATAAAAATTAATATGGTCCATTACATTAAATTTTATCTTACCCTAATCATTTAATTAGGATTTTCATGTACTAAATTGAAATACAAATTTTTGCTCAAGTACATTAAATTTCTTAACTCAATTAAACTTACCTTAATTAGGTTATAAAATTAATTAATTGAGATATATAAAATAAATCTCTTAGAATTAGTATATATTTTAAATATCATAATTCTCACATCCTATACCACTTAAGTTATTCATTTCTTTATTCCTAATATATAATTAGGATTACCTTTGTTTCTTTTATTTGTTTATATAATAAACAAATATAAATCATCACATAATATTCGTATTCACTTACTCACATAATAATTAAATAAATTATGACATGTTCCATAATTCTCTTAGATTAGGACACTAGTATATATTTAAATGGGATAAATCAACTTTTTGTAGCTGTATTGGGACACGACTTACAATTTGGTACCCGAAGTGAAAAAAGGTACAAATTGGTGATTGTACTTGAAAAATGTTACACTCCGTTAAACATTAGGGACACGACTTACAATTTAGTACCCGAAGTGAAAAAAGTTACAAACTGGTGATTGTACTCGAAAAATGTTACACTACGTTAAACAATAGGGTTTCATCTTTATTCTGTTTACAAATTAGGGTTCTCTTCTTCTGTCTTTCTTTTTCTCTCATTCTTCTTGTCTCGATTCTCTATTGATTACTAGTTCCCATATATTTATTAAAGGCTTTTCAGTGTTTAATTGAAAGGATGAGCTCGTCTTAGAGTGAAATCGTAAATGAAATCGGGGAAGAAGATTATAGTTCATGCAACAAAAATGAATGGATTACACCAGAGTTCCCAACTTGGTGCCACTGTGGAGTAATGGTGTGAATGTGGGAGGCAAGAAAAGATGGAACAAAACATCGAGGATTTTCTTCGCGTCGACTTCGCTTCTCTCTCTGTATGTTTGTCTCTCTCGTTGGATCAATTTTAACTATTATTTAAAAATTAGAAAGTACAAGCAACAGAGTACAAAATTTTTTGAGTATAATCACTAGTTTGTAACTTTTTTTACTTCGGGTACCAAATTATAAGTCGTGTCCCTAATATTTAACGGAGTGTAATATTTTTCGAGTAAAATCACCAGTTTTTAAATTTTTTCACTTCGGGTACCAAATTGTAAGTTGTGTCCTAGTACAAGTAACAAAAGTTGATTTATCCCATATTTAAATACTATGACCACTAAATAAAAATAACCCTTCAGGTCATTTAATTCTCATACCATATTTAAATAACTTATTTAAGTTATACAATTTATATTGTATAATTAAATTTAATTTCATTTTCCTCTTCATAAATTGTTTTTAAACAATTTATTTATATATTAAATATATAATTTAATATATTCAATCATTTATTCAAATATGAATTTAATTTACTAAATAGTTGATACTAATATACATATTTACATATTGGATCTCATCTCATATTTTTACTTTACATCCTTTGGTATAATATTAAATATTATACCATTATCCATATAACATAATACCATATATCCAATTATTTTCTTTACTTTCTATAAATTGTCTTCACAATTTATTTAATTGAAGTAAATATATTAATATATTCACCACATTAAATACATGCATACATTACACTCAATAAGGTAATATATGATTTCTTAAATAAAATAGTATCTATACATGAAGTATATTTAATGCCACCAATTTACCACATTAAAATAATTTATATTATAAATTATTTTAATTTTACCCATTTAATTTTCTTTAGTAATTTACTCCTACACTTTACTTACATATAATAAATATATAATTCTAATATATTTATTATACACAACATCACATATTGCATGACACATATTCCTTTGTGCACTACAATATCACATAAAATATCATATAATAAAAAATTTCTTTATTTAATTCTTATTTTAATATTTTTCAAAGATTTGGGTTATCACATATATCTCAGGATAATCATCATGATCACTCTCCAGATTCACCATAGGTTCATCTTTTCCCATTTCCTCAACGGACTCGCTCTGCGCTGGCACCTCGTGTAAGACCCCAACTTTTATAAATAAAGACGAATTTTCTATAAATATCATTTTTAAATATTATGGAGTTAATTTGATATAATGTTATAGTTGTGGGTAATATTTATAAATTTTGTAAAGTACGCAAAATTGTTATATAATATTCGATTGGTCGGGGAATATTCGTTTTAACAGAGAATATTCGTACAACGGCACAATCATTGGTGGACCCCACAACGGAATTATTGTCGGATTGAGAAAACGATAAAAATATTTTATTAAAAATAACGGCGGAAGTTTTACCATTGATACGGTTGAACTACTCGGTAGTAAAAGTACAGTAATACGTGTGGTTACATAGTAGCACACGGTATTGATTATTAATGCTTATGTGAGAAGTCACTCAGTTTGATTCAATTATTGTCAGTTAATAATATGAATTATTTAGCGATAATGACGTTTTCTTTTATTCGTATTATTAACAGAAACATCTTTTTATATAAAACAAAATACTTTATTAAAGTTATTTTATAAATAGAATATATTATATTTTATTAAAAAGATTTTTCTTTAAATATGGACCGTCAGATTAAAGTAATCAATCTGGACCGTTCATGAATTAGTTACTATGCATTCTATTTTTCTATAAATAGCAGCTCATTCCTTCATTATTTCTTACGAATTCACTGAACTCTAGAGAGAAACTATAGAGAGAGAGAAGAAGAGTATTCTGCTACTTAACTACTTCCTTATTTCAGCTCTTCTTTAAAACAGTAAGGGGTGTTATTCTTTCTTATTTATGAAGAGAACTGTTGTTATTCTATTTCTTATTATTCTGTTGGTTTAACCTGTATACGCGGTCTACCCTATACTTGGTGACATTCTTCTATTATTCTGTTGGAACATCCTGTCTGTGTGTTTTACACCGGACCTGGTTCCATTTTTATTATTATTATGTTGGAACATCCTGTCTGTGTATTTTACACCGGACCTAGTTCCGTTTTTATTATTATTATGTTGGAACATCCTGTCTGTGTGTTTTACATCGGACCTGGTTCCATTATTTATTATTCTGTCTGAATATCCTGTCTGTGCGTTTACGCTGGACCTGGCTCCATTATTTATTATTCTGTTGGAATAACCTGTCTGTGCGGTCTATCGCATGTCGGGTGATTTCTTTTGTTATTCCATTCTTTATTATACTCAGTTGGTTAAGTTTTGACTTCTATACTCCATGAAATTAGTGGAATATCCTTGATAATTGCGGTTCATCCAATATCTTTTCATGAAAATATTCTTCTAAGTATTCTTGAATTTTACTCCACAAAGCAGTATCATGTTGACAATTTGGACATTGTTAATTCTTGGATAAATTAATTCTTGAACTTGTTTTATTGAATTCTTATATCATTGTCATCATCCTCATGTTTATAAAATGTTGAAAGTCATCTGTGGCCTATAGTGCATAGATGGACTTGGTATGATTATGACCAGGGATTATTCGGTATAATCATGACCGTAATGTTACAAATGATGTGGTAAAAGTTCTCATTGGCCCGTAGTGTATTGATGGACAGTTGTTGGCATGATCATGGCCATTAATGAATACACGAATATCCTTGGCCGTAGTGCAGGGGTGATTTGATGATGTAGATTATTTTATTAAGCTGAGTCCCAGCGATCACAGTGTTGAAAAAACCTTTTAAATCATAAAAGATAGTAGAGTTTATTTTCTACTTGACTCTTTTAATGGATTGCTTGTTCCGCTGCAGTTAAACTTGATGTCTATTATATTTTATCAGTTTAACATTGTTGAAGGCTAATGATAATTTATTCTGCATTATCTTAGTCATAATATTTCTTACTGGGCTAGTTGAGCTCACCCTTTCTTTCACTGTTCTCTTTAGGAAATGAGAACGTAGCTGGGGCAAGTCGGGAAACGGAGTGATGGTTCGAATGATAGTATTAGTTAGTAGTCCTCACTATTCTATGTAATAGTGTGCTAATAAATATAATGAGGACTCCTTTTGAGTATGAATACTCTCTAGAAGATAATATTTATATTCAAACTCACAGTTTATGTTTTGTCGTATTGTACACGACAGTTGTATTAGTAAGTTATATTTATATCCTGTACTATGTATCTGATGACCCAAGATGGGTGATGTATACCTAATTTTGGGGGCGTCACAGTTGGTATCAGAGCTTAGGGATATGATCCCTGGCTAAGATATGAGAATAGAACTAGGAGGGGAGAGACGGGGAATTCCTTCGCTAGTATGACCTACCTAAGTTTATTTACATGGCATTTAATTGGTCGGTCAGAATATAAGGATAATATATGACATATCAATTAACTTTTATTTTGTGGCAGTATCTGAAAATGACATCTGAGAATGTTGAGAATAGCAATGGAGCAAAGGCGACTGTTGATTCACCACATATCAATAATCAGGATAATGTGCATCAGAAAGGTGACAATCCTCATGCAAACAACAACACTGACCAGATGATGAATGATGGAATGTTCAGAAACTTTATGCAGTTCATGCAACAGTAGGCCAGAGCGGTTCCAGTCCAAAATATAGGTGGAAACACTGAAAACTCTCGGACGGTCACCGCTAAACAGTTCAAGGAGCTGGGACCACCAGAGTTTAAGGGAGAGCCAAAACCACTTATAGCGGAAACATGGATAAAGCAGATTACCAAGATATTTGATGTCTTGGGATGCTCTGAGGAGCAAAAGGTTCCCTTTGCCGCCTTTATGTTGCGAGGAGAGGCAGATTACTGGGGGGAATCGATTAAGCGTACTCAACCTGTCGCACTTAAGATGTCTTGGGAGAAGTTCCAAGAGCTGTTCAATGACAAATACTTTTCTGAAAGTGTTCGTCATATGAAGGAGGTGGAGTTCATCAAATTAGAGCAGAATAATATGACCGTGTCGCAGTATGAGGCTAAATTTGCTGAGTTGTCCCAGTTTGCGTCCCACTTGGTGGATAATGAAGAGCGAATGACGCGAATGTTTTTGCAAGGTTTGAAACCTGAGATACGTCAACATCTTATTTCTCATAAACTGTGTTTGTATTCAGATATTGTGAATAGGGCTCAGTTAGTGGAGCGCGATAACGAGTTAACGCAACCAAAAGAGAGCAGTCGGCAAAATGATAATACCAGTGAGAGCAGTCATCGAAGCGGTAACAACAAGCGTGGAGGGAATCAACAGGCCAGAAATGGTAACCACTTCGGTGGTAATCAGGGCCAAAACAATAAGAATGGTCATTTCAAGAAGAGGAGATTCAACAATGATGGAAAGACGTCAGCACCAGCACCCGTTGTTAAGGAAGGTGAACGACCACCTATCATATGTTTCAAATGCGGAGGGGAGGGGCACATCAGTCCAAACTGCGCGATGCCGTCTAAAGCATGTTATAATTATGGAAGAGAAGGTCATTTAGCTCGATTTTGTCGTTTACCAAAAATAAGTTCAGCCAAGATGGAGACACCAAAGGCCGTCCCAGAAAAGTCAAAACTGATAGTGCAAGGGAGAGCGTTTGTTGTGACCTCCCAGAAAGCAAGAAACCCGAATGAGGTTATCACGGGTAAGCTTATCATAAACTCTAACGAAGTCTATACTTTATTTGATACCGGTTCTACCCATTCTTTTATTTCTCCTACTTGCACTAATCGATTAAATTTGACTTCGGAGAAATTAGACTTTGATTTATCTGTTGAAACTCCGTTGGGAGAAACCTTCATTACATCCACGATTTATAAGTCTTGTTTGGTTCAAGTTGATACCCACACATTACCTGTTGATCTGATTTCATTAAAAATACTTGCATTTGACGTGATTCTAGGGATTGATTGGTTAATTACTCATCATGCAAAAATTGATTGTTTTCGTAAGGTTGTTAGCTTTCATATTCTTAATCGACCTATTATGCGAATTCAAGCAACCAAACTATTAAAATCAATCGCTGTCATCTCAAGCCATAAAGCTATTCGTTTATTGAAAAATGGATGTCAAGCTTTCTTAGCTCATGTCATGGATCTAAACAAAAATACGTCAGTTTTGAATGATATTTCTATTGTTAATAAATTCCCTGACGTATTCCCTGAAGAACTTCCTGGCCTACCCCCAGAGCGTAAATTGAATTTTTATCGACCTTGAACCCGGTACAAAACCCATTTCCAAAGCCCCATATCGAATGGCTCCTATTGAACTTCAGGAGTTAAAGATCCAACTGCAGGAATTGTTAGACATTGGCTTTATTCGTCCTAGTACTTCTCCTTGGGGTGCTCCTGTGCTATTCGTGAAGAACAAAGATGGAAGTATGCGACTTTGTATTGATTATCGGGAGTTGAATCATGTCACCATCAAAAATAGGTACCCATTGCCACGTATTGATGACCTGTTTGACCAGTTGCAAGGAGCACAATTCTTTTCAAAGATCGATCTTCATTCTGGATATCATCAGCTGAAGGTTAGAACTGAGGATATTCCAAAGACGGCTTTCAGAACTAGGTATGGGCATTATGAATTCCTTGTCATGTCCTTTGGATCGACTAATGCTCCTGCTGCCTTCATGGATATGATGAATCGGGTATTCAAAGAATATTTGGATCACTTTGTGGTCGTCTTTATTGATGACATCCTTATTTATTCCAAAAGTCGTGAAGATCATGAGCAACACTTGAGGCTGGTACTTCAAAAGCTTCGTAAATACAAGCTTTATGCCAAGTTGAAGAAGTGCGAGTTCTGGCTGAAGGAGATAGCATTCCTTGGGCACGTAGTATCAAGTCGTGGAATATCTGTTGACCCGACAAAGATTGAAGCTATTCAAAGCTAGGAGCAACCTAAATCAGTGACCGAAGTACGTAGCTTTCTTGGTTTAGCTGGTTATTATCGGAGATTCATGGAAGGATTTTCTCGAATCGCTACTCCATTAACTCAGCTGACTCGAAAAGATACAAAGTTCGGTTGGAGCAAAGAATGTGAGAAGAGTTTTCAAGAACTCAAGAGGAGACTCATTTCAGCACCTGTTCTAACAATACCATCTGGCTCAGAGGGATTTGTCATCTACAGTGATGCTTCGAGCAAAGGGTTGGGATACGTTCTCATGCAACATGGAAAAGTCATAGCCTATGCATTAAGACAACTCAAGGAATATGAGAGGAATTATCCTACTCATGATCTAAAGTTGGCAACTGTTGTCTTTGCACTTAAAATTTGGAGGCATTACTTGTATGGGGAGAAGGTGGAGATCTTTACGGATCATAAAAGCCTCAAATATTTCTTCACTCAAAAGGAACTTAACATGCGACAACGACGTTGGCTTGAACTGTTGAAACATTATGATCATACCATTCAATACCATCCTAGAAAAGCGAACGTGGTAGCTGACGCATTGAGTAGATGATCATATGCAAGTACGAGTGCGATATTGTCAACACAAAGGCCCATTTTGTGTGACTTGCAAAGGATGGAGATAGAGTTAAAGACTCCAGGGAACCATGTGATGATGGCGAATATACGAGTAGAACCAACTTTAATCGATAGAGTTAAAGCTGCTCAAGCTACAGACCTAGAGCTGATGCGTATGAGGAATAAAGTACAAGAAGGTGCCATGCCGGAAGTAAGAATCGATGAAGAAGGAATACTTCGAGTCAACTCCGAACTTTGTGTTCCTAACAACCCTGATTTAAAGTATGAAATCATGATGGAGGCGCACAACACACCGTTTGCAATCCATCTTGGAAGTACCAAAATGTATCATGATCTTCGTCATACATTTTAGTGGAGCAATATGAAGAGAGAGATAGCGTTGTTTATCTCAAGGTGTTTAACTTGTCAACGAGTCAAAGCGGAGCATCAAGTACCAAAAGGTCTATTGCAACCCCTTAAAATTCCAAAATAGAAGTGGGAGCACATTACCATAGATTTTGTTACCGGTCTTCCTAGGGTTTCTCAAGGTATTGACGCGATTTGGGTCATTGTTGATAGATTGACCAAGTCTGCTCATTTCTTACCGATACGAGAAACTTATATACTTGAACGTATTGCTCGTATGTACATAAACGAGATTGTAAGACTACATGGTATGCCAGTATCCATAGTTTCTGATCGAGACCTAAGATTCACTTCACGATTTTGGGTTAGTTTACAAAAAGCTATGGGCACAGATTTACGATTTAGTTCGGCATATCATCCTCAGACGGACGAACAATCAGAATGATCTATTCAAACTCTAGAAGATTTATTAAGACTCTGTGTCCTTGACTTCAAGGGAAGTTGGGACAAATTCTTACCATTGGTGAAGTTTTCTTACAACAATAGTTATCAAGCAAGTATTTACATGGCTCCATTCGAAGCATTGTATGGAAGAAAATGTCGTTCTCTAGTATGCTGGGATGAGGTGGGTGAAGCAACGTTGTTGGGACCGAAGTTGGTACATATGACTACAGAAAAGATTCAAACGATCCGACAACGTATAAAAATCTCACAGGATCGACAAAAGAGTTATGCTGATCTTCATCGAAAGGACGTGGAATTTGATATAGGAGATCATGTGTTCTTACGTGTTGCTCCATGGAAAGGAGTTACGAGATTTGGAAAAAGAGGAAAGCTCAATCCTCGATTCATCGGTCCATTTTTAATCCTCGATCAAGTAGGAACTGTGGCTTATAGACTCGCTTTACCGCCAAGTATGTCTCGTGTTCATAACATTTTTCAAATATCCATGTTACGTAAATATGTGGAAGACCCGAACCACATTATTGAGTTAGAACCGAACGAAATAGCGGAGGATTTGACGTATGAAGAAGTTCATGTTCAAATCTTAGATAAGAAGGAACATATTCTACGCTCCAAGGTTATACCTCAAGTGAAAGTTTTATGGAGAAACCACGATGTTGAGGAAATGACTTGGGAGTTAGAATCTAAAATGAAATCAAGGTATCCTTACCTCTTCGACATACCAGGTACGTACCCTAATTTCGAGGGCGAAATTTCATAAGAAGGGAAGGTTGTAAGACCCCAACTTTAATAAATAAAGGCGAATTTTCTATAAATATCATTTTTGAATATTATGGAGTTAATTTGATATAATGTTATAGTTGTGGGTAATATTTATAAATTTTGCAAAGTACGCAAGTTGTTATATAATATTCGATTGGTCGGGGAATATTCGTTTTAACAGGGAATATTCGTACAACGGCACAATCATTGGTGGACCCCACAACGGAATTATTGTCGAATTGAGAAAACGACAAAAATATTTTATTAAAAATAACGGCGAAAGTTTTACCATTGATACTGTTGAACTACTCAGTAGTAAAAGTATAGTAATACGTGTGGTTGCATAGTAACACACGGTATTAAATATTAATGCATATGTGAGAAGTCACTCAGGTTGATTCAATTATTGTCAGTTAATAATATGAATTATTTAGCGATAATGACGTTTTGTTTTATTCGTATTATTAACAGAAATATCTTTTTATATAAAACAAAATACTTTATTAAAGTTATTCTATAAATAGAATATATTACATTTTATTTAAAAGATTTTTCTTTAAATATGGACCGTCAGATTAAATTAATCAATCTGGACCGTTCATGGATTAGTTACTATGCATTCTATTTTTCTATAAATAACATCTCATTCCTTCATTATTTCTTACGAATTAACTGAACTCTAGAGAGAGAAACTATAGAGAGAGAGAAGAAGAGTATTCTACTACTTAACTAGTTCCTTATTTCAGCTCTTCTTTAAAACGGTAAGGGGTGTTATTCTTTCTTATTCATGAAGAGAACTGTTGTTATTCTATTTCTTATTATTCTGTTGGAATAACCTGTATATGCGGTCTACCCTATACTTGGTGACATTCTTCTATTATTCTGTTGGAACATCCTGTCTGTGTGTTTTACACCGGACCTGGTTCCATTTTTATTATTATTCTGTTGGAACATCCTGTCTGTGTGTTTTATACTGGACCTGGTTCCATTTTTATTATTATTTTGTTGGAACATCCTATCTGTGTGTTTTACACCGGACCTGGTTCCGTCTTGTTATTATTCTGTTGGAACATCATGTTTGTGTGTTTTACACCGGACCTGGTTCCATTATTTATTATTCTGTCGGAATATCCTGTCTGTGCATTTACGCTGGACCTGGTTCCATTATTTATTATTCTGTTGAAATAACCTGTCTGTGCGGTCTATCGCATGCCGGGTGATTTCCTTTGTTATTCCATTCTTTATTATACTCAGTTGGTTAAGTTTTGACTTCTATACTCCATGAAATTAGTGGAATATCCTTGATAATTGCGGTTCATCCAGTATCTTTTCATGAAAATATTTTTCTAAGTATTCTTGAATTTTACTCCATAAAGCAGTATCATGTTGATAATTTGGACATTGTTAATTCTTGGATAAATTAATTCTTGAACTTGTTTTATTGAATTCTTATATCATTGTCATCATCCTCATGTTTATAAAATGTTGAAAGTCATCTGTGGCCTATAGTACATAGATGGACTTGGTATGATTATGACCAGGGATTATTCGGTATAATCATGACCGTAATGTTACAAATGATGCGGTAAAAGTTATCATTGGCCCGTAGTGCATTGATGGACAATTGTTGGCATGATCATGACCATTAATGAATACACGAATATTTTTGGCCATAGTGCAGGGGTGATTCGATGATGTGGATTATTTTATTAAGCTGAGTCCCAGCGATCACAGTGTTGAAAAAACCTTTTAAATCATAAAAGATAGTAGAGTTTATTTTCTACTTGACTCTTTTAATGGATTGCTTGTTCCGCTGCAGTTAAACTTGATGTCTATTATATTTTATCAGTTTAACATTGTTGAAGGCTAATGATAATTTATTCTGCATTATCTTAGTCATAATATTTCTTACTGGGCTAGTTGAGCTCACCCTTTCTTTCACTGTTCTCCTCAAGAAATGAGAACGTAGCTGGGGCAAGTCGGGAAACGGAGTTATAGTTTGAATGATAGTATTAGTTAGTAGTCCTCACTATTTTATGTAATAGTGTGTTAATAAATGTAATGAGGACTCCTTTTGAGTATGAATACTCTATAGAAGATAATATTTGTATTCAAACTCACAGTTTATGTTTTGTCGTATTGTACATGACAGTTGTATTAGTAAGTTGTATTTGTATTCTGTACTATGTATCTAACGACCCAAGATGGGTGATGTATACCTAATTTTAGGGGCGTCACACCTCGACTACTAGCACTAGTGCAACAGCTGCTAGCACCTCCGTACTCATTTCATCTTGTCCTGACATCCTACAATCAGTTTAAATAACTTGATTAGTACTTCACTAGTACGAAATTCTCATACTATGTGTCCACATATCTCACTATCGATACACTTCGGCAATCCCTCACTTAGTACTTTAAATGAGCATTCTATATCTCACTTATGGTTATAATCCTAGGGTTTTCCACACCCCACTTAAGGTTTATAACCTACAGCTTTGATACCAACCTGTGGCGTCCCCAAATCTGGGTTATCTGACCCTCGAGTTTGGTGCTCACGATCCACAATATAAATAACATCTAACTACCCATTTATTTATGAATAGAAATACACACTTCATTAACTAATATTGTTAATACATTATCCCAGGTTATCTAACCATAACTTTACAACCATACCACTTAGATATACAAAAAGAGTTTATAAAACAATATAATAATATTGTTCAACATAATTATTCCAGCAAAATGCCTTTGCCTTTGTTCTTCTCTGCCCCTTTGGCCTCTTCGTTCCTAGCTGAAATATTTTATTTAGCAAAGGTGAGCAACATATTTACCCCACAAGTTAAGACTTACAATGAATGTATAATAATCAAGAATAACAGACTATCTATTCGATAGAATGACACCAAAGTTCGGAGAACTTTGAAATAGTTGAACAAATCATTAATCTCTGTCAAATCTTCGCACATACTATGCAAACCAATAATCTGATAATGAAAGAGTACAACGCTTTCAAAGTGTCTACGATATTCTATTGAATAATCAAGAATCAATTCTACGCAATAACAAAGTTGAATATTTTTCAGATTTATGCTGAGTGGTCCATTGAATCTTGAACTTCTCTTCTCGAGTAACTATCAAAGATTTGACTTTGATATACCTAGGTGTATCAGATAATTAATCATATAGATTAAATTATACTCCTCAGTAAGTACTTAGAGCGGCCAACTCCTTGTATCCTATATTATTCATAATACTTACACGCGCTCAACGACCGAATATACGACCAAAATATTCCCTTTATACAAAAGGTTGTTCTTCTCAGTCTTATAACCAGAATTCGAATCACAACAACGAAATACAACGATTTCAATATCTAATCACTTTCTTGATCTAGCCAGAATAATTGGCATTGTTCTGTCAATAATAATTTAGTTCTCTTCTCGAACATATCAAGTTCTAACAAATGTTCGTCTAGCTAGAATAATTAGCTAAGACTTTTCCCAACCTAATTCGACAATAGACATGAATTATCTGTACTGTCAATAATATCTTCTACGGATGTAAGTATCCAACAACAGTTATTCTCCAAGTATATTATCAAAATCACTAATTCAATTTGAATTAATAAACATGTACTAACTGCGAATAATCAGTAATAATTCTCAAACGTGGTCTAATCAACAATAATTAACTACCATAATATTTGAAAAGATATAACTCAAGGTTGAGTTAAGAAAACTTGCCTTCCACGTTGATTACTGCTACACAAAATACTTAACTGCGTTTGAAAGACCTATAATCACAATATCGGTCTCACAATTAGCACAATAATTCACATCACACAATACTGTAATTTACAACAAATATTTCTCATAGACACATTACCACATAGTCACATTAGTATTTATAACCTATATAAACACTTATTAAGTTTAACTAGTTCGGTTTGGTTGGACTTCAGTCTGTTCTCGGTGTCCTAGTCACCCTATCTAATAATTAACACACTTATTGTCAATTAAACTCGGTCTCATCATCATTAATATTTAATAATATTAAAATATTAATGACATACTTGTCAAAATATTAAAGTTATTATTAATAACTTAAAATATTTTTAAATTAATACTATTTTCCTTAAATGATTTTTAAAATAATTAAAATCATTTTTAATCAATCAACATTAATATTTAAATATTAATGAATTTATCATCAAAATATTAAAATTCATTAATTATAACTTAAAATATTTTTATATCACTTTTCTAATTTTTAAATGATTTTTAAATCAATAAAACTATTTTTAATTCATTTATTTAATATAATAATTAAATAAATCTAATATCATTAATATTAAATTATTAATGAAAATTCTCCAAAAATATTAAAAGTTATATTTTATAACTCAAAATATTTTTAAACACTTTATTTTTATTTAAAATGATTTTTATAATATTAAAATAATATTTCTCAAATTTATTTAATATACTCATTAAATATCATTAATATTCAAATAAATATAATATTAATGAAAAATATCCCAAATTATCAAAAGTTATTTTATATAATTGAAAATAATTTTTAAAACCATTTTTGTAATTTTTAGAAATTTATTTCTATTTTTAAGCATTTTTTGAAAACTTAGAAAATTAAACTATTTAAAACCGTAGCTATAACCTATAGCGACGCTTTCTGTCGCTGTTGGTGTTCTTGAGCTCAAGAACACTGACAGTTCAATTCTCAAGGGGTAATGTTTGACCAGTCTTAATTCGCAATCTAATGTGTTTCTGGGCTTTCTTGAACATTAATTTTGTAGTAGGTATGTAGTACTACAATTATCAATCATCCTATCGGTCATATAACCACGCATCACGAAGATCCATCACCTCAAAGTCTCTGTCAGACAATTCCTGGGTTTTCTGGGTAATCCAGAAACCCAGGTAGTTTCATGGTGCTACTTTCTAGCTCGATTTTCTCTAAGTTCTGGTCGACCATATGTTATTCTGATGGTTTAAATCTTTAGTCCTCATGTTAGGGAACACATATACATCAACAGATCAGTCCAACTACATTACATTCTCCAGATTTAAACCAGTCAAAGTCTGTCAGAAGGCTTGTTCATCCGGTTTTTGGAAATTCCAGAAAATAACCATTGTGATCGGGTGGCCTAGTTTGACCATCCACTACAACCGATCTGTTGATTGTTTAAATGATCTAAATCCATTGATATATAGTACACATAGCAGACTACAAACTAGATATAAACACATCATCAGAACACATAAAACCTGACAGATCTTGGGCTTGGAAAATGTTGTCAGACATTGATATTGAGTTTCTGGGTTACCCAGAAACTCTTGGTCATGCTCGGTCAACTGGGTTTGAACAATAATAACATGAAATTTGGACATGGAATAGCCATGATTCCACTTCCAGATCACAGTCCTCATGTCATACTACAGATCAAAAACATAAAACACCACAAATCATTAACAAGAAAAGATCTGTGGCCACTGACATATGCTTGTTAGATAACTTTTTAGGGTTCATAGTCAGTTTTGAAAACTTTGATTTTTACCCACTTTGATGCTATGGATCTATGATATAACATCATAGATCACCATAAAACATCTTCTAACACTTATATAAACATATAAACACGAATTCTTTCTTTGTATACAAGATCAAAGGTGAGTTTAGGGTTTTACCTTCCTAGTTCAATCTTTGATCCTAGCTCTACTTAATTGATCTTGGTGATCTAGAGGTTTAATAAGTGACTGAATCACTTAAATATTTCGGAGGTTTGGAGACAAAGAGAGTATGTTGAGTGTTTGGTAGCAAATGGACCAAAAGTGTGAACTTTCTCTCTCTTTATCTCTATATATATTTGGATGCAATGTATTTTGCTGGCATAACTGTCAAGAATTGGCTGATTGGAGTTTAATTAAGTCACATAGTAAAGCTAGGGTTGGTGAACAACCACAGTATGGCAAGATTTACAAGTTACATGATAAAGATATGCAAAAAGGGTATTTTGGTCTTTTTGCTAGTAATTTTAATGGCATTCTAGACAATTGATTCAACCCTAAGGTTCTAACCCTCAGGTTCTACAACTTTAATTTCTAGGATTTTCTAATTAGGGTTTTAAATAGAAAATTAAGCTTTCTAAATTATAATTAGGATTTTCTAATCATATTAAAGTTTACTAATCACATTAGGGCTTGTTAATTAGGATTAGTGTTTTCTAATTAGGGTTTAGGGTTCTCAAATATAAAATTAGGGTTCCCCGACATTCGATTAGGGTTCCTAAATGTGCGTTAGGGTTTCTCAATTTGAGATTAGGGGTTCTAATCTCTTATTAGGGTTGACTAAGTTTATACCATATCCGATCAATCATTGATCATTAATTCTATACCGTACAAATACGTACTCATCAATACAATTATTATAATTATATTTTCTATCGAATCACTATCCGTAATTAAGGTTAGGGTTTCTATTCTCTATTAAGCACAACTCTACTCCTATTTCTCAGTCAATACACAAATTTACCACATCTTTATACTCGTATCACAGATACTCGGTACAATATTGATAGTAAATATCAATATTAAATAAAAAAAAAATTAATTTGTAAAATTCAAATTATTCGAAATCCCGAGTTATCATAATCCCACCATTTAGTAAAAACTGTTTTTAGATCATCAAACAGTTCTTTACCCATTTGCCTGACATTTCAGTCACTCATTACTTATATATATGCTCATTCGAGTTCGAGCTCGTCATTACATATACAAGTGTGTGTGTGTGTGTGTGTGTATATATATATATATATATATATATATATATGTATATATATATATATATATATATAATATATATATATATATATATATATATATATATAAGTAATAAAAAGCCACGGATCGACGATTCGGGTATACCCACACAATGCGACTCTGAACGTCAGTAGATATATATATATATATATATATATATATATATATATAAGTAGTAGAAAGCTTAAAAATCTAAATATCTTACAGTGGGATGCCAAGAAGATTTTTGATAGCTTTAGACGCCTAAAAACTCAGTTTCCACATGTTAAATTTTAGTATGTTGCAAAACACGAGCTTACAAGTGTTTAGAAAGAAGAATCACTCAGTTTAGACCACTCTAGCGGTCCTTACATACTAAAATGGACATAGTTTTCTCTCTTTTTCTCTTTTTTTTAAATGAGCAGCCAAGAGCTCATATATATAGACTAAACAACGTCGGGTCAACCCGTGGCAGTCGCGGGTCTACTTGCGGCTGCCTGGGTCGCCCCAGGCTCTGTAGGTCCTATTGTCTTGAAGTATGTGCACATTTATCAACGCACTGTCTGCTCGAACCTTCATAACTTTTAATTCAGACATCCGATAAAGGCGTGATGTACCTTTTTAGAATGTTGTTGTCGAGAGCTACACAATGACATGGGATTAGAGGTTGTACGAAGACGGGAAGATGGGTCCATAACCAGATCTCCAAGTTCTCAAATTCTATCTGGTGTGCTATCTTGTGTAGTAGTCACTCGGGATTTGAGCTATGGTTCTTGTGGGACACCTTGATACGCAGTGTTGATTGAAATGTGTTGGGATGACGTGAATGTGGTATTGAGGTGGTAAAATGATGATTTTCCCCTCACTAGGGTTATCTCCAGCTTTTGCATAGGTATAGCAGTTGTTACTCAAGGTTATCTCTAAGATTAGGTTATTATGGATGCTGAATGTCCTTAGGGTTATCTCTGAGGTGTGCTTAACCTCCTGGGGTTGAGCTGAGTATCCCGAGGTTGTCGTCGGGGTAGGAACTGACTTTTTCGAGGTTATCTCCGGAACTGGTACTTCATTCATCGGGGTTGTCTCCGGGGATCCCAGGGTTGTCTCCAGGATTGAAACTGACATGACTTCCAAGGTTATCTCTGGAATTGGTACTGCATCCCTCAAGGTTATCTCCGACGTTGAAACTGAATATCATGGGGCTGTCTCTGGGATTGAACCTGAGTCTCTCGAAGTTATCTCCGAAATTGAAAACTGGATCTCCCGGGGTTGTCTCCGTGGTTGAATTGACTTGACTTCCAAGGTTATCTCTGGAAGACGATTTCACCCTTCTACAAGGTTAGTAACAGGAATGTAAAATTTTGAGCATCTATAGATGCCACACTTTATAATATTCATGCAATGTAATGGGATGGATAGGATAAAGATCACTAGACACTTGAAATGTGAAAGATAAGCGTGATGCAAATGCATTGCAGCATGATGTGTGTAATGAATGTTGTCTGTTGGACCGTTTTCCAACGGGATGTGACAATTATCTGCTCCCACTACTTCTATCGGGGGAATGGCGTTGTCAATGATGACCCTATTGAATTGCTTGGATATCTACTCGAACGGTAGTTTCCAAAGCTCTTATCAGAGGAATCTCCATGATTGTGACCACACGATGTTGGCATTGGGGTTATCATAAAAGTCCTTAATCCTTTATATAAGCTTTCCACTGAAGATGTTTTACTCATATACGAGACACTCTCGGGGAATTTTGCTTTGATTTCCAAGAATCTGTATAACAGATTCCATCATCGGTCCTCCCCGATGAGGATGGTTTTCTACGGTTTGCCTCGTCTGGTCTTTCTGACACTTCACTGGAGTTAATACCAACGGTTTGTAATGTCAGGGTCGTCTGACCTTTGTTGAAATGTCCTTCAACGGCTAACATCATCGGACCACCTCCGATGCTTTGCTGGAGTTACTGCCAACGACTATTGATATCAGGGTTGCTTGATCTTCGCGAAAATGTCCTTCAATAATTAACATCATCGGACCACCTCCGACGCTTCGCTGGAGTTACTACCAACGACTAATAATGTCAGGGCTGCCTGACCTTTGCTGAAATGTTCTTCAACGATTAACATCATCGGACCACCTCCGATGCTTCGCTGGAGCTATTGCCGACGACGGATAATATCAGGGACGCCTGACCTTCGCTAAAATGTTCTTCAACGGTCAACATCATCGGACCACGTCAGATACTTCGCTGGAGTTACTGCCAATGGCTGATAATGTCAGGGCTGTTGACCTTCGCTGAAATGTTCTTCAACGGTTAACATCATTGGACCACCTCCGATGCTTTACTGGAGTTACTGCCAACGGTGGATAATGTCAGGGCTACCTAACCTTCGTTAAAATGTTCTTCAACTGCTAACATCCTCAGACCACCTCCGATGCTTCGCTGGAGTTACTGTTGTTTGTGTATTATTATAAATGAAGCTCCACATGAAACTATACGTGATCAACAAGTAATATAGTAGTAAGTAGTTCCCATAGAGAATTAGTTAACAAAAATTACCAAGTACTAACATATGACCAATTTAATCTTATTTAAACAAATAATTTAATATTTTAATATAAAATAATTAATTAGACTATTACTAACTATTCCTAGAGTGAAACAAGATAATGAAGACTTGAGATTACAATTTCAGTTATTGTTTCATTTAAGTCAACACACTTCCTATTAAGCCAAATTATTTATACTGGATTGTTAATCAAGAACACGAAAGTAAAATATGGCCATCTCTCAACGCACAATACTTATATCAAATCAAATCCACAGATGATAGAATCAACTTGAATACCCTAATTAACTAATCCACTATATCTCTATCTCAATTACAATTAAAAAGGGTTTAAGTACAAGTTCTTATTAGACTACATGCAATGCTTCGGTATATCTCTATCCTAAGCACAAATCATGAATTCCAACTCAATGTAGAACACATAAATACATTCTATTATGATCAGATCTAAACCCATAATCCATCTCTCAAGTTCATATGGATTATCACAGTAATTGTTAGCTAGGCAATTAAGCAATTAAGCAATTAAGGGCAAATCATAATAGACAATCCAAATAGAGCTAATAAGACTAACAATGAAGTATATTAAAGTAAACTACAAAATAACATCCATAGTAATCTCAAAACAGAATTTAATTTATAACTGAACTAGAATCCATCATCTAAAATTAATTAAGCATTAAAAGATACAAATAGTTAAGAAAAGAATTTAGAATTGAGATAAACAAAATTGCATTCTCTTGCTTCCAATCTTCTATGATGATCAATAGCTTCAATCTTCAATTCTAGTCTAATCTAGGGTTCCTAATCTAAGAAAGAAAGTAAAGATTTAAATAACAGAAATTTATCTCAAGAGAAATTTAATGGAGTCTTAGAACTAGCCTCCCCATTACAAACTGTAATTATGTCATATATATAATAATTCATGAGTCCTTCTTTGCCCATCTAATTGGTCACATTTATTAAAAAGTCAATTGCTAGAGTTCGGAGACCGGTGCAGTTGTGCTACCCACAAGGCTAAATGGGGCGCAGTTGCACTGTATCATTCCTGATAAAAGGCCCGACATAGCTGCGCTGCACCTAAGGCCAAATTGGGCGCAGCTGCGCCATGCACCAGATCCTGATTTTTACTTCCTGTTGTTGCTACTGCTACACTCCACATGGCATTACTTCATTCGTTGTCCCCTTTAGCATCCACACATTGCTATTAGCATCAAAAGTCACCGAGAAAGTTCCTAAACATGCAATCTGCAAAAGAAACCAAAAAATGCATGAAAAGTTACTTAAAACATATGAATTTAACCAACAATTGAAGTTAATTGATATTAAGATAGGTAGATACAAAACTACCTATCAACTGCCAATGGCTGATAATGTCAGGGCTGCCTGACCTTCGCTGAAATGTTCTTCAACGGCTAAGAATGTTCGAAATCTCCGCTGGAGATATATTTATGACGAGATGTATGATTTTGATTGTAATTACAATCCCGATGATTGCATCAGACCTTTGTGAGGTATTCCCAAGGGTAGCTTTCAACAGCTTTGATCCTCGACTTTGTAAACCCTGTGTTTGGGCGAATACCAATGATTGATATGTAGACCCGTAGCTTGGTCTCGGAAAATCAGGATTTCAGACTTTTCTACTTAATCGTGTAGCGTCTTTTTTCCTGATTTGACTTTTCAGCTTGTGGGATCTCCTCTGCAACTTAAATTTGATCGAGTTGAAAGGGGTGGGGACCACCCGGGGTTACTGCAGGTGGACCCGTGACTGCCACGAGTACACCCGCGGCCACCCGTGGGTGTATATCTCACTTCCTTTCCCTTTAACAAGTCATTTTCAACTTGAAGCCGCACAGGAAATCTGAGATTTCATCTTCAGATCTACTGATTTCGGGTTGCTTTCTCTAACATTCGTCATCGTACAGTTGTTTTGCACTATTCTAATAATGTTTACATGTTTTCTTTTCCAATTTTAACCGTTGGAAAGTGAAATATCACATGAAATGCTTCAAAACACAGTAGTGAATATGCATTCTCAAATAACTTCATAAAAATATTCAACATAGTAAATGTTAGTATTTTACCATGCTGAATGTATTGATGTTAAAAAAATTGACTTTTAAAACAGTCAATTTGGCACATTTTCTTACTATTTTTTATCCTATTTGAGGACAAATGAGCAAAGTTTTTGAAGCAAAGTAATCCTAGTAATTAGGCTACCCTTATAGATTATGACTTTGATATTTTTTATGCATATAGGATGTTTATGACTGTAATTAGGCTACGCGCATGTGGATAGTCCTTTTTACAAAGGAGACTCTGGCAAAAAAAAATTCACGAGTCTAAGCATTGAATGATCATTCATTTTCAACTCTACTGTAGACGTGTGTTAAAGTAATGTATGCATGCATATAGACATAAAATGTATTTAATGAGCTCCATGTTAGAATTTACCACACCCTTTCTGAGGTGATTTGGAGAATTTTGTCCAGATATATTGATCTAGACCAGTCGAGTAGCTCCCGTAGGACCTCTTCAGGTGTGAGGAGGAGATCTTCAGTTGTGCCTCAGCCTCGTCTAGCCTGACATCCTCGTCGGTTGACGAAGTCAGTGATTCATCCTATTCGGGTTGAGAGACCAGATATTGAGGATAAGGAGGAGGATGTACCCATTGCGGATCTTTCTCCTTCCATTCCCCGTAGGGAGCTTCCAGGCATAAGTGTGACGAATCCAGAGCTTCTGGATGATTTGAGTCGTCGCCCCTCGACCAATTTGCATGCGAACGAGGTAAAAGCTGATTGTTGATTTGTATTGTGATACAGGTTTCTGGCTTTACGTAGCCTCGAGGGAACTAGTTTAGCATACATTCTCTGAATCAGACTCTTCATCCAGGGTAGCGAGAGATTGTGCATGCTTAGGGCATTGAGGCATTCTTCTCCATCCTCCCCCGTTATTGTCCCTAGGGTTACCTCAAGGCTTTGTCTGAGCACTGGTTTCACTAGACCTAGTCTCTCCATTTACTTGATTGTGAGGTGATGATGACACCGATGGATTGACGGTTCATCAGTGGTGTAGACACTCAAAATTTTATGTACACCTGTCACTAACATTACAAGAGCACATATTCGTCTTTCAAGAAGGAACCCTGGAAGATCGTTCACATCCAGTCTAGATACTACTGAAAGGTCAGTTTCAACCCCAAAACACACACTGGAAGCAACAGCCTCAACCCCAGAACAGACATCGGGAGTAATAGTTCCAACCTCAGAGATAACCCAGAGGCGTGCAGATCCAATACCAAAATACACACCGGAGAAGACCGCTTCATCTCGGAGATAATCCCAAGGTATCCAGTCTCAGTCCCAACCATGGGAATAGCTACCAACCTTGGAGATAACCCCAAGGAATGCAGTTCCGCAGATAACCCCGAAAATGCTTGTTTCAAATGCAACCAGCTTTAATCTCGGCGCTCACAACAAGATACTCAGTACAAGACCTGACAAGAATACCAGGAGGACAGGCACACCTCAGAGATGACACTGAGGACCTTCAACCATTGCAGTAGTCCAATCTCAGCGATAACCCTGAGCAACGTCTGCTTTATCAGCCCAAATTGGAGATAACCCCGGTGAGGGGCAAAGTCATCATCTCGCCAACATGACGCCACATCACGTCGTCTCAACATTTTAGACATACATTTCTACACAGCAGTGTCCCACAAAAGTTCAGAAGAACCAATCCCGTGTGACTATTGCGCAGGAAAATGGATAGATTTTGAAGCTGAAGACCGGAGGGCATCGTCCCATCTTCATGACTTCATACAACCTCTAATCCCATGTCATTGCGTAACTCTCAACAACGACGGTCCGAAATAGGTCCTATATACCTAAGTCGGATGCCCGGATTGCAATTCTGAAAGTTCGAGCGGACATTACGTTGCCTATGTGTACGTACTTCGAGACAGCGAGACCCGCGAAGCGCGGGGCACCTCGGGCAACCTCTCGTACACCTGCATCCCAGCCCCAGATACACTGCGGCTCCACCCTCTATAAGTAGAGGGCTTGGGGTGGCCATTTTGTAAGAGAAAATGACGAGGAAGCCCTGCCCAATTTGCTCTGTACTTACCCTAAACTAAGTGCTTTCTCATTTTAAACACTTATGAGCTCACATATAGCTACTTTTGTACTTGTTGAAGCCAGTGTTTATCTACTTTAAAGATATAGAAGTCTTCTTTGGTAGCCCACTGTAAGCCTTCTCACACACTTTAAAGTCTTTCTCTTCATCTTTGCACACACCCTTCTCTACGTTGAGAGTCGTGTTGCGTGTGTTTGCTCAGACTTCGGTCCATGGTTTTATTTCAGTTTGTATATATATATATATATATATATAATATATATATATATATATACATATATTTATTTATTTATTTATTTATTCATATTTATATATTTGGACTAACATTATCGAGTTATGCCTCGATTGAGCCTAGACTTCGTTCTAGAGCGTTTAATGGCTTTCTTATATATATATATATATATATATATATATATATATATATATATATATATATATATATATATATATATGAACTGTGTGTCGAACTATGTTTGATGAGCTTGGATTTTACATCTGGTGCGTTTACTACTTTAATATATATTTACTTATATATATTAACTATTGTCGGACTTGGTCCGATGAGCCTGAATTTTATATCCGATGTGTTTGTCGCTTATATATATATATATATATATATATATATATATATATATATATATATATATACATTTCCTCCCACCTTGAGTCTACTTCGTGGTGGTTGACCATTTTTTACAACTTTCTGTACATTTCTCCCGCTTGGAGTTTCCTCCGTGGCGGTCAACCGTCGTTACAGCTTCATTTACGTTTTGTCCCGCCAGGAGTCTCTTCCGTGGTGGTTGATAGATTTTATAGCTTTATTTACATTTCTGATCCCCCATGGAGGTGCTTCGTGGTTGGAGATCATGTCTGTTTATATATATTTACAGCTTTTATATATATATCTGCTTACTGCATTTATATCAATTGCGGCATCATGTGAGCCTAAATACCATGTGATCACAGCTTCAGTCCACTGAATCTAGATTCGGTTCCCGTGATGGACATTTTTTAGCTGTAAGCAGCTTGTAAATTTATCTGTGATATTTGGATGTCCTTAGATGGCTTTCATACCCACAAGGATTTCAGCACCTTTTGTACTTTATTTTCATACAGATGCCTCGCATATGTAAAATAAAATCAATCCAGCCGAATACGGAATAAAATGGAAGTATCAAAGGCCTCAATTACTATTGAGCACAAGAGTTTGAAAAACCTCTTTTCTAAAACATCATTAATATATCTTGTTTAAAATTGAATTTTTACATAAATTCAAACCCTTTGTATATAGGTGCAAACGAGGCATAGCAGTACTTCTAAATAACAGCACATTGATTCACACATACACACACACACACACACACATATTCAGATAATAGTTTCTTGAAAAGTGGCGGTCAGCGTGGCAACACGAATGTCGAGGGGTGCCTAACACCTTCCCTCCGCATAACCAAGTCCCCGGACCATAATAAATCTCGGTTTCACTGACCCGTTTAGCAGTGTCACATCATTTGGTCAATGTACAAACCTTTTCTCGGTTGTGTTGGTACAACCAGTTAAAAAACCAACTGGCGACTCTTACAGTCCAATCGTCGACATTATACATGTCGCACCTTTTTCATTTATTTTTTCAAACAAATCTCACCTAAAATGAGAACACCAAAGAACAAGTAACGAAAAGGGACAAATAAAAATCCTGACGTCGACAGGTGGCGACTCTGTTGGGGACACCAGTAAGAGGACTTAAGCCGCTACTACAATCTTTTTAAAACTATTATCTACTTGTGTGTGGATGTTGCATTTACATTTATGATGAATATGTACGAATGCATTTCCTTATTGCACTTAGTGCTTCGCACCATATCTGCTTATGATATTAGTGCTTCACATATGTCATCATTTTCATACGGCAAGACACGATGTATGTGAATGTATGTTTTGTGGTCCCTCCACCAGGAGACTATCCCGTCGATGTTTGATTACTGGACTCGTGGGAAGACTAATTCCCCGAGGCTCAGGAAAGGCACCACCCAAATTCGCTCCAGTTGAAAGACCCGATTAACTTCTCGCTGAGTAAATTGCGATTATTTGGGAACCTTCATGTCAAAAATCTACGAGAGTAACCTAAGATAGGTCAGCCTTTAATAAACCCAACACGGAGGAAAGTCTCTTCACACTTTTGCATTACTTGCACTATTCATGCCATATTCATCTCCATGTAATAAGAAATATGAAGAAATATGTGCATATACATATTCTAATTAGCATGCTATCACGTATTACAACTAACCTCTGTTTTGCAAGATAAAAATCCTAAAGCAAAGACACACCACATAGCACGTTAATATTTACACATTCCCTAAAGACTAAACTATGCAAGTCTTTTGCAGGGAATCCATCGGACCTACTACACGGTCAAAATCCAAAAAGGCCACGGGCCTACAGCCAACTATGTCTTCATCTGACCAGTCTAATCCAGTTTCTCGGGAAGAATTCAACAGATTAACTAAACAAATTACAAACTTGGCTATTCTGCTTAAAGAACTACATCAATCCACGCAGGGTCCAAAAATACCCGTACATACTGAATCCTCTACACAAGGGGGAGCCCAGGTCGTCACAATACCTGAACTGCAGTTAGATACAACCAACAAAAGTTATGATACCACCCATCCCATTGGAGATACAAACACCGGTGACATCTGAAAGAAAGTCCTTCAAATGGAAGAGACTCTTTGTGCCATCAAAGGAATTGGAGCACACGGGAGTGTTTCATATGCTGACCTTTGTATATTCCCTGGTGTTCATTATCCAAAAAAATTTAAGACTCCTGACTTCAAAAAATATGACGGGTTGGGAGATCCTTATACCCATTTGAAGGTATTCATTGAAGAACTAGGATCTTATGTAGAGGATGAGAAGCTCAGAATGCAGCTGTTCCAGAAAAGTCTGACTGGAGAAGCCCGTTCATGGTATACCAGATTAGACAACTCCAAGATCCATAGCTGGGAAGAGCTAGCACACGCCTTCCTCACTCGATACAGCTTCCAATCTTAAATGGCTCCTGACTGGTATCAGATTACCAAGGTCAAGAAATAGTTTAACGAGTCTTTTAGAGAGTATGCTCAAAGGTGGAGGTGCCTTGCTGCTCAAGTTATTCCTTCCGTGACGGAATCAGAAATGGTCATGACCTTCATAGATATACAAGAAGGTCCTTTCTATGAAAGAATGTTAGCAGGCATCGGTAAACCATTTTCTGAAATGATCAAACACGGGGAGATGGCTGAGATGGGATTGAAGTTAGGAAAGATTCAAGTCCTAGCCGCCCTTAAACTGTTGCTGAGCACTTCAAGTCTGGAAATTATAGAAACAACCCCCGGAAGGTCCATAAAAAGAAAGAGGAAGATGTTTCCCTCATACTATAGGGTCAAAAAGGCAATCAGAACATGCCTGTTCAAAGGAGAAGTTACACTTCCTTTCAAGCTCAGTCTTAAAATCCTCCAGTACCAAAAGGTGAAGAAGTTAGACACCCTCGAGTGTTCACACCCTTGAGAGACTCACTCGAGAATATTCTCACTCTTCTGACAACACAGAAGAAAATCATGCATCTTCTTCCACCAGCCAGCCCTAATGGATGGGGTTTCAATGCTGCTAAGAAATGCACATATCATGACGGGGCACCTGGACATGATACTCAAGATTGTTGGGCCTTGAAACATAAAATCCAAGACCTGATAGACAACGGTGAGATCGTGGACACCAAACTAGATCAGCCTCACGTTCAAGACAACCCTCTTCCTCAACACAAAGAAGAAGAGGTCAATATGATTAATTGGAGCAATGAACAAAGTCCCAATTTCAACTATGAATCATCTCAGACCAATAGAGACGGGGTGGACAAATGGGATTGTGCCAAGTTCCAATTCACAATGGAATATAAGATGAAAGCTTTATGCAAACAGATCGAACAACTAGCAGAACTAGTGACCTACCAGCATCAAGTTACACGCCAGTTAGTAAGTCAGGAGCATGCTAATCTCCTCAATATTGTTATGAATATTCCTATATTACCTTCAGAAAGTGAAACTCTAGAGGACAAAGTGGCAAAGAGAGAGAATGCCAAAGCTCGTCGTGATTTTGCCAACAGAAGGGAATTCACACATTTGGGCCAACCTATGGAGGAAATCCTTCAAATGCTAATCAATAAAGGAAGGATCAATTCCCTTCTACCTCCAATCAACCTCCGTTCATGACAGTACAATGCTGATGGAGTATGTCAGTATCATTCCAATTCTCGTCGTCACAACACAGAGGAATGCTGGGCACTCCGCCATTTTATCCAGAATCTCATTGATAACAGTATCTTGCACTTAGCAGACGATGATACTATACTACGTGGAAGTGAGAATACCTGTCCTACTAGATGGAAGGGATTGGTATCAGTTATATCCACTGAGGCTGATGATATTGTCAAGACATTCACTATACCAACAGTTCAACTCAGAGGAAGTAACAATCCTTTGAAAGTGCTCGCTCCCAAGCTAATCAACTTACCATGCAGAGCACAATATCCTATTGTTAGCTTGCACACAGTGTCGTGGAATTATGAAGAAGGTGAAGGATCCACCTTACATACAACTGCTATAGTGTCGAAGGAAAATCTACTGTATCTTCCCCAACGGGTGATGAAGTCTACCATCAAATCAAAGGGGAAATTACCCATGGAGAAGATTGAAAAATTCCTCCGCACTATGGGTTATCACGAAGCCAAGGTGGTTCTATGCTTGAGAGAAGCTCCACACCAAATTTCTATTTTGGACTTGGTCCTAACTTTCGAGGATCACCAGAAGATCTTACTAAAGGTTTTAGAAGAAGCCTATCTACTAGAATCAGTGGATACATAAAAGTTTTAACACCTGGTTGATCACATTTTGAACAACAATGTGATATCCTTCACTGATGATGATATACCGCCCGAAGGGACCGGTTATTGCAAGTCGTTACATATTGCGGTCTTGTCCTCCAGATATATGCTAGCTGGAGTCCTGGTAGATGGAGGCTCATCTCTAAATATTTGTCCATACACCACGTTGTTGAAGATAAATATTAATCTCAATCGAATTCGGAGCAGCCATACGGTTATTAAGGCTTTTGACGGGGCCCGTCGAAATTCGATCGGAGTAATTGAGATGCCAATTAAAATTGGTCCCCATACATTCTGCGTATCTTTCGACGTACTCAAGATAGATTCGGGATACAACCTTCTCTTGGGAAGACCGTGGATTCATATGGCTGGGGCAGTTCCCTCCACCCTTCATCAATAATTAAAATACATTATCTATAATAGCCTGGTCACTGTCGACGCTGAACCATAATGTCCTCAACACGGGGATTTGACATTCATCAATGCTAATGCAGATGTTAAACCAGTCAGTTTTCATGCCTTGGAAGTGAGCAATACTCAATACCATGCTCTGGGAACGCCATTGCCCGTACCCAAGATCTCTGCCGAAGTAATGTCAGATACTCAGGAAATGATGTCTTTGGGTCATCATCCAGGACAAGGGCTGGGTAAAGATCACCAAGGTATCAAATACCCCATCCAAGTAACCAGTCAAACTGGGATAGCTGGATTAGGCTATTCTGCCAGTTCTAGTCAGAGGAATCCTCATAAGCATCAGCAAATTCCTTCGGCTTCAACCATGCAGCGTTTATCTTCGCCTTCTAACATTGAGTCCGCACAACCTCCTGTAAAGGTTCCAACCAATGTGATGGCTATGCTATTTCCCAAGCCAGTAATATTCAAAGCAAAAGAAATCTTTGTTCCAAATCCCGCAGTGGAGGAAGAGAAAAAAAGAGTCAAACAGAACGTCGTTCGAATAATGTTGGGCATGCGTATCATCATCCATGATGAACATACAAACAGATATACCCCAGACGATGATTGACCAGATGTCATGGTCATCATTCGGGAGAAGGAGGACGATGATAACCCCTCCATCACTGCGGTCCACCCGGACTTTATCCTGTCAATTGGAGCAGCACTCCTTGCATTAGTCGACGAGGGTAAAATGGGCAGATACTCTTTCTGCCCTGTAGATATAATAACTGCTTACTTTTCTGTACAGTATTAGCATTTTATTTTGCCAGTACATGCTAACACTGTGTATGATCAAAACGCTTCATATATACTAAGTGAAAGCATATTTTGTTTCAAGACCTTGAGTTTAGATGTGCATGTACTTGCTGATAGGGTGCCTCTTCTCCATAAAGATTGTGACTTTGATGTAGAGATGAATTCAGCCTTGATGGAAATACATGAGGACATTGAGGTGCCTCCAGAAATTCAAGAATGGGTCAAAGATAAACCTAAACGCAACCTTGATCAAACCACTTCCTTCAATCTCGGAACCTTAGAAAGCCCTAAGTTAATCCAGATTGGATCAGACCTTACCCCAAACCAAAGGAATGACATGGTTACGCTACTAACCCAATTCTAGGATGTGTTTGCATGGTCTCATGAAGATATAATGGGTTTGTCCACTGACATTGTTCTTCATCGTCTTCCCATTAAAGAGGGATTTAAGCCAGTCAAGCAGAAGCTCAGGCGATTGAAACCTGAGTGGAGTTTAAAGGTGCGAGATTACGTGGATTACCGGGATTTGAACAAAGCTTGCCTAAAGGACAGCTTTCCCGTGCCATTTATCCACATTCTCATTGACAATACTGCTCAATACGACATGTACTCCTTCGCTGATTGCTTTACGGGGTACCATCAGATCATGGATGCTGAGGAAGATCGTGAGAAAACTGCTTTCATCATGCCTTGGGAAACTTTTTGCTACAGACGGTTGTCATTCGGCCTCATCAATGCTGGAGCTACCTATCAGAGAGCTATGATGGCTCTCTTCCACGACTTAATGCACAAAGAGATAGAGATCTACGTGGATGACATCATTGTCAAGTCTCGGAAGGAGGATGACCACTTAGACCATCTCAGAAAGTTATTCAACAGGATGTGTAAGTACAACTTGAAGTTGTATCCAGTCAAGTGCGCCTTTGGCGTTAAATTAGGCAAGTTGCTATAATTTCTAGTCAGCCATAAAGGAATTGAGCTGGATCCTACCAAAATCAAGGCCATTACGGAAATGCCCATTCCTTATACAGAGAAGGAAATACGGGGATTTTTGAGAAGAATCAACTTCATTAGCAGGTTCATCTCTCAACTCACAGCAACCTGTGAGCCAATCTTCAAGCTGTTAAGGAAGAACTCCTCCATGAAATGGAATGATGAGTGCTAGAAGGCCTTCCTTATGATCAAAGATCAGCTAGTCAAAGCTTCCGTTTTGGTACCACCCAGAGATGATGCTCCTCTATTTATGTACCTGTCAGTAAGTGACAATGCCATGGGCTGTATGCTGGGACAGAAGGACAATAGAGGCAAAGAACACACTATCTATTACATCAGCAATAGATTCAGCATCAGTGAACACAAATATACTCTGATTGAGAAAACTTGTTGCGCTTTAGCATAGGCTTCCATGAGGTTACAACTTTACCTCCATGGCCACACAGCCCATCTCATATCCAGCGTGGATCCTCTCAAGTATGTGTTCAACAAACCCATGTTAAATTGACGATTGTCCAGATGGCAGTTGATCCTACAACAATTTGACATCGTTTACGTGACTCAACTGGCCGCCGCACCTTCAGGGGATTTCAAACCCTTGGAAATATACTTCCCCAATGAAGGGGTAATGGCAGTTCAACAACACCATCAGTACGATACACGCCAAATATGGAAGATGTATTTCGATCGAGCTATTAATACAGAAGGTTCTGGAGCTGGAGCAGTTATAGTTTTCGATACGGGGGAGCAGTATCCTGTCGCCGTCAAATTATAGTTTGTCAGCACCAACAATACAACTGAGTATGAAGGCTGTCTCATGGGGCTAAAACTTGCCCGTTCAATGGGTATCAGACGGTTAACTGTCTTTGGAGATTCAGAATTAGTGGTCAGACAAACCACGAGAATCTATCAAACCAAAGAGCTACGTTTGATGCCTTACCATCGGTAGGTTTTACAGATGGTCTCGGAGTTCGAAGAAATCTCCTTTCTACACATTCCTCGTAATAGGAATGATTTTGCGGACGTATTATCAACTTTGGCCTCCTTGATACACATACTTGACGAGGAACACTTGCCAATAGTCATAATTGCCCTGCATAAGGCACCAGCCTATGGGAATTATGTTGGAGAAGTATCGAATGAGCTACCTCCCATCCAACAACCTTGGTATTAGCATATCAAGGAGTACCTACGAGATGGATCTACACCCGCTAAGGCAAGCTTGACTGAACAAAGGCGAATTCATCGACTTGCTATGAAATTCTGCCTGAGCGGAGATGCACTCTACAAAAGAGATGCAGGTCAAGGTCTTCTCAGATGTTTAGACAAAGACCAAGCTCAGAGACTCATGGATGAGATCCATCGTGGAGTGTGTGGCCCACACATGAGTGACCCCCTCCTTGTCAAAAAGATCCTCAAAATAGGACATTATTGGCTATCTCTCAAAGCTAACTACAATGATCATATCAAGAGATGTTATCAATGCCAAATTTATGGGAATGCTATCCACGCCCCTCCACGGGAACTCCACAATATGAGTTCACCTTGGCCCTTCTCAATGTAGGGAATGGACGTGATCGGGCCCATCGAGCCCAAAGCCAGTAACGGACATCGATTCATCTTCACCATGATCGACTACTTTACCAAATGGGTAGAAGAAGCCTCCTTCCCCAGGGTTACCAAAGAAGTCATCATTGCATTCATCAGAAACAATGTCATTTGTCGATACGAACAACCAGAGGTGATTGTATCCGACAATGCTAAGAACATCAACAACAAAATAATGGAGGAGTCATGTAGTAAATTCCACATCAAACACCTTAATTCCGTCATCTATCGTCCAAAGATGAATGGTGCTGTTGAAGCAGCTAACAAAAACATCAAGAAAATCATACAAAAAATGTCAGTCAACCATAAAGGATAGCCTGACTAATTGCCTCTTGCTCTGTTAGCCTATAGAACATCAATGCGCACTTCAACTGGGGCAACCCCTACACATTAACCTATGGGATGGAAGCAGTGCTCCCCGTAGAAGTAGAAATGGAATCCCTCAGAGTGTTGATAGACGCTAAGCTGAATGAAGACCAATAGGTACAAGACATGTATCACCAATTGTCTCTAATAGACTAACGGCGAACCGTGGCCATCTTCCATGGTCAGTTATACCAACAAAGGATCGCCAGATCCTACAACAAAAAAGTTCGGTTATGGCAGTTTAAACGACAAGACTTGGTTTTGAAGAAGATCATTGACAACCAAGATCAATCTAAGGGAAAATTCGCTCCTAACTGGAAAGGCCCATTTGTTGTCAAGGAAGTATTGACAGGAGGTGCTCTCAGATTACAAGAAATGGACGACAATGAATTTCCACAACTTATCAACTCGGACACCGTGAAACGGTACTATGTCTGAAGTTACCATCAAACAAACATCCTGGTGTTGGATCATCAGATCACCAGTCATTCCGGTTCTTTAACCATCTACCACATATAACTCTTTTCCATACTTTTCCCCTCAGGGAAACATACTCTTCCATCCACCAGCCTAGCTTATCTGCGCTCATACAACTTAGGTCATCCCACCGTGGATTGAACCTCTCGTGTTTGCAGTTTGGCTACCCATACATGGGATCAAACTTCTTGTACCTGTAGTTTATCCTCAACCTAGGATCAAACTTTCTCTTCCCCGCAGTCTATCTTGCATATGAAATTAAACCTTCTTCCCCACATTCTGACCTGTACATGGGATTAATCTTTCTTCCCCGCATTCTGACCTGCACATGGGATCATGCTTTTTAACTCACCCTGAGGGGTGAACTACGTCAACCTGACCTCATTGATACAAGGGAGTATGTAGGCAACCATATTCTATATGGCCCGATCGCAATAAACAAAAAACAACAAAAATATTTCTACCTTTTTCTATAAAAACAAAAAAAAACACTTCTATAACTTTATTCTTCAAAAAAGCTTCTACATCCTCTCTGCCATAAACAGCGTTGAACCTCTTACACCAAGTTCGAACTACGCAGACCTGGTCTCCTCTTCAATAGGAGTATGTAGGCAGCCATTCATGGTTCGGTCTCACCCCCTACCAAAACACAAACCTTTGTCAACTGGTATTGGGATCAAACTTCAATTAATCACATTTCATTGGCTTCAAACCAAAGGGATGGAATTACCCAACCTCTCCTCGCAAATAGGAGATTCGGCGACCATCTAAGCTACGGTTGTTCCTCAAAGAGCAATACTAATCCAGAAGAGATGGAATTAACTAGGCTCCTCCTGAATAGGGGTACTGGCGACCATCTGTGGTACGGTCAATCTCAAAGACGAAAGCTACACTCCTCTCCATTTTTCCATACAGAAACCAGACCCAAGACACCGAAAAGATGGTAGGGATATACAAAGATCAATGATCCATTCTGAATTGTCCAGAGACAACTCAATGTCCATCCAGCAAGGAGGAATTCAGAATACATCAAGATCATAAGTCCTGAAGCAGCAGGAAAAATATCAAGCAAGTATTCAGGCATATCTAAAAGGGAAGTTATCAAAAATATTTTCCCTGATATATATAATGTTGTTTGGTATACATAAATGTAAACTGTACATAACAAAATGGCTAAGCTAGTCTGTGCAGGAAAATACAAGCCCATCTATAAGTCCGTGTATATGCGAGCTAACAAGCCCAACATGGTATCCCTCTCTAGAGAAAGAGGCAAAGATGTGGTCTCCTGTATAAGGATATCCACACGACCCAACAGATCTTTAGCCATCTGCATGGTGACCATATGCTCATCAATATATGTGCTCATATCTGCAAGCATGCTAGTGGTAAGGGACCTCACTGCAGTACTATCTGTGGCGGCTACATCTCGAGCAGATATGGCACTATCCCGCTCAACTATCACTGCATCTCTGGCCGATCTGGCCTCATCCCGCTCAACAACACCGACATCTCTGCGAGCTAATGCATCGTCTCTCTCTAGCAGAGCTGCATCTCTCTCATCAAGGGCAGTCAACGTTAAGGCTCTAGGCTGGTCTCTCTCAAAGGTCATCAGATGAAGACGCTGCTCAAAGTACTGTGTTGAATGCTGAATCACAATAGTGCTAGTACTAGGAGAATCTAAAGGAGATGTTGGCAACCCGGCAACTGACTCCTCTGCGACATGGGAATCAATGTCCTCCATGGGCTCTCCCTCATCTGTCTCACTATCTGGTACTGCGGATACTGCCACAACCAATGAAACATCTGTCTCCATCCATGCGGAATACTCTGCAGAACAACCTGGATGACTAATATAGAAGTCAACTATCTCACACTGATCCCAACAAGCATACACACGGGATCGGTCCTCTGCTGAAAGATAGCGAGAAGCTGAACGCTGACCTAGCGCTCCCTCGAAAGGATGAAAATTCTAAGACTGGTCAAACTAAGACATCACGACCAGTGGATGGTAAGTGGTCACGCCCCTCAAGCCAGCTAGAGGGAGATAATCCATGCTCGGAGCATGAGTAATAAAGTTGTAAGGTGAGCTAAGCCCCGAACACAGTAATATGGCAAATGGATCTTTGATATTCGCCAAGAACATAGACCAAGACATAGCATCTGTACACTCTGATGGCTGAAAGGAGTACGACATGGCTATATCATGGGAGAACCAATACCCATGCCGTCTAAGAGTGCCAATCGGTCTCAAGTGTGACATAAACCACATGTAGAGCATGATCGAACTGCCCATAAATACTCTTGTCGAAATAGTGTAGCAGTATGTAGCTGACCTCAATGTCTCAGTTATAATCATAGGAATGATGGTACGACCCTCCCTGAGAGCTCTCACTGCCATTATAACTCCTATATCCAACTCATCCATATACAGTGTCATGTAGACATATGACAGTGCGCACAATAGCAGTACATCTACACTGGCTATATGCCATGATCCTCTGGTGTGGTGAAATCCTCGGAATGTCATGAAAAGCTGTCCTCAGAGCCAAATCTGTCAAACAAAAAATACTGGGGTATAACGTGGCTAGATGTCAGCTCATCCTGCACCACTCTACGACTCAATCCAGTGAGGGTCATGAATCGTCAACTCATGTCCCCAAAGTCATATGCACGCAAGGTCTGTCCAGTGACAACATCGTCAATCCTGCATACTCCTCCAGAGGGGAGTCAACTCCTGGGTTCCAAATCAAAAAATCTGCCTCTCCGATACCCAGTGCTCCAGCATGCCATCCACGAATCCTGTGGGAACCTGAAACATCAACAAGGTCATAGTATGCTGCAATAAATGATCTACGGTCACCCTTTCTGATGGTGACATGCCATCATACCAGGATCGCACACCAGATACCACCAATAATGGTGGGGTATGATCAATATGGCTAACTGTCGAAGAAGACATCTGCACGGGCCGTGTCATAAGACCATCCAGGGGTCAATGCTAAATATCTCTGGACATACATACATATGCATAACATGATACATGCATAATAGATAATAGATGGCAATATGATATAGGGAATGAAAAAACTGTACATATATTCCTAAGTATATCATCATCTAATACATCATCTCTATACAACTACAAATACAGGAAAATGGGGCACATATGTAAGACCCCAAATTTTATGAAATAAAAGTATTCAATTTTTCTATTTAGTAAATGGTTAAATTGATAAAAAGTTAAAGTTAAGGGTGATATATGAATATTTTTCAAAATAAGCAAGTGGTTATAAAATATTCATTTTATCGGAGAATATTCGTTTGGTCGTAGAATATTCTTTCTGTCGGGGAATATTCGTACGACAGCGCAGCCATTTGTGGGCCCCATAATAGAATAACTGTCGGATGAAGATAACGACAAAAATTGAATTTTTATAATTAACGGCGTAGTTGTTACCGTTAACACTGTTGGAATACCCGATGGTTAAAACACAGTAATACTTGTTATTGCACAGTAGCACATGGTATTGCACAGTATTTTTGAAATTATTGATTCTTACGTAAGAAGACACTACTGAATAATTGTCACAGTAATTATTGTTCAATATTTTATATTATTGTTGTTTCAATAATTGTTGTTGCACAATATTTTCCATTATCAGATCAATAATTCACATTACTTAGAATAATATTATTAGATAGCATTATTGACAATGTCTAGAAAGTTCTGTCTAAGGAGAGGTTTGGTCATCTAATTGCGCGCCAGTAAGAAGAAATTCTTATTGGAAAGCCCCATCTTTCTTGGGAACGGCCTGGTTGTCATAAATGTGATTCTGTAATATTATCTGTGAATAATTAATTATTGATTCATATGATAAGAAAATATTTATTTTATGTGGATATAAATGAGGGATATATTTTTGTGATTAAAAATAAAGGAGTTAATGTTGAGGTGTTTTATCTGTATTTTTGTCGGAACGGAGGTATTGAAAATCAAATTAGGGTTTTTGAGATATTTTGCGAGGGTTATAATTTTTAATCCGACCGTTGGATCGTGGTAATATTTGGATATGTTATACATATATAAGTTGAGTATAAGCCCACAAATTTTGAACCGTTAAAAATGAACGTATGATTTATTATGAATTTTACGAGATGACTGGTTCAGAAATTGTTGAATTTTCGGAGTTTTTCATTTTGGTGGAAAATTCTAGAATTGGTGGGCCCTACTCTTGGTTGGTAAAGAAATGTGCTGAGATTTTTATTCAAATGTGGTGGGTGGGAATAGTAGCAGGTAAAGCCATCAGGTAGCAGGTCAAGTCTGCTTCGACGTGCTAACATTTTCCTATAAATAGAGGGCTAAGTTAGAATTGAAAATCACACCAGAATTCATAAGTTTTCTCTCTTTCTCTCTCTATATTATGAAGCATATTTTGTGAGTATTTAGATACTTTGAGAGTTGCTATTCAGTGCAAGTTTTCTTCGGCTTTGTATTCCAGTCAGAAATACTGCACTTTTGAGGTAAGGGATAGTAAGAGATTTTAAGGGTTATTATGTTTTTCAGTTCGTATTTCTTCCGTCCTTCAGAAAATTATGAAAAAATTTGAAATGATATTTTGATGAGTGTTCTTGATTGTGTCTAAAAATGGTGATTTTTAGATGTATAGATTAAGAGTTATGAATTTTATGGGAAAAGACTATTTTAAAAGTAACCGCTTATAACTCCTTGTGGTTAACTCCAAAATTGATAAACTTTTTATTGGGAGTACATGTATATGATAGGAGTATACTCTGTGAATTTCAGAATTTTTAGATAAAAGTACAATTTTTGATAAATGTCTAAATATTCGGCTGTTTTGGCCATATGAAAAATAGTAAATAACTTTTAAAATTTTTGAGAAATATATATGTTTACTATGGGACTATATTATGCTAAATCCCAAAAAAGAAATATTTTTGGAACTGATTTGGTATTTTTCATGAAAATAGTCTAGTTATGAGTAAATGAATTAAATATGTTTTGTGAAGTAAAAAAATTAGAAAATAGGATTTTATGGCTTAAGAATCCTATATGAGGTATATGCAAATTTTTTATGAGGGTTTTTGGTTATTGGTGATGAAATCTTGAGTTTGACATTTTAGGATGATTAAATGGATTATTTAGTAAAGTGTAAACAATTAAAATAAATTATTTATAAGCTTAAGAAATATTATTCTTTCAATATCATTATACCGAAATATTGGTATGTATTTTATTGTGAAATTTCTACCTTTTTGTGTCGAGTTACTATTCACGAGTTACTATTCATGAGTTACTATTCACGGGTACTATTCACGACAAAATTGGTTTCTTTTTCAGACCAAATTATAGTTTATTTATAAATATTACTCTTGAGATTAAAACTATATGTTGAAATATTTTTATAACCCTAATGATGATATTTCTCTTTGACTTGAGTGTAAAGATGTGTAGATTATTGGTATGATCATGACTATGGGTTCTCTTTGGCCAGTAGTGCAAAGTTGAATTGTTGACTGGTATGATCATGACCATTGAATTTATAATTGAGTATCTTTAGCTTAAGTGCAAATGTGAAATGATCAACATGGTTATAATTATTGTTTATATAAATTCTGAAATGGTTATATATTTCTTTGAGATAATAATATATTTGGCCTGTAGTGCAAATATGAACTGTTGATGAATATATTTGGCATGTAGTGCAAATATGAACTGTTGAGGAATATCTTTAGCTTGTAGTGCAAAGATAAATTGTTGATGAATATCTTTGACCCGTAGTGCAAAGATGAACAGGTGTTGAGATGAACATGACCAACTGGTGATACAAATGAATATCTTTGGCCGTCGTGCAAAGATGAAGTTATTAGTATGATTATGAACAGAAAATGTGATTTGGTGTAACCATGATCTTTGATGTTTCAGGTAAAGATAGGTGATGAAAATTATCTTCGTCTTGGATGAGAAGAGGAATTTAGAACTACAATTATGATTATGAGTTATTCTTATGATTGTGGACCAGAATTGTTGATTGATGTTATAGGGATAAAACATTATTGGTGGATTTTTAACATGGAGAAGATAATAGACTTTATAGTCTATTTGACTCTTTTGATGGATTGCTCGTTCCGCTGCAACTATGGTTGAAATTTTTATCATTTACCATATGTTCTAAATCTCTGATTTATTATTGATGAAGGCTATTGATAATTTAATTATCTTTAGTCATGATATTCTTTACTGAGCTAGTTGTGCTCACCCTTTTACTTTACAATTCCTTTCAGGTAATAAGAGTTTAACTGGGTCGAGCGAGGGTAACGGGGAAATAGAACGGTGGTCTCTAGCTGTGGATGTTCTCCCGAAGCAGTATAAAAAAGTTCATTTAGTAGTTTTATTTGGTGAATCCAATAGGGTAAGGTGTACCCAACGTTGGAAGGGTGTTTTGCCACTATCATACAAGATGTCTAACGACATACAACCTCGTGTCATCATAAGACAGGGATGTGCTCATCCACTTGCTGAGTATATATACGAGCACTACCTATATAATCTTGGTGTTTGTTTGAAGTATAATTCTCAATTAGAGACAGTAGAGATAATGATATGTCAAGAGAAGACTCACCATTGGGAAGAATATGATAGTAATCTTCTCGTTTTTCTTTGGGGTCTATTGGGTCAACCAAGGATAATTCTGTGGCCATATGATATCTATCATAACCTAGACGCATGGCCTCCCATGTACGAAGGTTTCCTTGAGCACTTCTCAAAGATTCTAATTTCTAAAATAGTTTTTGACTATACCTTTATGTAAGGTGTCATTATGAGGTCATGTCCATGATTGGAACATGAGTCACATTTGGTATATATTTGTATCCAAACTCACAGCATATGTGTTGTTGTATTTTACACGACAATTGATGTAATAAAGTTGTAGTTATTTTCTGTACCATGTATTTGGCGACTCAGAATAGGTTGGATGGAATGGGTGTTGTATACCTATTTTGGAGGCGTCACAACAGACTCCCTACTACTAATAGAGGCCTATCAAAAGATATAGCGAGCATGGGGCACAACCACCCAATAGCTAACAGAGGCCTATCAAAAGAAATAACGAGAATATACATCAGAAGAAGACAATAGTGTCGATGGCCACATCATCAATCCTATCCACTTGATGTAACTCCTCATGAGTCACTGGATCTCTATCAACAGGGATATTAGGCCGAAGGAGGATCTGCACCGGTAAAACCAAATGGGTCACCCGAGGGGCCAACTCCTGAGCTGGAAGGATCAAACGAACCTGCCTCTGCCGGATTTCTACCCAAATGTCGGATAAAAATATGTGCCTGGTCCAACTGTCGGGTCAAGCTATCAATCTGTGTCACATAAGTCAGATCTCGGACACAGGCTAGCCAATTCGTCATCATCACGGATCCTAGAACCATATCCCCTATAAACTGAGTGGCGCGGGTCTGGGCTCCAATAGTACGAGGGATCCACCAACGCTGGAACGTCTCCTGAATACATGGACCCTCGGATAATGCAAAACCGTCAACCCCCAACAATGGGATATCAATAACGGGTAACTGCGACACAGGCTAATAATGCCTGGTAGGAGGCAAGATCGGTATACGAATCTCCCCTATAGTGCTCCTAATAGCACGCTCTCCTAAATAGAACTCCCAACCTCCATCTGTGAAGAGATGAACTCTCCTGGTGGAAATCACGTACTCGACTCCATTCGGGTATCCATCCTCAAAACCGATGGCTAAATGTTCCCCAAAATAGGGAATCCATGTGATAAGCTCAAATGTCAACAATTCTAGCTACAGGCGGTAGTGAGTGAAACCCTCAGCTACAGGGACCTCCGCCAGTATGGAATGATGCCATCACCGTCCTCGTGGGTAGGTATCCAACCCTAACACACTCACCAGACGTAAACATGGGAGCCTCTCATAGGCCCAAAACTGCCAACACAAAGGCAAACATCTGCTGTCAGTTAAAACTCTTAACCTATACGTAGTAAAAGATAAGAGGAATATTCACCAGCAGAAATGGGTAAAATCCTAGCCAAGCCTTTGTCAAACCCTGTGAGCGCATACGCATGCCCCTGAGGAAATAGGCAAAGGTGTAGGAACCCCAATCATACTCTCCAATACGATCCACATGACGTGTGGCGCTGATCAAAGCGAATGACATCGTGGAAGTGTTATCTGCTATGAAGTATCCCCTAATGATCATCAGGAACAATCGCCGAAGAATGCTATCCCTGACTCTGACATCATCTGGCATGGGCTCGCTCAACAGCCCACTCATAGCATCTACGCTCAAAGGACCTGCACAGACAGTCCTGCCTTTGAGCGCCTCCACCTGAACTCCTAACAAGGATCTGACGGCAGTATGGGTGATATCCGCTATGCAAGGCACGAGCGCCCCTCCAAACTCCATACCTGTGATAAATTGCCAATCCGTCAGCGTCATCACCACCTCACAGTCTAGCAAATGGAGTGACTGAGTCTGGTGAAACCATCGCTCAGACAATGCCCTAAGGTAACCCTAGGGACAGCGACGGGGAAGGATGGAGAAGAATGCCCCGAATCCCCAGTCATGCACTACCGCTCTATAATAGGGATGAAGAGCCTGGTACATGGAGTGGATGCTAAACTAGTTCCCTCGAGGCTATGTAAAGCCAGGAACCTGCATGAAATGCAGATTAACATCAAATCCCTTTGCTCCTCACAAATAGGAAAGAAGGAATATCAAGATCTAACGTCATACCTCGTTAACATGCAAATGCATCGAGGGATGTCTGCTCAAATCACCCAGAAGCTCTAGGTTTGCTACCTGAATACTCGTGAGCTCCCTACGGGGAACATGTGTTGCAGGAGCAGGGTCTGCAATTGGAACATCCTCCTCCTTGTCCTCGACGTTAGGCACATCAACCCGGACTGGACGTATCACCGCCTCCACCAACCTGCGAGGTTCTCATAGAACGGGGACAAGGAAATTCAGAAGCCCTCCTCTGTACATCAGAAGTGGTCCTACGGGAACTACTCGGCTAATCCTAATCTATAATATCTGGACAACAAGTGTCCAAATCACCTCAGAAAGGGTGTGGAATTATCTAACTCGGAGCTTTTCTAAATGCATCTTATGACTACATGCATGCATGCATTTACTTTAACATACAATAGAGTTAAAATGCATGACTACCCAATGCCTACATTTTGGAAAATTTTGCCATAGTCCCCTTGGCAAATAGGACTATCCACATGCACATAGGCATGACTAGGTGGCCATTCAATAGCACACCTGCCCCAAAAGTCATATACAAAATATATGCATTTAAAAATCAAAAACATCATGAATAAGGTTAACCTCAATACCAGGAGTACTTTGCCTTTTCACTTTTTGCTCATATGTCCTCAAATAGGATAAAAATAGCAGAAAAGGGTGCCAATTTGGTTGTCTCAAAAGTTAAATTTTTTCACATCATTATGTTCAGCATGGTTTAATACTAACATTTACTATGTTGAATATTTTTGATCAAGTCATCTGTGCATACATAATCACTACTATGTGTTTAGATGCATTTCATGCGATAAGTCATTTTCTAACGGATAAAAAACTGGAAAAGAGTACATGCATACGTTATCCGGATAGTGCAAAACACTTGTGCGATGACAGAATTTGCAGAAAATTGCCCGAACTCAGCAGATCTGAAGGTAGCTCTCGGATTTTCCCTTGTAAAACAAGTTGAAAGTGACTTGTGAGACCAACTTGCTGGATTACAACATCCACGGTTGGCCGCAGGCTAATCTGTGGCTGAAGCAGGTGCACCTGCGGCACCCCTATATGGGTCCCACCCCTCCGGCTAGGTCCAGGTCAAGTTGCAAAGGAGTTCTCGCAAGCTGAAAAGGCCAAATCAAGAATAAAAACGCTACGCGATTGAGCAGAGTAGCCTACAATCCTGGTCTTCTCAGACAGAGCCTTGAGTTTGTACATCACTCATTGGTATTCACCCGAGCACATGGTACACTATGCCAATGATCTCAGTTGTTATTAATAACATTCGACAATACCCTACACAGATCCAATGCCGCCAAATCTGGGTTTTTACCCTAAAGATCAAACGGAAGTCCCCGACGAGGGTTACAACGTAAGTCCCTGACAGGGGTTACAACGTGAGTCCCCAATGGGGGTTACAACGTGAGTCCCCGACAGGGGTTATAACGTGAGTCCCCGATGGGGGTTACAACGTTAGACCCCAACGGGGGTTATAACGCATGTTCGTCCATTGACACACATATCAACGAAGGTCAAGCAGCCTTGATGTTGTGTCAGCCGATAGCAATTAAACCTATCGAAGATCAAGAACTATTAGAGGATTTAATACTCTAGTACTCACATTTCCCTAACGGATCCCCGACGGGGGTCACAACACAGTGTTCCGTTGATTCACACGTCACCGAAGGTCAAGCAGCCTTGACAGTCTACCCCACAGGGATTTTATCTGTTGATTCACACATCGGTGAAGCAAAAGTCAATGAAGGTCAGGTAACCCTGACAGCAATTGTTATTGGCAATAAATCCAACAGAACCCTGACATGTCCTGACGATATAAACCACGAGAGGTCAACGTCATCAAGGAAGATTGATGATGGAATATGTTATACACATCCTCAAACAGACAAAGCTTTATCCCCACAGATCTCTTACACATAAGAGGCACTTCTTTAGAATCAAGTCTGTATCAAGGATTAAGGACTTTGGTGATAACCCCAACGTCAACATCCTCAAAGATTTGGATCATATATCCAATATGGTCATCATTACTGATCCCCATTTGAAGCAACAGGGAGCCAGGAATCATCCCCAACATGTTGGGCAACAACCCCGTACACATGCATCACATACATCATACATTCACATTATGTTGTATTTCAAGTGTCTACGATTCTTTATCCTATCCATGCATCGTATTGCATGAATATGATAAAGAGGGGCATCTGTAGACATTCGAAATTTTCAGTACACCTATCACTAACATTGCATGAGCACAAATTCGTCTTTCAAGAGGTAACCCTAGAAGATCGTTCACATCTAGTCGGGATACTACCGGAAGCTCAATTTCAACCCTAGAACACACACTGGGAGCAACAGCCTCAACCCCAAAACACACATCGGGAGTAATAATTCTAACCTCGAAGATAACCCCGAGGCTTGCAGATCTAATACCGAAATACACACCGGAGAAGACCACTTCATCTCGGAGATAACCCCGAGGAATCCAGTCTCAGTCCCAACCATGGGAATAGCTACCAATCTTGTAGATAACCAACCCCAAGGAATGCAGTTCCGGAGATAACCCCGAAAATACTTGTTTCAAATGCAATCAGCTTCAATCTCGGTGCTCACAATGAGATACTCGGTACAAGACCTGGCAATAACACCAAGAGGACAGGCACACCTCAAAGATGAAACTAACGACCTTCAACCATTGCAGCAGTCCAATCTCAGTGATAACCTTGAGTAACATCTGCTTTATCAACCCAAATCGGAGATAACCCCGGTGAGGGCCAAAGTCGTCATCTCGCCAACATGATGCCACATCACGTCGTCTCAACATTTTAGACATACATTTCTACACAGTAATGTCCCACAAAAGCTCAGAAGAACCAATCCCGAGTGACTACTACGCAGGATAACATATAGAATTTGAAGTTGAAGACCGGAAGGTATCGTCCCATCATTATGACTTCATACAACCTCTAATCCCATGCTATTGCGTAACTCTCAACAACAACGGTTCAAAATAGGTCTTATATACCTCAATCGGATGCCCATATTATAATTCTAAAAGTTCGAGCGGACATCACATTGCCTACGTGCACGTACTTTGAGACGACGGGACCCGCGAAGGTCGGGGCACCCCGGGCAGCCTCTGGTACACTTGCGATCCATCGGCTCCACCCTTTATAAATAGAGGGCTTAGGGTAGCCATTTTGTAAGAGAAAACGGCGAGGAAGCCCTGCCCAATTTGCTATGTACTCACCCTAAACTGAGTGTTTTCTCGTTTTAAACACTTGTGAGCTCACATATAGCTACTTTTGTACCTACTGAAGTCAGTGTTTATCTACTTTAAAGATATAGAAGTCTTCTTTGGCAGCCCACTATAAGCCTTCTCACACACTTTAAAGCCTTTCTCCTCATCTTTGCACACACCTTTATTTACGTTGAGAGTCGTGTTACGTGTGTTTGCCTGGACTTTGGTCCGTGGTTTTATTTCAGTTTCTATATATATATATATATATATATATATATATATATATATATGAACTATGTGTCAAACTATGTTCGATGAGCATGGATTTTACATCCGGTGCGTTTACTTCTTTAATATATATATACTTATATATATATATATTAACTGTTGTCGAACTTGGTCCGATGAGCCTGGATTTTATATTCGGTGCGTTTATCGCTTTTATATATATATATATATATATATATATATATATATATATATATATATATATATATATATTCGTCCCACCTGGAGTCTACTTCGTGGTGGTTGACCGTTTTTTACAGCTTTCCGTACATTTCATCCCGCTTGGAGTTTCCTCCGTGGCGGTCAACCGTCTTTATAGCTTTATTTATATTTTGTCCCGCCTGGAGTCTCCTCCGTGGCGGTTGATAGCTTTTACAATTTTATTTACATTTCTGATCCCCCATGGAGGTGCTTCGTGGTTGGAGATTATGTTTGTATATATATATTTACAGCTTTTATATATATACCTGCTTACTGTATTTATATCAATTGCGGCATCATGTGAGCTTAGGAATCATGTGATCACAGGTTCAGTCCACTGAATCTAGATTCGGTTCCCATGGTGGACATTTTTTAGCTGTAAACAGCTTGTAAATTTATCTGTGATGTTCGAATGTCCTCAGATGGTTTTCATACCCACGAGGATTTCAGCACCTTTTGTACATTATTTTCATACAGATGCCTCACATCTGTAAAATAAAATCAATCCAGCCGAATATGGAATAAAATGGAAGTATCAAAGGCCTCAATTACTATTGAGCACAAGGGTTTAAAAAACCTCTTTTCTAAAACATCACTACTATATCTTGTTTAAAATTGAATTTTTACATAAATTCAAACCCTTTGTATATATGTGCAAACGAGGTGTAGCACTACTTCCAAATAACAGCACATTGATCCACACACACACACATATTCAGATAATAGTTTCTTGAAAAGTGGTAGTCACTGTGGCAACACGAATGTCGGGGGGTGCCTAAGACCTTCCTTCCGCATAAGCAAGTCCCCGGACCCGTTTAGCAGTGTCTTATCACTGGGTCAATGTGCAAACCTTTTCTCGGTTTTGTTGGTACAACCAGTTAAAAAACCAAATAGCGACTCTTACAGTCCAATCGTCGACATTATACATGTCAGACCTTTTTCACTTGTTTTTTCAAATAAATCTCACCTAAAATGAGAACACCAGAGAACAAGTAACGAAAATGGACAAATAAAAATCTCGACGTCGACAACTGGGATGGAGTTTTCTGGGGCGCCAGTGCCTTTTGTGGCTGACATTTCCCCTACTGATGTCAGATCCTTGCTAGGAGTCCCGGCTACGGTGCTCAAGGGCAGGACAGTCCGTACTGGTCCTTTGAGTGTAGATGTCGTGAGTGGGGCTTTGACTGAGCCATTACCCATTGATCCAATGGTTAGAGATCGCATCCTTTGACTATTATTTCTGATCATCCTCATGGAATGCATTATGCTTGATAACTCTTTGACGGTGTCATTCTCTTTAGTTAGCGCCACACGGGAGATGGACCGTATTTGTAACACGCCCAAAATAGGTCCACACAACCCATTTTGAGTCGCCAAATATATGGTACAGAAAATAACTACAACTTCATTATTACAATTGTCGTGCAAAATACGACAACACATATACTGTGAGTGTAAATATAAATATTATCTTCTAGACAATATCTGCACTCAAATAAGTCCTCATTACAATTATTGATACACTATTTTACAAAATAGTGAGGACTACTAAAATAACTGTTTAGAATAATCATTCCATACCCCGACTAGTTCCCGCTATATTCTCGCCTCCTGAGAAGGAAAATGGAACAAAAAGGAAAAGGATGAGCTCAACTAGCCCAGTAAAAAATATTATAACTAAGATAATGTAGAACAAATTATCGTTAGTCTCCAATAAATCAGATAAAATATAATGGACAACCAGTTTTAGATCAATATTAGCAGCGAAAATAACAATTCATTAGAAGAGTTAAGTAGAGAATGAAATCTACTATCATCTATGAATTTAAAAGTCAATCATTAATATTTTATCCCCGTAATACCAATCAATATACATCTTGAATCAAATATTCATCTTTACACTACGGGCCAAAGATATTCATTTGTATCACCAGTTGGTCATGTTCATCTCAACACCTATCCATCTTTACACTACGGGCCAAAGATATTCATCAGGTAATCATTCATCTTTGCACTACAGGCTAAAGATGTTCATCAAGTATCACCATTTAAGACCGAGGATGGTGAAAAATATCTTAAAGAAAAGAATCCAGTGAGATAAAAGGACAAAGATTAGGGATTCGTATTATAGTTCATCCAAGTTCAAAAATACTCCATAATAATCAATTGTGGAGTAAAATTCAAGAATGAAGATCAAAACATTGATACAATCAAAGATAGTGACCATAATAGACATCTTGGACAAAGAAGAGAAAATTTTATTTTTCTATGAATAGTGTCGTATTTGTGAATAGTGCCGTAGACGTGAATAGTAACCCCGACACGAAAAGGTAGAAATTTCACAAGTAAAATTATACTTCGTGAATAGTATCATGAATAGTACCGTATTCGTGAATAGTGTCGTATACGTGAATAGTAATCTCAACATGAAAAGGTAAAAATTTTACAATAAAATCCATACCAATATTTTAGCATAATGATTTTGAACGAAATAATATTATTTACGAAGAAAATTATATCTCTTACCTCAAAAGATTAGTACTTCTCACTGAATATTGGACATAACGCTGAAGGAAACTTGCTCTGAATAGCAACACTCAAGATATCTAAATACTTACAAAAATATGCTCGATATTATAGAGAAAGAAAACTTTAATTTTTGGTATAATTTTCAATTCTAACTAAATACCCTATTTATAGGAAAATGCTAGAACGCCAAAGCAGACTAAATTTAATAAATTAATATTTTCAAAAATTTCTACGCACACCTCCTTGACCAATTTATTAGAACACCACAAGTGGGGCCCACCAAAATTAGCATTTTTCACACCAACCAAAAGTGGGCCCACCATGTTTTTTAATAAAAATATTTATTTTTGAAACTTCAATAATTCATAATAAATAGTCTTTTATCAAAAAAATATGAATTTTATGTTCATTCCATAGGAAATTTAATTTTCTACAACTCTGTAGAATAAAGTTTTTTCAAATTCTAAACAAAAAATGACCGAAATTCACATATGGATGATTTTTAATAACTCCACTCCGACAAAATACTGATAAAATACCTCAGCATTAATTCATTCATTTATATCTACATAAAAATAAATAGTTCCTTATCATTAAAATCAATAATTAATTATATACAAATAATATTACAGAATCATAATAACGACAACCAGGTCGTTCTTAGGAAAGAGGGGGCTTTCCGATAAGGATTTCTCCTTACTGGCGCGCAATTAGGTGACCAAAACCATTTTCTAGACAGAACTTCCTTAGACATTGCGAATAATGCTATCTAATAATATTATTCAAATAATATGAACTATTGATCTGATAATGGGAAATATTGTGCAGTGATAATTATTGAAACAACAATAATATAAAATATCAACGTAGTAATTATTGAATCAATAAAATAAAATATTGAACAGTAATTATTGTAATAATTATTAAGTAGTGCCTTCTTACGTAGGAATCAATAATCCAAAAATACTGTGCAATATCGTGTGCTACAGTACAATCACACGTATTATTGTATTTTAACCACCGGGTATTCTAACAATGTTAACGGTAACAACTACGCCGTTATTTATAAAAACTTAAACTTGTCATTTTCTTAATTCGACCATTTTCCATTACGGGGCCCACAAATGACTGTGTTGTCGTACGAATATTCCCCGACAACAAGAATATTTCACGACCAAATGAATATTTCTTTATAACAATGAATATTTTATAACCACTTGATTATTTTGCAAAATTTGCACATTTCACCCATAACCAAAGTATTATATCAAATTAACACCTTATTATTCAAAATAACAATTAGAGAAAATTTAATTTTATTTATAAAAAGTTGGGGTCTTACAATATTGGAGAGTTTTATTAGGGTTCCTATATCTTTGCCTTCTTCCTCCGGGGAATGCGCCTACGCTTAGAGGGCATGATGGAGGCTTGGCTAGGGTTCTACCCATTCCTATTGGTGAGTATTTTCTCTTTTGATTTCCCTTGTTCGGGTTGAGAGTTTAACTGACCACAAATATTTGATATTGTATTAGCAGTTTTGGGCCTATGAGAGGCTCCCATATCTTTGTCCCGTTAGCCTACTAGGTTTAGATACCAATCCATGAGGACGGTGATGGCATCACTCCACTTTGGTGGAGGTTCCTGTAACTAATGGTTTCACCCATTCGCCCTTACAGTTGGAGTTATTGATAGCCGATGTCATTACATTGGTTTCTTACTCTGAGGACCACTTGATAGTTGGCTTTGAGGGTGGTTTCCAAACTTGTATCGAGTATGTATTATCCACCCATCAGATTTCTTTCTTCATAGACGGAGGATGGGAGCTCTATTTGGGATAGCATGCTATTAGAAGCACTATAGGAGATTCGTATTCTGATCTGTCCTCCTGCCAGGTATCATTAGCCTTTGTTGCAGTCGATCATTTAGGTCTTATTGCTGGGTGTTGATGGCTTTACTATGTCAGAGGGACCATTCACTCAGGAGGCATTTTACCGCTGGTGGTTCCCTCGAACCATTGGAGCCTCGACCCGCGCCACGTAATTTATGGGGAAAATGGTTCCTGGATCTGTTATGATGATGGATTGGATTTCCTGCATCTGAGAGCCTACTCATTTGGTGCAGATTGATAGTTTACCCCAATAGTTGGACCGGGCACATTTCTTTATCCAGCATTTGGGCAGAGATCCCTCCGAGGTGGATACTTTTGAGCCTTCCAGCTCTGGGGCTGGCCCTTCAGGTGGCCCATATTTAGATGGTTTTGCTGGTGTAGATCCTCCGTTGTATCAACCTGATATCCTTACTAGTAGAGATTCAGTGACTCAGGAGGAGTTACATCAGATGAATTGGTTGGATGATATGGACATCAACACTATTAACTTCTTCTGATGCATTTCCCGCTATATCTTTTGATAGGCCTCTATTAGATATTGGGTGGTTATGCCCCATTGTTGTTATATCTTTTCATAGGCCTCTATTAGTTGTTGGGCGGTTGTGCCCTATTTCCCTGTATTTTCTAGTTATACACAGAGATGATGCATTTAGATGATGATGTGCTTAGGAATGTATGTATACTATTTTCCATTCCCTACATCATATTGTCATCTATTGTTTATTATGCATGCATTGTGTTTATGGACATGCATTTCTAGAGATGAGTTTAGCATTGACCCCTGGATGGTTTTATAACACGGCCTTATAGATATCTTCATCGACAGTGAGTAGAATTGAGCATACCCCACCATTATTAGTGGCATCTTCCTTGAGATTGTGGTATGACAATTTGTCCTCCCTAGATCGGGTGATAGTTGATCAACTGATGCATCACTCTATGACCCTCCTAAATTTTTAGGTTCCATCAGACTTTGTAGAGGGCATGATGGAGCATTGGGTACCGAATAGACAAGTGTTCTGGTTTGAGACCCAGGAGTTGACTCCTACTTTAGAGGAGTACGAGCAACTTACAGACATGTCATTGGATAGGCCTTACGCTCGGATGGCTGTCGGTGACATGAGCCGGCAGTTTATGACCCTTACAAGCTTGAGGCGCATTGTTGCCTTGGACGAGATTTCCTTAGGGCATGTAATGTCCATAAGTTTTCTTATTAATAGATTTCGGTCATTGGACAGTTATCTGCGGTACTCTGGACATTTCATCATTTTAGAGGATGATTGGCATTTCGCCTGAGTAGATATACTCTTGATGTGTATAGTGGCTTATCTATACTTGCCATTATACATGGGCCACTTGGATATCGGTATGATCATGGTAGTCCGGGCTCTCCGGGAGGAACATACCATCTTACCAATGATTCTGGCAGAGACCTTGAGGTCAGCCACGTATTACCATACCCATTATATGGGGATGTTTACATGCAGTTTGGTCTTGTTGTACGTGTGATTTATGACACATTTGAGATCGATTAGCACTTTTTAACGCCATGACCATTGTTTTTCCAATGTGATAGCCATGCCATACTCCTTTCAGTTAACGAAGTGTACAGACGCAGCTTTTTGGTCGGCTTTCTTATCAGGGATCGAGGATCCATTTGATATTTTGTCGTGTTTAGGGCTCAGCTCTCCCTACAGCTTTATCACTTATGCAGTTGGCATGTATTATCTTCCCCTGACCAGTTTGAGGGGTGTGACCACATATCATCCATTGGCTATGATGACATAATTTGACCAATTTCAGGATGTTAATCCCTTTGATGGGGATATTGGGTCAACGTTTATCTTCTCGGCTTCTGTCAGCAGAGGATTTGTCTAGGATTTATGCATGTTAAACCCATCATGAGAGTGTTAAATTTTCCACTAGCCATCTAGGTCGTTCTACAAAGTATTTTGTATGGTTGGAGGCAGAGATTACATCGGCTAGGGTTATATCCTCAAAGCCAGGTGTTGATTCTGATAGTGTGGAGCATATGGAGTACCCTGATTCTCCCACCGAGGATGAGTTATTTGCAGGTTTGTCAGCAGCTTTGGTTGATTCCCCTAGTATTCATGCTACTGTGACTCCACATTCTGTAGAGTATTTAGAGCAGAGTTTATATCTGATGACGTTTGAGAGGGACCAAGCTAGGGCCATAATGCTGACAGCTCTTTCTGGTAAAGATGTCGCTCTGGTTGAGTGAGATGATGATCTCACTCACAGAGATACCGCTATTGTTGAGCGGGATGAGGCTTGTTCATCTAGGGATGCAGTTGTTATTGAGCGGGATGGTGCTCTAGCTACCCGAGATGCTGCCATTACTGATAGTACTGCATTAAGATCTTATACTGCTGACATTATCACAGAGATAAATGCATTCATTGATGAGCACATTAGCAACATGCAGATGGCCGTAGATCTCTTGGCTCGTGTGGATACCGTAGGCCAGGAGCTCATAGAGTTACCTCCATCTTCTGAGAGGGATGCCATGTTAGACTTGATGGCTCGCTTATCCCCTGGTTTGTAGATTAACTTTGATTTTCCTTCATATACTAGGTTAGCCATTTTTATCATGTACATGACACATTGTATATATCAAACAGTATTATATGGTAAGGAAATATGTTTTGATCCAATTCCCTTTTAGTTATGCCTTGTTACTTGCTTGATAGTTGCCTGTTCTCCTATGATTGTGATCTTGATGTATTTTAAACTCCTCCTTGATGGATGGACATTAAGATTTCTCAAGATCGTTCAAAATGGATCGTTGATCTTTGTATCCCCCTACCCTTTGGTGTCTTGGGACTGGTTTCTGAATTTTGTTATGGAGAGGATTGTGGCTTTCCTCTCCGAGGTTGACCGTCCCACAGATGGTCGCCAGTACTCCTTTATATGGAGGAACCCAGGTAGTTTCATCTCTTATGGATTGGTGTTTCTCTTTGAGGATTCAACCGCAGCTTAGAAGGTCGCCGATTTTTTCTCCTATTTATGTGGGGAGACCAGGTAGTTCTATCCCTTTGGTCTAAGCCGAACGAGGTGTGGCTTAACTTCCCTATAGGTGGTCACCGATGTATTCCTGTGTATTGGGGAGATCAGGTAGTTCCATCTCTTATGGTTTGGTTAAAAAATTTAAAGGATGATCCCATTACTGTTGACAAGGTTTTCTAATTTTGGTAGGGGTAAGACCGCACCGTGAATGGCTGCCTACGTAATCCCATTGATGAGGGGGAGATCAGGTCTGCGTAGTTCCAACCTAGCGTGAAAAGGTAGAAAGTTGTATGTAGAAGGGTTTAGAGATTTTTTTTAATATATAGTTAGACCGGACCATAAAATTGGCTCCCTACGTACTCCCGTGTATTGTGGATATCAGGTATGTGTAGTTCATCCATGGTGGGACAAACTGATGTGGTGAAAGTTATATGTAGTGGGAGGTTTTGAAAACCTGAATTGACTGATGGATCTGATGATCCAGAACCAGGATGTTCGTTTGCAAGTAACTTCAGACATAGTACCATTTCACGGTGTCCGAGTTGTTGAGTTGGGGAAATTTTTCGCCATCCATCTATTGTAATATGAGGGCTCCTCCTGTCAATACCTCTTTGACAACAAACATGCCTTCCCAGTTTGGGTTGAATTTTCCTTTAAATTGATCATGGTTGTCAAGGACCTTCTTCAAGACCAAGTCACTTTGTTTGAACTGTCGTTGTAATACCCAAGAATTTCCACGTCTTATTAAACGAATATATTAATGGAAATGAATATTTATTTGAATATAAATGATTTTGTGTTACGAGATGAGTTAACTCAATTATATTGAACAATTTAATAATTGAGAATATATGAAATTTGTGATGAACTCGTTGAAAGCCTTGTGTGGCACGGTGATGGGAAATATTAATGAATATATTAATTAATGAAAGAATTGTTAAGCGAACAATTAATTTATATTTGTTATTAAAGAATTTTGATTAAATATTAATAGTAATATTAATCGACGAAGGAATTATCAACTGAACAATTAATTGTTAATTGTTATTGTAGAATACTAATTAATTATTAATAATGAGTGATTAATGATACGTTATTATTAATGGTTTTTATAAGTTTAGTAAATTGCATGATTAGAATTGTATTATTCGTTTAATTTATGTGTGTTAGGTATATAATAATGTCTAGTGACTACATTAAAAAGAATAGGTAATGTGACACCTTGTGGTAACTATATTATATAACATGGAAACTATATAATAAGATTAATGAAATGTGTATGTAACAAAATGCATGTGGGCATACATTTAAAATAAAATGTACATGTATTATATATATGTTGCATAACATCTACTACCTTGAAATGTTAAATCATATTGTAACATTAAGTTATAATGTATGGAGAATATGTGTATAAAATATAACATAGGAATAGGAATGTGTATCAGTGTATAGTCCAATGTTGGAAGAATTCTGAGGTATGGGAATTGTCCCAAAATGTGTGTCCCAATTGCTCCCTACTTCTCAGTCACGTGTAGAACATAATGGCTAAGGCCTATGTTCTTCTCTTCTTCTAAGCTTCCTAGCTAATGATCATGGGTGAGTGGTGGTCATGATGAAATCCAACTAACTTCCAACAACCCCTACTTACCTTTCATGCAATCCTTCAATCCATGGGTTTGATTCAATGGAAAATTGCAAAATCTGTGTAATGGGTTTTCTATAAATTGAACACTCCTCTTCTCATTCTTGGTTGCTAAGATTGTCTGATAGGTGTACATTGAGAGGGAGAGGAGCTGAGCATTTGGTTTGTGCTTTGAGGAATTCATTTAAGCTTCAAGAGGTAAAATTCTATTTTTGTGTTCTTGAGTTTAAGTTTGTCAAATTCTTGCAATCACTTGAATTCTCTGTTAATTGATATAGAATAGCGTAACATTATATTGTCTGGGTTTGTATACATGTTTTGGAACATGGTAGCTGGTCTAATTGCAGGTTTAACATTACATATGATAAGGCTTTGCAAAAGCAGAGCCATATTTTTTGGTTCTGATCGAAGTGGCGCGGCCGCGCCACTTCTACAGCCTAATACCGCGCGGCCGCACGTAGCGTTTTTCCTAGATATTTCTTTAATGTTTTTGTATTGTTCTGAGCATACTATGATAGTCAGGTTAAGCATATAAATAACCCTAGCATGTGGTTAAATATTATTTTGAACATAGTACGTTGTTTTATCTTGAATTGAGTTGAGTTTTCAAGAAAACTTCAAGATTTGGAAAACTAGAAATTGTGAACTTGAAGTAATGCATATTCTGACCTTGCAAGCATGTTAGTATGGTTTTGAAATGCATGTCAGATATACTAACTTAAGTATATGAATTCCATAATGAAGCATGATCATGTTAGACTTGTTAGTAAGCTTTACTAAATGAAAATATGAACTTTAAACATGAATGTGAATATACTACCTTGAGTGTTTAAATCTGATAATTGTGAACATATTGGATAATACTCTTAGACTCACTCATGTATAATAAACATATATATCATCATGCTTAAGTATCGTAATTCAAGTAAAGCATAAACGAAGCATATTTCAAAATAAAACGATGTTAATTACACATATGTGATATGCATACTCGCAAGCATGTCTAAAATGAGTTATATGACTACCTTATATGTTTAAGAATCAAGCATGTTAGACTTTGTGGTTTCATAACCTTGAATGGCCTTAAATTGTTAAAGATGTCCAACTTGGAACCATATGATGCAAGACAGGACCTAGATTAAACTTGAAAGATGCGAAAGGACCCTTAACATGTTAATATATGTTAGGTATGTAAGGATGGACAAGCTAGGCCAAGCAAGTGATTACTCAGCCCTGGTTTGAACTGGGAGTCGCGCAGCCCCGCGTCTCCTTAGAACAAATCAGGCACGGCCGCACCATTTCGCAAACTTGAAAAGTGACTTCTGTGATTTATGAAGTATGTAGCATGGTAGTATAACTTCATTATGCTTATTCCCATTCATGACACACTGACTAAGGTAGCCTTGCATGTTAGCACCTATCTTAGTTTGAATTGACAAAGTGTTTTAAAATAATGAAGTCTAATAGTAGTTCCGAGCTACGTAATAACATAAGTATAAGATTTCATGATTGAGTCATGTGTGTACACTTGATCTATATATCAAGATTGTTTATCAAGTATGTTTACCTAATGGGCATCCTGTACTTGTAATACACTATAAATAGGATTCAAAAGTATTGATTTCTTAACGTCGATAGACTACGCTTAAGGCAAGTATCCGAACCCTACTTTTATCGTGCAAATATCTAAACTATCCTTTACATTGTGCAAAGTATTCTTGAATTACTTTATTTGATGAATGTCGTAAGAAAATTTAAGTTATAGTACTTTCTCGTTCAAATGAGCTATTATATAAACTCTTGTGAAAACTATTATTCATGTTGAACTTGGTATTGTTCTTGAATATTGTGAAAGTGTCTATGCCATTTGATTCGGCCAGGCTATATGCATATTTATAAAACTGTCCAAACCAATTGATTGGTGCAAAAATCTTGAAAGCTGAGTTGAACAACCCTTATGGTAAGGGGAATGTATGTTGTTGGAAACCCCAACACATGAGTAGATTATTACTGTGATATTATGCATAACATGGAGTATTATAGATTGATCATCTATAGTGCTTGATTTGTGGGTTATCAATTTAATATTGATAATTCTAGTAGATGTTCAATAGTCCTTAGTGACTACTCAGTATAAATTGTTTTCCACTTGGATACATTGATAGTCTTTGAATTCATATATATCTATTGATTTATGTTGAATTATCGTTCTTATTCCAAGAATTGTTGATATTCCTTATTCATGATATTATTCTGAAACTCTGAACTATCTTAGAGATGATACATCGATATTTCAACTCGTGTTATAAAACTCTTTACCCTTGTTGGACATTACTTGCTGGGCAATTTGTGCTCATCCTTGCTTATTAAAAATCTTTCAGTCAAGGCGGAACAGGGAGGTGTCTCTAGGAAAGACAAGGGCAATGGCAAGGCTACTGACTAGCTTGTTCCTTTATGTTTAAGTCTATTATGTTGTAATAAAACTATTTTCAGACTATGTTTAAGCTTAAGTAGGATTATGTAATAAGTCTTTATTCGATATTATTATGTAATCTATTAACCACTGTAGGTTGCAAGACTTGGGGGAATAATTATAATAAATCATTGTATATTATTCTAAATTACATCTTTCGTTGTGAATGTGCGATTTTAGTTGTCATGGTAATAATTTGAGCACGTGATGAACCGAATTCGAGTGACCAAGTGGCGGTCCAAATTTGGGGGCGTCACAGCAGTAGCCAAACTTTCTTGTTGTAGGATCTGGCGATCCTCTATTGGTATAATTGACCATGGAAGATGGTTGTGGCTCGACTTTCATCTATTAGAGACAATTAGTGGTACTGATCTTGTAACCATTGGTCTTCATTTAGCTGAGCATCGATCAATTCCCTCAGGGATTCCATTTCCACCTCTATGGGGAGCACTGCTTCCATGCCATAGGTTAATGAGTTTGGGGTTGCCCCAGTGGAAGTGCGCATTGACGTTCTATAGGCTAACAGAGTCAGTGGCAACATGTCAGTCCATCCTTTGTGATTGGTGGACATCTTTTGCATAATCTTTTTGATATTCTTATTAGCCGCTTCAACAGCACCATTCATCTTTGGACGGTAGATGACTGAGTTAAGATGCTTGATGTGGAATTTACTACACAATTCCTCCATCATTTGGTTGTTCAGGTTTTTGGCATTGTCAGATACAATCACCTCTGGTTGTCTATATCGACAAATGACATTATTTCTGATGAAACCAATGATCACCTCTTTAGTAACCTTGGGGGAAGAGGTTATTTCTATCCACTTTGTGAAGTAGTAGATCATGGTGAAGATAAACCGATGGCCATTACTGGCTTTGGGCTCGATGGGCCCGATCACGTCCATACCCCGCATTGAGAAGGGCCAGTGCAAAATCATATTGTGGAGCTATTATGGAGGGGCGTGGATAGCATTCTCATGAATTTGGCATTGATTGTGACACCCCCAAAATAGGTATACATCACCCATCTTGAGTTGCCAAATACATGGTACTGAATACAAATACAAACTTAATTATACAACATGAGCTGAGAGTTTTTACGTGAATATTGTCTTATAGACAATATCCAAACTCAAATTCAATCCTCATTACATTTATTATCACACTAAATAGTGAGGACTATTAAAACAATCATCTCAAACCGTCACTCCATTCCCCGACTAGTCTCTGCTACGTTCTCATTTCCTAAAGAGAACAATGAAAGCAAAACGGTGAGATCAACTAGCATAGTAAGAAATATTATGACTAAGATAATGCAGAATAAATTATCTTTAGCCTTTAACAGTGTTAAACTGATAAAATACAATAAACATCATGTTTAACTGCAGCGGAACAAACAATCTATTAGAAGAGTCAGGTAGGGCATGATATCTACTATCTTCTATGATTTAAAAAGTTTATTATCAATTTTATCGCTGAGACCCAGCTTAATAAACAATACACATCATCGAATTATCCATGCACTACGGGCCAAGGATATTCGTGTAATCAACAATGGTCATGATCATGCTAATAACTATCCATCAATGCACTATGGGAGGACTTTTACCACAATATTTGTAATATTACGGTCATGATTATATCGAATAATCCCTAGTCATAATCATACCAATCAACAGTCCATCTATGCACTACGGGCCAAAGATGACTTTCATAACAATATAAGCATGAAGATGATGACAATGATATAAGAATACAATTAAATGAAAGCAATGGATAAGTTTTAAATATTTATAATTCAATTTATCCAAAATTCAATAATGTACAAATTGTCAACATGATACTTCTTTGTGTAGTAAAATTCAAGAATAATATTGTATCAAAAATGACTTGGATCGAAACGAAATTAATTTTTGCCATGAATAGTACCTGAGTGAATAGTACCTTGTGAATAGTACCCCATGAATAGTACTCCAGCATGAAAAAGTTAAACTTATCAAGAATGTTCAGAATATTGTTTTCATAAAAAGATACTGGATGAAGCGCAAATTTTAAGGATATTCTACTAATTTATGGAGTATAGAAGCCAAAACTTAACAAAATGCGTGTAGAATTCTGAATCTGAAATGAAATAATATTACTTACATACTACAGAGTATGGAAGAAAATATTATTTCATACGAATATTGAACAAAAATAATATCCATTGCCTTAAAAAGACTAGTATTTCAACTGATATAGCGGGGATATTCTTGAAAAAAGCTTTCATTATTTTCTACGTTCAAAGCTTCTTAAAACTCTAAAGAAATACGCTCAATATTATAGAAG
>CM029018.1:53082008-53259508 GCA_016801055.1 Panax notoginseng | reverse complement strand
ATTGTTACAAAGTATATGTTTTTATCATCAAACATGATTGGCTTTTGTGCATACTACTTTCAATCTCCCATTTGCACTAAAGCCAATCGTCATGGTATCTCATACTCTTCTTCTCTAAGTGACGCTTTAGTTAATGGATATGTAATGTTGTTCTTGAGAGTCCACTATCTCTATAGTGATTTATCATCTTTCAATGATTCCTATAATCAAATGAAAGTGCCACAACACATGTTTAGATCTAAGATGAGACTTATGAACTATTCCTAGTTATGTAATGAACTTTTCATCCAAACAATCAACTTGTAGCTTCATTTATAGTTATATACTTTGTCTTTATCACTAAACTAGCAACTCTCTGCTATTTGAAACCTTTCCAATTCACTGCTCAGTGATCTTCTCCAGAATATGACCGATCATCATCTGGTCTCGTATATTTCATTGCATACATGATAGTTACTCATGCGATCTCTCTTTTTGGAATCGTTGGGGACTATTAAGAGAGATTCACTCCATGACTCATCAATATGAGACATCTCTTGGAGTTTGTCATGCTATACGACTTTAGCATCAAATGAATATACGTTCTTTGGGTTAAGTCGAGCATCCTTTTAAATCTATCTATATAGATTTTTATCCCCAATTACGACACTCTTCCCCAATCATTCATGGAGGATTTTTAGACAACTTTATCTTTACTAATTCTAGCATTGGCATGTCATTCCTTATCCGTAATATATTAACATATAATACTAGGAATGTCACGACACTCCCACTAACCCTTTTGTACACACTAGGTTCATTCTTATTTTTGATAAAATTAAACTCTTTTGATTGTCTCATCAAAACGAATGTTCCATTTTTGAGAAGCTTTCTTCAATCCATTTCTCTGAGTGTCTACAACTCTTACCTTATCGTATGTAATTGGATCATCATCTTCTATGATGTGTACCTCATCATCACCATCTATGATGAATCCATACCTCCTAGGTATCTTCAGTACTATTCCAGATTTACAATTCGGTTGTGGTACAATAGGTCTATCTATAGGTTTCTCTTATTTGACTTATAGTATTTTGTGGTTCTTGAACTCTTCAAGATCTATTATCCTCCCACTAGTCCCTTCAATGATAAACACCTTTATCTTAGAAGGCAGTGTGTTTCACAACAAACACATTTTGCTAAGTAGGATTATAGAACATATAACCTAAACTTACTTTAGGATGTCCCACAAATCTGTACTTGTCAAATCTTATCCCAAGCTTATCTTTTGAAACTTTTTCACATAAGTTGGACAACCCATTATCTTAACATACTTAAGATTAGGAATCCTCCATATCCATAACTTTATTGGAGTCTTAGGGCCGGATTTTGAGGTTACCTTTTGTAGATATGAAGCCATTTCTGGGACATTACCCCAGAAGGATACTTGAATGTCGGTAAAATTATTATAGACCGCACCATGTTCAACAAGATACGATACTTCCTTTTAGATACATCAATCAATTATTGCGTATCAGGAGGCGTCCATTGTGAAAAAACCATTTGAGATGATTTAAAAACTCATTGCATAAGTATTCCTTCCTTGATCCGATCAAAGAATCCTAATACTTTGCCAATTTATTTCACTTCTGAATTCTTTGAACCTTTCAAATAATTCATACTTATATTTTATCAAATACAAACATTTAACTCTTTGAATGATCATCTCATTTCCTTATACTAGTTTGTTCAACGTGTAAAATAATTTTTCACGTAAGTCAAGTATATAAAATCCATTAAGTAATATTCTAGTTCTATATAAAACATTGTTATTATAAATAGAACAACAATTGTTCTTAAATATAATACCAAAGATTTCATTGTCGAACAACAAAATAGAAATAATGTTTCTAACAAGAACTTGAATACAATAACAACTTATTGACTTAATAGACTTGCCCGTAGACAATGCTAAACTATAAGTTCCTATGGCTAATGTAGCAACCTTGCTTCATTTCTGACATAAGACTACTTATCTTTGTTTAGCTTTCTACTTCTGCTTGGTCCCTTCATAAATCTATATTTATGATAACCAAAGTCGGTATCCAATACCCAAGTAGAACCTTGACTTAAAGAAAAATTTATTTTAAATCATGAATAAAATTATATTTGTAATCGAAACTTCACTAAGCTTCTTCTGATTAGCCTCTGCAAGATGCTTCTCGCAGTTTCTTTTCCAATGTCCTGACTTATTGTAGTGGAAGCAAACTCTTTTGCTATCCGTATCAGTTTTGTTTTTATTATCCTTTATTTTTTTCTTTTCTATTTACCTTCTTAGAATCGTTCTTCTTTTCAGAAAATCTTTTGGCCCCTACCAGTAAGACATGGTCTTTCTTGGTTGGAAAATGACTCTCAACATTTTTAACATGTTAAGCAAATCAGCGAGGCTGATATCTAGCTTGTTCATATAAAAAATTCATAATAATTGTGAAAGGAGTCCGGGAGTGAGTGCAAGATCAAATCTTGGCCCAACTATCAATCCATGACAAAACCCGTTATCCTAATTGATCAATCAAATTGATTATGTTAAGGATTTGTGTCTGTACTGTAGTGTCGTTGGTCATTCTAGATCGGAAGAGCTCCTTAGATATCTGATATCTATTAGTCCTACTTTCCTCAGCATCAACTACTTGACATGCAGGAGTATAGTAGGAGTATCCATAGTTTCAAGCTGACGCTGAAGCGTGTTACTCATGGATATGAGCATAATGCATTGAGCCAACCGTGCATCATTTTGCCACTTTCTAAAAATAGTAATCTTTTTCTCAGAGGCATTGTCTGTAACTATTGTAGGGATAGGCGTATTAAGGAAATAAGATAACTTTTCAGCCATGAGAACTATTCTAAAATTCCTTAACCAATTCGTTTAATTCGGTCCGGTTAATTTAGCATCTAATATGGTACGCAGTGATAGTAATTTTAGACATTGTAAAATTCTGTAAATGAATTTGTAATTAACAACATTTTAGCATACATTCTTTTATTAATTACCAAAATTAATTAGGTCTTGTTTTAAATTGGTATCTCCCACTATTTTCTTCAAACTATATTATCCTCAATATATATAGTTTGGCAATATCTAATTAAAGATATGCTAGTGAGAATAAGGATCTCATTTCAAATGTATATAGCCTTATGTGTGCACAACAAACTATATATAAATAAATAGGTAGACAACTCTTATCAATTACATCAACTATGCAACTCCTTGTATTTTGCCTCTTAAATCTTAATGGTCAAGTGTGTGCACTTCCGAACTAAAATGATCTAAGTTAAATCAGACCCAACATTTCCACATAAGTGAAGAGAAAACTACAGTCCTTGTGTGTGCACAACAAAGCAGTAATGTTCAATTCCTTATAAACATCATATGTAATAAAAATAACATCTTAAATATTTAATACTTGCCTTGTGCGTGCACAACAAACTCATATTAAATATTCAATACTCTATTGTTTCTATTATGCGAGAAGGTGACGTTCGATATTCCAAATATCTTTGAACGTTACAACTTAATATAAAATATTTGAGGGGTTTGTTATTAATTTATTTGTCTCATCTTGTTTAGCACGCATGCACACATATATATAAAATACGCGTCATATTAATTAACATGCGAAGCATGTTTGCATAATAAATAATATATATAGTATAAGCATGCACATATAGAATACTATATTCTACCCGGATTGATTATGGACTTTTATTCTAGTTTGGTTCACTAGAGCCACCAAGTGAACCAAAAGGTCAAACCCTAGGGGTGCAATAGTTAATATTTAAATATAACTATTACATTTAAACCCGGGCTCCATTACAAACGGGTCTTCAAGCGCTCCTTATTCCTTGATCCCCAATTCTTCAAAATTAATTCTAACTATTCATATTACAAAACTATTTAAAATAAATAGAAACCTTGATCAGCAGTCAAGGGGAAGTACATAGGAGGGAGTTAAAATTTACATTAAGAAAAACTTAGAGAAGACGAGGTACGCAAACCCAATTTAATAAAACCTATGCATTCATGCATCCAACTAAAATAAAATTCAATCACATTGGTCAATAGTGTGACGCCCCCAAAATTAGGTATACATCACCCATCTTGGGTCGTCAGATACATAGTACAGAATACAAATACAACTTACTAATACAACTGTTGTGTACAATACGACAAAATATAAACTGTGAATTTGAATACAAATATTATCTTCTAGAGAGTATTCATACTCAAAAGGAGTTCTCATTACATTTATTAACACACCATTACATATAATAGTGAGGACTACTAACTAATACTATCATTCGAACCGTCACTCTGTTCCCCGACTTGCCCCAGCTACGTTCTCATTTCCTGAAGAGAACAGTGAAAGAAAGGGTGAGCTCAACTAGCCCAGTAAGAAATATTATGACTAAGATATTGCAGAATAAAATATCATTAGCCTTCAACAATGTTAAACTGATAAAATATAATAGACATCAAGTTTAACTGCAGCGGAACAAACAATCCATTAAAAGAGTCAAGTAAAAAATAAACTCTACTATCTTTTATGATTTAAAAGGTTTTTCAACACTGTGATCGCTGGGACTTAGCTTAATAAAATAATCTACATCATCCAATCACCCCTGCACTACGGCCAAGGATATTCGTGTATTCATTAATGGTCATGATCATGCCAACAACTGTCCATCAACGCACTACGGGCCAATGAAGACTTTTACCACATCATTTGTAACATTACGGTCATGATTATACCGAATAATCCCTGGTCATAATCATACCAAGTCCATCTATGCACTACAGGCCACAGATGACTTTCAACATTCTATAAACATGAGGATGATGACAATGATATAAGAATTCAATAAAATAAGTTCAAGAATTAATTTATCCAATAATTAACAACGTCCAAATTGTCAACATGATACTGCTTTGGGGAGTAAAATTCAAGAATGCTTAGAAAAATATTTTCATGAAAAGATACTGGATGAAACACAATTATCAAGGATATTCCACAAATTTCATGGAATATAGAAGTTAAAACTTAACCAACTGAGTATAATAAAGAATGGAATAACAAAAGAAATCACCATGCATGCGATAGACCGCACAGACAGGTTATTCCAACAGAATAATAAATAATGGAACCAGGTCCGGTGTAAAATGCACAGACAGGATATTCCAATAGAATAATAATAAAAATGGAACCAATTCCAGTGTAAAATACACAGACATGATGTTCCAACAGAATAATAATAAAGACGGAACCAGGTCCGGTGTAAAACACACAGACAGGATGTTCCAACAGAATAATAATAAAGACGGAACCAGGTCCGGTGTAAAACACACAGACAGGATGTTCCAACAGAATAATAGAAGAATGTCACCAAGTATAGGGTAGACCGCGTATACATGTTATTCCAACATAATAATAAGAAATAGAACAACAACAGTTCTCTTCATGAATAAGAAAGAATAACACCCCTTACCGTTTTAAAGAAGAGCTGAAGTAAGGAAGTAGTTAAGTAGCAGAATACTCTTCTTCTCTCTCTCTATAGTTTCTCTATATATCTTCTCTCTCTAGAGTTCAGTGAATTCGTAAGAAATAATTGAGGAATGAGCTGCTATTTATAGAAAAATAGAATGCATAGTAACTAATCCATGAACGGTCCAGATTGATTACTTTAATCTGACGGTCCATATTTAAAGAAAAATCTTTTAAATAAAATATAATATATTCTATTTATAGAATAACTTTAATAAAGTATTCTGTTTTATATAAAAAGATGTTTCTATTTTATTACGTTAATAATACGAATAAAACAAAACGTCATTATCGCTAAATAATTCATATTATTAACTGACAATAATTGAATCAAACTGAGTGACTTATCACATAAGCGTTAATAATCAATACCGTGTGCTACTATGCAACCACACGTATTACTGTACTTTTACTACCGAGTAGTTCAACAGTATCAATGGTAAAACTTCTGCCGTTATTTTTAATAAAATATTTTTGTCGTTTTCTCAATCCGACAATAATTTCGTTGTGGGGTCCACCAATGATTGTGCCGTTGTACGAATATTACCTGTTAAAACGAATATTTCCCGACCAATCGAATATTATATAACAACTTGCGTACTTTGCAAAATTTATAAATATTACCCACAACTATAACATTATATCAAATTAACTTCATAATATTCAAAAATGATATTTATAGAAAATTCATCTTTATTTATAAAAGTTGGGGTCTTACAACCTCCCTTTTTTATGAAATTTCGCCCTCGAAATTAGGGTACGTACCTGGTATGTCGAAGAGGTAAGGATACCTTGATTTCATTTCAGATTCTAATTCCCAAGTTATTTCCTCAACATCGTGGTTTCTCCACAAAACTTTGACTTGAGGTATAACCTTGGAGCGTATAATATGTTCCTTCTTATCCAAGATTTGAACAGGAACTTCTTCATACGTCAAATCCTCCGCTATTTCGTTCGGTTCTAACTCAATAATGTGGTTCGGGTCTTCCACATATTTGCGTAACATGGATATGTGAAAAATGTTATGAACACGAGACATACTTGGCGGTAAAGCGAGTCTATAAGCCACAGTTCCTACTCGATCGAGGATTAAAAATGGACCGATGAATCGAGGATTGAGCTTTCCTCTTTTTCCAAATCTCGTAACTCCTTTCCATGGAGCAACACGTAAGAACACATGATCTCCTATATCAAATTCCACGTCCTTTCGATGAAGATCAACATAACTCTTTTGTCGATCTTGTGAGGTTTTTATACGTTGTCGGATCGTTTGAATCTTTTCTGTAGTCATACGTACCAACTCCGGTCCCAACAACGTTGTTTCACCCACCTCATCCCAGCATACTGGAGAATGACATTTTCTTCCATACAATGCTTCGAATGGAGCCATGCCAATACTTGCTTGATAACTGTTGTTGTAGGAAAACTCCACCAATGGTAAGAACTTGTCCCAACTTCCCTTGAAGTCAAAGACACAGAGTCTTAATAAATCTTCTAGAGTTTGAATAGTCCTCTCTGATTGCCCGTCCGTCTGAGGATGATATGCCGAACTAAATCGTAAATCTGTGCCCATAGCTTTTTGTAAACTAACCCAAAATCGTGAAGTGAATCTTGGGTCTCGATCAGAAACTATGGATACTGGCATACCATGCAGTCTTACAATCTCGTTTATGTACATACGAGCAAGACGTTCAAGTGTATAAGTTTCTCATATCGATAAGAAATGAGCAGACTTGGTCAATCTATCAACAATGACCCAAATTGCATCTATACCTTGAGAAACCTTAGGAAGACCGGTAACAAAATCCATGGTAATGTGCTCCCACTTCCATTCTGGAATTTCAAGTGGTTGCAATGGACCTTTTGGTACTTGATGCTCCGCTTTGACTCGTTGACAAGTTAGACACCTTGAGATAAACAACGCTATCTCTCTCTTTATATTGCTCCACCAAAATGTATGACGAAGATCATGATACATTTTGGTACTTCCAAGATGGATTGCAAACGGTGTGTTGTGCGCCTCCATCATGATTTCATACTTTAAATCAGGGTTGTTAGGAACACAAAGTCTGGAGTTGACTCGAAGTATTCCTTCTTCATCGATTCTTGCTTCCGGCATAGCACCTTCTTGCACTTTCCTCCTCATACGCATCAGCTCCAGGTCTGTAGCTTGAGCAGCTTTAACTTTATCGATTAAAGTTGGTTCTACTCGTATATTCGCCATCATCACATGGGTCCCTAGAGTCTTTAACTCTATCTCCATCATTTGCAAGTCACACAAAATGGGCCTTTGTGTTGACAATATTGCACTCGTACTTGCATATGATCTTCTACTCAATGCGTCAGCTACCACGTTCGCTTTTCCAGGATGGTATTGAATGGTATGATCATAATCTTTCAACAGTTCAAGCCAACATCGTTGTCGCATGTTGAGTTCCTTTTGAGTGAAGAAATATTTGAGGCTTTTATGATCCGTAAAGATCTCCACCTTCTCCCCATACAAGTAATGCCTCCAAATTTTAAGTGCAAAGACAATAGCTGCCAACTCTAGATCATGAGTAGGATAATTCCTCTCATATTCCTTGAGTTGTCTTGATGCATAGGCTATGACTTTTCTATGTTGCATGAGAACGCATCCCAACCCTTTGTCCTGATGGTATTGTTAGAACAGGTGCTGAAATGAGTCTCCTCTTGAGTTCTTGAAAACTTTGCTCACATTCTTCGCTCCAACCGAACTTTGTATCTTTCCGAGTCAGCTGAGTTAATGGAATAGCGATTCGAGAAAATCCTTCCACGAATCTCCGATAATAACCAGCTAAACCAAGAAAGCTACGTACTTCGGTCACTAATTTAGGTTGCTCCCAGCTTTGAATAGCTTCAATCTTTGCCGGGTCAACCGATATTCCACGACTTGATACTATGTGCCCAAGGAATGCTACCTCCTCCAGCCAGAACTCGCATTTCTTCAACTTGGCATAAAGCTTGTATTCATGAAGCTTTTGGAGTACCAGCCTCAAGTGTTGCTCATGATCTTCACGGCTTTTGGAATAAATAAGGATGTCATCAATAAAGACGACCACAAAGTGATCCAAATATTCCTTGAATACCCGGTTCATCATATCCATAAAGGCAGCAGGAGCATTAGTCAATCCAAAGGACATGACTAGGAATTCATAATGCCCGTACCGAGTTCTAAAAGCCGTCTTTGGAATATCCTCAGTTCTAACCTTCAGCTGATGATATCCAGAACGAAGATCGATCTTTGAAAAGAATCGTGCTCCTTGCAACTGGTCAAACAGGTCATCAATACGTGGCAATGGGTACCTGTTTTTGATGGTGACATGATTCAACTCCCGATAATCAATACAAAGTCGCATACTTCCATCTTTCTTCTTCACGAATAGCACAGGAGCACCCCAAGGAGAAGTACTAGGACGAATAAAGCCAATGTCTAACAATTCCTGCAGTTGGATCTTTAACTCCTGAAGTTCAATAGGAGCCATTCGATATGGGGCTTTGGAAATAGGTTTTGTACCGGGTTCAAAGTCGATACAAAATTCAATTTCACGCTCTGGGGGTAGGCCAGGAAGTTCTTTAGGGAATACGTCAGGGAATTTATTAACAATAGAAATATCATTCAAAACTGACGTATTTTTGTTTAGATCCGTGACATGAGCTAAGAAAGCTTGACATCCTTTTTTCAATAAACGAATAGCTTTATGGCTTGAGATGACAGTGATTGATTTTAATGGTTTGGTTGCTTGAATTCGCATAATAGGTCGATTAGGAATATGAAAGCTAACAACCTTACGATAACAATCAATTTTTGCATGATGAGTAGTTAACCAATCAATCCCTAGAATCACGTCAAATGCAAGTATTTTTAATGAAATCAGATCGACAGGTAATGTGTGGGTACCAACTTGAACCAAACAAGACTTATAAACCGTGGATGTAATGAAGGTTTCTCCCAATGGAGTTTCAGCAGATAAATCAAAGTCTAATTTCTCCGGAGTCAAATTTAATCGATGAGCGCAAGTAGGAGAAATAAAAGAATGGGTAGAACCGGTATCAAATAAAGTATAAACTTTATTAGAGTTTATGATAAGCTTACCCGTGATGACCTCATTCGGGTTTCTTGCTTTCTGGGAGGTCACAACAAACGCTCTCCCTTGCACTACAGGTTTTGACTTTTCTGGGACGGCCTTTGGTGTCTCCATCTTGGCTGAACTTGTTTTTGGTAAATGACAAAATCGAGCTAAATGACCTTCTCTTCCACAATTATAACATGCTTTAGACGGCATCGCGCAGTTTGGACTGATGTGCCCCTCCCCTCCGCATTTGAAACATATGATAGGTGGTCGTTCTCCTTCCTTAACAACGGGTGCTGGTGCTGACGTCTTTCCATTATTGTTGAATCTCCTCTTCTTGAAATGACCATTCTTATTATTTTGGCCCTGATTACCACCGAAGTGGTTACCATTTCTGGCCTGTTGATTCCCTCCACGCTTGTTGTCACCGCTTCGATGACTGCTCTCACTGGTATTATTATTTTGCCGACTGCTCTCTTTTGGTTGTGTTGACTCGTTATCGCGCTCCACTAACTGAGCCCTATTCACAACATCTGAACACAAACACAGTTTATGAGAAATAAGATGTTGACGTATCTCAGGTTTCAAACCTCGTAAAAACATTCGCGTCATTGGCTCTTCATTATCCACTAAGTGGGACGCAAACCGGGACAACTCAGCAAATTTAGCCTCATACTGCGACACGGTCATATTATTCTGCTCTAATTTGATGAACTCCACCTCCTTCATGTGACGAACACTTTCGGGAAAGTATTTGTCATTGAACAGCTCTTGGAACTTCTCCCAAGACATCTTTAGTGCGGCAGGTTGAGTACGCTTAATCGATTCCCACCAGTAATCTGCTTCTCCTCGCAACATAAAGGCGGCAAAGGGAACCTTTTGCTCCTCGGAGCATCCCAAGACATCAAATATCTTGGTAATCTGCTATATCCATGTTTCCGCTATAAGTGGTTTTGGCTCTCCCTTAAACTCTGGTGGTCCCAGCTCCTTGAACTGTTTAGCGGTGACCGTTCGAGAGTTTTCAGTGTTTCCACCTATATTTTGGACAGGAGCCGCTCTCGCCTGCTGTTGCATGAACTGCATAAAGTTTCTGAACATTCCATCATTCATCATCTGGTTAGTGTTGTTGTTTGCATGAGGATTGTCACATTCCTGATGTACATTATCCTGATTATTGATATGTGGTGAATCAACAGTCGCTTGTGCTCCATTGCTATTCTCAACATTCTCAGATGCCATTTTCAGATACTACCACAAAATAAAAGTTAATTGATATGTCATATATTATCCTTATATTATGACCGACCAATTAAATACCATGCAAATAAACTTAGGTAGGTCATACTAGTGAAGGAATTCCCCGTCTCTTCCCTCCTAGTTCTATTCTCATATTTTAGCCAGGGATCATATCCCTAGGCTCTGATACCAACTGTGACGCCCCCAAAATTAGGTATACATCACCCATCTTGGGTCGTCAGACACATAGTACAGAATACAAATACAACTTACTAATACAACTGTTGTGTACAATACGACAAAACATAAACTGTGAGTTTGAATACAAATATTATCTTCTAGAGAGTATTCATACTCAAAAGGAGTCCTCATTAAATTTATTAACACACCATTACATAGAATAGTGAGGACTACTAACTAATACTATCATTCGAACCATCACTCCGTTCCCCGACTTGCCCCAGCTACGTTCTCATTTCCTGAAGAGAACAGTGAAAGAAAGGGTGAACTCAACTAGCCCAGTAAAAAATATTATGACTAAGATAATGCCGAATAAATTATCATTAGCCTTCAACAATGTTAAACTGATAATATATAATAGACATAAAGTTTAACTGCAGCGGAACAAGCAATCCATTAAAAGAGTCAAGTAGAAAATAAACTTTACTATATTTTATGATTTAAAAGGTTTTTCAACACTATGATCGCTGGGACTCAGCTTAATAAAATAATTCACATCATCGAATCACCCATGCACTACGGCCAAGGATATTCGTGTATTCATTAATGGTCATGATTATGCCAACAACTGTCCATCAACGCACTACGGGCCAATGAGGACTTTTACCACATTATTTGTAACATTACGGTCATGATTATACCGAATAATCCCTGGTCATAATCATACCAAGTCCATCTATGCACTACAAGCCACAGATGACTTTCAACATTTTATAAACATGAGGATGATGACAATGATATAAGAATTCAATAAAACAAGTTCAAGAATTAATTTATCCAATAATTAACAACGTCCAAATTGTCAACATGATACTGCTTTGTGGAGTAAAATTCAAGAATGCTTAGAAAAATATTTTTATGAAAAGATACTGGATGAAACGCAATTATCGAGGATATTCCACAAATTTCACGGAATATAGAAGTCAAAACTTAACCAACTGAGTATAATAAAGAATGAAATAACAAAAGAAATCACCATGCATGCGATGGACAGCACAGACAGGTTATTCCAATAGAATAATAAATAATGGAACCAGGTCCGACGTAAAACGCACAGACAGGATATTCCAACAGAATAATAATAAAAACGGAACCAGGTCCGGTGTAAAACACACAGACAGGATGTTCCAACAGAATAATAATAAAGACGGAACCAGGTCCGGTGTAAAACACACAGACAGGATGTTCCAACAGAATAATAGAAAAATGTCACCAAGTATAGGGTAGACCGCGTATACAAGTTATTCCAACAGAATAATAAGAAATGAAACAACAACAGTTCTCTTCATGAATAAGAAAGAATAACACCCCTTACCGTTTTAAAGAAGAGCTGAAGTAAGGAAGTAGTTAAGTAGCAGAATACTCTTCTTCTCTCTCTCTATAGTTTCTCTCTATAGCTTCTCTCTCTAGAGTTCAGTGAATTCGTAAGAAATAATGAAGGAATGAGCTGCTATTTATAGAAAAATAGAATGCATAGTAACTAATCCATGAACGGTCCAGATTGATTACTTTAATCTGACGGTCCATATTTAAAGAAAAATCTTTTAAATAAAATATAATATATTCTATTTATAGAATAACTTTAATAAAGTATTATGTTTTATATAAAAAGATGTTTCTGTTTTATTACGTTAATAATACGAATAAAACAAAACGTCATTATCGCTAAATAATTTATATTATTAACTGACAATAATTGAATCAAACTGAGTGACTTCTCACATAAGCATTAATAATCAATACCGTGTGCTACTATGCAACCACACGTATTACTGTACTTTTACTACCGAGTAGTTCAACAGTATCAATGGTAAAACTTCCGCCGTTATTTTTAATAAAATATTTTTGTCGTTTTCTCAATCCGACAATAATTCCGTTGTGGGGTCCACCAATGATTGTGCCGTTATACGAATATTCCCTGTTAAAACGAATATTCCCCGACCAATCGAATATTATATAACAACTTGCGTACTTTGCAAATATTATAAATATTAACCACAACTATAACATTATATCAAATTAACTTCATAATATTCAAAAATGATATTTATAGAAAATTCATCTTTATTTATAAAAGTTGGGGTCTTACAAATAGTCCATAATCAATCACATTAATTATCATACATATTCACATAGGCATCAATAAATAATATTCATCTCATGAATAATAAATATTCAATATATATATTGATATCATTTAATGGACAAATTTAGTTAGCATAAAATCTAATTTTGAATCTAAATAAACTCCTTTATTTTAATCCAAATTTAAATCAAAATAAACCTCTTTTATTTTAATTTATCCAATTTTGAATAAAATAAACTATTTTATTTTAATCAAATTCTTTAATCAAAATAAACTCCTTTATTTTAATTAATTATGGAATCCAATTCCAAGTTAAAAATAAATAAACTCCTTTAGTATAGGAAATACGAATTCTATTTTCTATTCACAAATAAACTCCATTATTTTGAATAATATGAAATCTTATTCCATATTTAAATAAACTTCTTTATTTAAGGAAATACAGATTCTCTTTCCTATTCACAAATAAACTCTTTTATTTTGAATAATATGAAATCTTATTTCATATCTAAATAAACTCCTTTATTTAAGGAAACATGAAATCTAATTTCAACTCCAATTAATTATCATGGAATCTAATTTTAACTCTAATTAATTAGTATAAAATTTAATTTTAAATATAAAATAAACTCTTTCGTTTTAATATTAAAATAAACTTTTTATTTTAACCGTACGAAATTCATTTTCACGTGCATATTAGGGTATTTACCTTTCCTGTTGCTTAGCATTCACGTGGTTACATTATTCATGCTGATGTAGTAGTTCTTCCTTGATAACCTTATATATTACTAAGATATCTTATTAATATATAACTATTATATATATTAAAAGTTAACAAGAGATCCAGTGAATCAGAGGATTTCCCTTTCATGGGCCACATAATCATATTACCATATTAACATCCCTTGAATGTACGGATCACCGTTTGAAAAAAAAATCAATTCGCGAATTCAGCCAAATAAAAAAAAACTGTTTTTCAAAATTGGTTTCACGAATTAATTTTTTTTTAAAATTTTTTACAATAAAATTATGCCCAATTAAATTATTCTAAATACATATCAAAATACATATCAAATTAAAATAATTAATAATTCGCATAAAGGCTTGGCTCTGATGCCACTGTTAGGTTTGTAATATTCATGAACGCAATCAAATTGCACAAAATAAGCGGAAGCATGGAAAATCAGAGTTTTAAATTTTACAAATCATATGCCCGGATCATCCTTTATACACAATTATTAATTAAACAAAAAGATATAACGAATAAAAATCATACCCTTGAAGATTCGAGCTTCCTCAATTACAAGTTTACCTCCAATCCTTTTCGCGTTCAACTTGAATTCACCGGGTTTGGTTCCTTCCTTTGATTAACGTTAACCACCCAAGTGTTTGGCCTCTAGAGGTGATCCACCAAGAAAGAATAAAAATTCAAGAAGATGAGTGTTTGACAAAACCCTAGTTTTTCTATCTCTCATAGAAAACAAGCGTACTCTCCAACAATTGGAATCACGTCTGTTGTAAAAAAGTCAACAACAACTCTATCACCCATAATAAGACTCTTCTTATTTATAGATGTGGGCAACTCTCCTTAACAATTAAGGAATTGAATTTTATTTTAATTAATTAAATCATTTAATTAATTAGCCTCATAATCTTATTAGGATATATGAGAGTACTTTTATTAATTAATTCCCAAACTTCTTTAGGAATTAAATAAAAATAATAGTAATAATAATAATATGACTCCTCTTATTAATTTATATTAAATATTTCTAAAATATTAAATAATAAATATTAAGCTATTTAATTTATTCTATCACCATAGATTAAATTAAATATAATTAACTTATTATTACGATTATGCCATTAACTTCTTAAATAATTATTCTTCCTTTTATGGTGTGACTCTTTAGGTTCTCCATATTAAACCGGTTGTGAATAAATCAATTATAACAATTCTAATCTTATTTAAATAAATAAATTAAACTATTAGTTTAGTTAAATAAATAATTTTTATTTTACAACAGGGATAAGCCTCCCTAGCGATTAACGACTTTCTAGATAATATAAATTTCAACATTAATCATAAAAGAACCTTTGAGTAAATTGTTACCGTACAATTCAATCCTTCTACCATACAATGTCCCAATTAAATATAAGGCATGGAATTACTGTCAAGTCTTATTTTATTTAATTATATGTATTTCGATCCTTAAATGCACAACACCAAATAATACAAATTAGAAACTCCTTTCTTTATTGATCATACATTATCTCCATGTACATCTTATTATACCCAAGCATACCCTTTGATATACCCTAAGGGTCTTAAAGAATAAGTCAAAGTATAACTCATCATACACAAGATACTATGATGATCTCAAGTCCAAGGATCACTTGTACTACTATCACTATAGGAATTTCTATTGACAGACAAGTAAAACTCCATTAGGTATTCCTTAGCGAGCCACATTCAGTAAACTTATTCTCTAATAAGCACCTACATACTTGCTTTAGTGTCTCCACACAAATGATCATGAGATCAATCATCCTCATCCAATGAGCAAGCAACGTATGTACCAATCTATCTGGATTAACTAATCCCCAATTTAGTAATCCAACGATTGGGAACTATTTTATTTTTAAGCTTTCTAAGAATTTAGATCTCATTAGAATGATCATCTTCATTATTCTAAAAACATTGCTTAAAACTATGGGTTTATCACATATTATAAAACAACATCATGTAGATAATTAAAAGTCTTTAATAAATTAATACTTTTTATTAATAAATGATTAAGATTGTTACAAAGTATATGCTTTATCATCAAACATTATTGGCTTGTGTGTATACTACTTTCAAATCCAAGGTCTTCCCAACAGTAAGTTATATCCTGTAGTGATTTTGAGCACTTGGAATGATATGTAGAATGTATGTTGACCGATTTCCACGGGTAATTCAATCTCTCCGACAGCATTTCGTCGAGATCCATTAAAAACTTTTATGATTGTATGGATGTTTCAAATCCTATTGAGATTGATATTCATTCTTTCCAATGTGGCATAGGGGCAGATGTTTAGGGATGATCCTCCATCTATTAGCACTCCTCCGACCACATATCTGGTAGACATCACTGCTATGTGCAGTGGCTTGCAATGACAAGTCCCTTCGAGAGGTATATCATCATCAGTGAAGGATATCACATTGCTATTGAAGATGCGATCTGCAACTAGATAAAAATTTTCAACATCCACTATCTTTGGTAAGTGTGCTTCTTCTAATATCTCCAGTAAGACTTTCTGATGATCTTCTAAAGAGAATACCAAGTCTAGGATAGATATATATTATGGTGTTTCTTTCAGGTTTTGCACCACCTTGGCTTCATTGTGTCCCATCTTGTGGAGGAATTCTTTGATTTTTATGATGATTGGCTTCATCACTCGTTGAGGAAGATACAACAAATTTTCTCTGGATACCGCATCAGTTGTGTTAGATATGGATCATTCAACCTCTCCATAGTTCTATGGGACTTTCTTAAGGCTGATGATAGGATACTGTGCCCTGAATGGCAATATGATTTGCTTTAGTGCAACCATCTTCAAAGGGACTCCTTTGAGTTTGATTGGTTGAATTATAAGTGGTGTGGCAGCTAAATCTCTCTCAGAGGATATAACTGCTATGATTTCTTTCCATCCTGGAGGAAATGTGTTCCCACTCTCAAGTGATATAACGTCATCGTCGGCCATTTGCAGGTCACCACTGTCAATCATATTTTTGATAAGATGGCGGAGTGCCCAACATTTTTCAGTGCTGTGACCACGAGAATGGGAGTGGTATTGACAGACTCCAATAGCATCAAACCTTTTTTAGCGTGGGTTGACTAGAGGTAGCAATGCTATGATTTTTCCCTCATTGATCAGCATCTGCAATATTTCTTCCATCGATTGGCCTAAATAGGTGAATTCCCTTTTGTTGGCAAAATCTAGATGGGCTTTAGCTCTTGCTTTTCTTGCAAGCTTTTCCTCCAAGGTTTCACTTTCCTGGTTAAGTGGTGGAGTCTTTGTGATAAGGGAGAGGAAACTAGCATGGTCCTGACTGAACAACTGTTGTGTAACTTGGTGTTGATGTATCACCAGTTCTACCAATTGATTAACCTGTTCATCAAGAGATTTTAACTCTTATTCCATCATGAACTGGAATTCTGAATAATTCCACTTGTTAAAATTATCCTTATTTGTTTGGAAAGAACCACCCACATATTTGAGGTACTTGGAGCTATCTCCACTGTCCCTGTTGATCATGTTAACATTCTCTTCCTTATGTTGAGGGAGAGGGTTATCTTGAACATGTGGTTGCTCAGGCTTGGTTACCATGATCTCACCACGGTCTATTAAGTCCTGGATCTTATGCTTAAGGGCCCAAAAATCTTGAGTGTCGTGGCCTGGAACTCCAAAATGATATTCACACTTCTTGCTTGTATTGAAGCCCTTTCCACTAAGATTGGCAAGAGGAAGGAGATGAGTGATTTTTTTCTGAACTGTCAGGAGTTTGAAAATGTTTTTGAGTGAGTCCCCTAAGGGTGTGAACACTCTTGAGCATCTGACTTCTCCATTCTTTGGCAAGGAAGGATTTGAAGACTGCGCTTGAAAAGGGGAGTAGTTTCTCGTTTGAATAAGCATGTTTTGATTGCCTTTTTGTGTTTACCATTGCAGTATCAAGGAAACATCCTTTTCTTTCTTCTTATTGACCCTCCGGGGGTTGTTCCTATAACTTCCAAATTAGATATGCTCAGCCACAACTTTTAAAGCAACGAGTCCTTGAATCTTCCCAGACTTTAATCCCATTTATGTCATTTCACCATGCTTGATCATTTTTGAGAATGTGTTTCCTATTCCAGCTATGACCCTCTCATAAAATGGAGCTTCTTGAATATCTATGAAGGTCATCACCATCTCATTCTCTGTCATGGATGGGATAACTTGAGCAGCTAGGCGCCTTAATCTTTGGGCATACTCTCTGAATGACTCATTGACTTACTTCTTGACTTTGGTAATCTAATACTTGTCTGGAGCCATCTGAGTTTGAAAGCAATTTTGACTGAGGAAAGCATGGGCTAACTCCTCGCAACTGTGAATTTTGGAATTGTCCAATCTAGTGTACCATACTCTGGCTTCTCCAGTAAGACTTTTTCCAAAATAGCTGCATTTTCAGCTTTTCATCCTCGGCGTAGGATCCGACTTCTCCAATGAACACTTTTAAATTGGTGTAAGGATCTCCCAATTCATCATATTTCTCAAAATTGGGAGTCTTGAATTTCTCTAGATAATGAACCCCAGGGAGGATGCAAAGGTCTGAATATAAAATACTTTCATGCATTTCCAATCCCTTTGATGGACCAAATGGTCTCTTCTATTTGTAAAACCTTTTTCCTAATATCACTGGTGTCTTGATCTTCTTTAAGATGGGTGATTTCAAGGGTTTTGTTAGACTTCTCAGTTTGAGACTCAGGTGCTGGGACTTCTTTGTCTGGACCCTGGATTCCTCCATGTGAAGAGGGTTCTGTTTGAATGGGTATTTGTGGTCCTTTAGTTGATTTGTGTAGTTCTTTGAGTAGAATAACCAACTCTTTTATTTGATTGCTTAATCCTTCGAACTCCTTGCTAGTGACAGGAGTAGGATTAGGCTGGGCACTTGTAGCCATCTTTGAATGTGGGCTTAGTACCTTTCTGGACTTTGAACGGGTAACGGGACCAATTGTTTCCCTACAAAAAGACTTATGTAGTTTAGTATAGGGAAATGTTGAAATGTTACATGCTATGTAATGTGTCCATTTTTAGGAGTATTATCATGCAAAACGGATGTCAGTTGTTTTGATGACAGGATAGCATGACAAGTCTTAATATGAAAGAGGAATGCATGTTCACATATTCCTTTACATTTTTCATCACATTGAGATTGACATGGAAATGAAATTACAAGTAATTAAAATGGGAGGTATGAAGAGACTTCCTTCCGCGTTTGGTTTATCAGAGGCTGACCTATCTTATGCTACTCTCGCGGCTTTTCTGCATGAAGGTACCCAGATCATCACAATTTACTCAATAGGAAGTTAATCCGATCTTTCAACTGGAGCGAATCTGGGTGGTGCCTTTCGTGAGTCTCGTGGAATTAGTCTTCCGACGAGTACAGTAATCAAATACCTACGGGTTAGCCTCCTTGTTGAGGAATCACACAACATACATTCACATACATCGCGTCTTACCGTATAAAAATGATGACATGTGCAAAGCACTAATATCACAGGCAGATATGGTGTGAAGCACTAAGTGTAGTAAATAAAGCATTAGTATACATTCATTCAATGTAAATCCAGTATTCACACATAAGCATATAAAAGTTTTCAAAAAGCTTGAATAACGGCTTAAGCCCTCTTACTGGAATCCCCAGCAGAGTGGCCACCTGTCGACGTCGGGATTTTTATTTGTCTGTTTCTATTATTCTCTTTTGGTGTTCTCATTGTAGGTGATATTTGTTTGAAAAAATAAGTTTGAAAAGGTCCGACATGTACATGTCAACGATTTGACTATTTTGAGAGTCACCAGTTGGTTATTTTTAAATGGTTGCACCAACTCAACCGAGAAAATGTTTGCATAAAGACCTAGTGATGTGCCACTTTTTAATTAGTCTGAGAAACCAAAATTCGTTAGTGTCTAGGGGCTTGATTAAGCGGTGGGAATGTGTTAGGCACCCCTGACTTCCGTGATAACACGGTTACCGCCACTTTTTATTAAAACTTTTATCTGTGAATATGTGTGTGCGTGTGTGTGAGTGAGAAAAGTCTATGTGCAGTTAGTTATTTGGAAGTAGTGTTATGCCTCGTTTGCACCTATATACAAAGGGTTTGACTTTTGTATAAAAGTTTAATTTTAACAAGCTATATCAGTGATGTTTTGTAAAATAGGTTTTTCAAACCCTTATGCTCAATACTAATTGAGACCATTGATACTTCCATTTTATTATGTGTTCGGCTTGATTACTTTTATTTTCGAGGTGCGAGGCATCTTTGAGAAAATAAGATACATAGCAGTGCTGAACTCGTTATGGGCATGAAAGCTATCTAAGGATATTCAGACACCGTAAATAATTTACAAGCTGGTTGTAACTAAAAATTTCCATCAAGTGAACCAAATCTAGATTCAGAAGCTGAATCTATTATCACATGATTCCTAGGCTCACATGAAAAAGAAATATATACAAAAGCTAAAAAAAGAACTAGATTTGAGTAAATCTAAACTATTCCAGCTTCATGATGAGTGTGATTTATACCTGCGAATTGGATCCTTTATTGCTTAAATAGTTACTTGATCTTCCTAGATTTTATATAGCTTTTATATGATTATAATATTATTTTGCTTAACTGATGTGTTGCAGGGCTTAATAGGTCTTTTCCAGCTTTCAGAGGTAAAACGGTCAATTTCCCTACACTGGCATTGCAGCGCCAATGCTAGGCTTAAACCTGGCGCTGCAGCGCCCCAACCTGGTCAAGGATGACGTCAGCATGGCGCTGCAGCGCCCTAGTTCCTTCATGAACTAGCGCTGCAGCGCGAGCTCTGGTCTTTTTGGTGCTGACGTGGTGCTGCAACGCCAATGCCAATCTTACTCTCCGAGCCGCAGTGCCACCTCCAGTTCCCAGGCAATAAAGAGCTTGATTTAACCTAGCTTAAAGGGGGACTGATATATATATATATATATATATATATATATATATATATATATATATATATATATATATATATAAAAGGCCATCCTCTGGATATAATCAGATAGATCCCTCTCTGGGATAGTCTCTCTTTCTCCTTTGTAATTTCTTTTTCCATCTCTTAAGTAATGCTTGTAATATAGTTTAGGTAGATTAGGGAGAAGTTTGGGATTCCTTGCAGCTCAAGAGTAGTGAGCAATACGGGTTGGAAAGCTTGAAAGGAGTGGAATTCTTAGAGACTGAAGAGCTTTGAAATAGTTTATTTTTATCCATTTGTTTCCTTTGATTTTTTAATCCATAAATGTTATCTTTATTGCTACTTATATTTTGTTTAAGAGCTATGAACTAAGTATTGGCTCTAAGGTTATAATGGAATCCTTTGTTAATTTGAATTGAATGTTTTATCTCTTTGGTTGGCACCATATGGTTTGGTTTAATATATTCATGCTTAATGATTCTTGCTAAGAAATTAGTGATGATTTTGGTAATCTATATGATGTTGAAAGAGGGATTGTAGATTTACACCTTAATATATTGGCATGTGATTATGAGTTGTCGACTTGATTCAACTGCATAAGTTATGTATAGAATAGACATATATATATGTGCACCACATGTGACCTAATTGAGAACTTATGCTTAAATCCTTGTTATGGTTAATTGACACAGACATGTGTATGATTACCACCTAGCTTGGATGTTCTTTTCTGTTCTATTCCTTATCGGGTTGATCTAGAGAGGATATGTTTGTACATACCTCGGAAGAGGTGTATGAGCACTTGTGTGTTCTCAGTCGATAAATTGTCGTGACCACTAAGACCAAAGAGAAAAGGGTAGGAAGTTTGATGAAGCATAGCACTCCAGGTGTTTGACCAAATGCTAGTGTGGGGTGAAGTTATGACCTTAGCTTGTAGCTGTAACAATCCATATTTTAATTACAATATTTAAATATTTAATGAATTATATAAATATTTAATGGATGTGTTTATCGTTGAATAAGTATTTGTTTAATTGATTTGATGTGATTTGATTATTTATTTGTTTAATAAATAATTAATGAGTTAGTATTCTAATTTAATTTAATAATTAAGTTAGAGAGTTATAATGATTAAATAAATTATTATATTATGCAATGAATTGTTATTAGAATTAATGAAATGAAGTATAAAAACTTAATTAGATAGAAGTGTGACAAATAACTATATTATAAGTGGTTATTAAAATAAATTAAAGTAGTTTTAATTTATTTTGCCAAACAAGGCTTAAGTTTATTAAGTCTCTCAGTTTTAAATTGTTTTGCCAAACAAAGCCTTATGGCTTTTGTTTTTTTTTTAATTGTGAATTAATAATAAAACAAATTAAATTAATAAAATATATTTATAATGGATATATGTTTATTATAGTGTAACTGATATATTTAGTATTGAAATTAAGGCCATATCAGTTTCTTTTATTTTACGTATACTTGAGTTATCAGTTTTATTATTTGCTATCTTGAGGAAGAGAGAGTACAGAGAACTTGAGAGAGAATAGAGGGAGAAGCTGAGAGAAAGACAAAGAATTTCAAATAATTTATGTGGTGTCTAACAAGTATTTTTTTAAGTAAGAAAAGGTATGTGGCTGTAACTTTAATATATGTAAGTATATATGTTATACATCATTATGCCTAAGTCTCTGTGTTCTTCACTTATGTATAAAGTTTTTACAAAAATTGTATGTAAACCATGTTTTAGAATTGGTTATGATGTTACATGTATTTGTAAAGATAATTGTTATAACTAGCATATATATATATATATATATATATATATATATATATATATATATATATATATATATATATATATATACTGTATGCTAATTACGATCAAAAGAAAGAAAAGAGTTTTTACAGTAAAAACATATGAGTATGAACATGTTTTGTAGGATAACAAAATTAGTAATTGATTGTATTCTAATTGTAGAATTGAAAGTCGGGTATGTTAATTGGGTATGAACTATAGAGAATTGAAGTTTAAAAGTAATCAAATTGGTGGTTATTAGAGATTACAGTGTTCACTGTGTTTAACAAGTGTCAAACATGGAGTTTTGTTTTAAAATAAGGTTTTCAAGGAATTTAGTTTTCTGTGATTATTGTTTTGTAATTTAAAATAGTATATGCATGTTGGGTAGTGTGTATATGTGTAATTTATATAAGTTATACATGCTAATTGGGGTTAATTGCTGTTAAAAATAAAGACAGTAGCCTTGTTATGTTATTCGTGGTTGGGTTCTGCAAGTTTCGGCGCCCCAGCGCCAAAATTTGAGCCCCAACGCCAAAAATCGCGCCCCGGCACCAAAAGTTGACGCCCCATCGCCAATCTCGCGCCCCGGCGCCACTTTATAGCCTAGTCCTCGCGCTCCAGCCCCGGATTTGTAGTCTGACTTGGACAGTTTTGACCTCCTCTAGTAAAATAGACATAACATTCTCATACGAACTCCGATTGAGGTGATTCAAGATGATCCGGAACGAGGACGGGTAGACCTACAACTTTCGTTCTTTAAGTTTTTCAATTTGAGGTCACTAGGATGGGTTAAAATGGTAATCGTTAGGACTGTTGTGTTTTCGGAGGCAATTAGAGGGTGTCGGACATGCACATATGCATGTGTAGTGCTCTTGACCATAAAAGATGATGTCCTAAATTATAAAACATGAATATTAGTAATTATAATGATGCTTATCATTAATACATGATGTATTAGATGAGTTATAGAAGCATAGTAAGCATACACAAGAGAGGCAAATCGGGCGTGTGACGAATGAACGTCGAAACGTCGTGCCAAGTGTTAATGAACTTAAAAAGTGTTTCAATTCAATTGAAATGAATATTATATAAGATATGGAGTGGATTTAATATAAAGCTAATAAGTAGTCCTAGCAAGACTTAAGCACTTGAATGAACTGCGAATATGAAATACAGTGAGATATAAGTTGAAAGTTAACACAATTAAGTTGAACATTGTGTATTTATTAATAGGAAAGATTATGAGACATGTAGTAGAGTTTACATTACAATTACTATGTATTGTTATGTGACTAATATTTGATGTGTATGATTATATAATTGCGTAGGGCACGTGAAGTGAAGATAGCTGTAAGCTGTTAAACTGTTATTGGTAAACAACGATCAAGGCAAGTCTTTCGGTTCCTATTTTCTACGTGGACTTGATGAACTGTTTTAAATTGCATGATATGTTATGCATGTTGAATCATGAAATGTTAAAGTCAATATATGACTGCATTGTTTTGGCTAAGTAATCATGATTGAGTAAGGAACTCAATTTTTATATTTTTTATGTGAATTAAAAGCATGTATGCCATGTTACTTTAATGAGATGTATGTCGAGCATGTTATTATGTGTTATATGATGCATGAAAACTGTTAGACTTTGCTGGGCTATCGAGCTCACTCTTGCAAATAACCACTTTTGCAGGTCAAGATTTTAAGGTAAAGATACATGTTATGTGAGTTATAGAGATCTATATTCACGAAGATTACTTATGTTTTATGAGAAATGTATTTCATATTTTGAACGTAACATGTTGTTGAAATTTAAGTTGAGTTATCCAATGTACATGGATATTTAGTTATGATGTAAGACTTTGTATAGCCATTTTGTTGTATCGATTCATGATATAAGATTGAATCAAATAGATGTAATGTAAAGGTTGCGATTCAGGGCATGAAAGAAGGAAATGTATAAACGTTTTAAATATTTCACAAATTTTATTAAGTTTAACATCGAATAATGATGTATTATTTAGAGGTTGAATGTATGGCTAACGACCGAAGTCGAAATTTAAATTGTATAGATTTTGGGGTCGTTACAAGTTGGTATCAAAGCTGTAGGTTATAAACCTTAGGTAGGAGTACCGTATGCTATAACCTTAGAGAAGAGAGGTGAAGATAATGAAAGAATAAGCTCAAATAGAGTTTGAAAAATAAGAAGTAATTTAAGCAATTTATAAAGAGGGGATTTAAACTTGCGTGAAAGGATTCAAAGAAGAATCATGCAGAGTTATCAGGAATATGAATGTGGGGTTACCCAACTTCAATAATAAGGATGTAAGGTGATAACAAATAGACAATGTCTATAAAAAGAGAATGATAAAGAAGTTATGAATAGAGAGTTATGTCTAAGTGTGGTACAATTGTACTCTTTAATAGTTGATGTATGGTATCTGGGCTAAACGATTCCTTCATGGAACGAAGGTATATACGAACTAGCAACTCGGAACCTAGTTTGTTGGTTGTTTGTGGGAAACCACTCAGCGTACCATATTGAAACTGTTAGAGACTCGATGTGTACCAAGTGTAGAAATGGACACGTATGATGAGAGTTTAGAACTTGAATGAAATTTTGAGCGATGTAAATGAAGTTAGAAATTCTTAAAGGAAGAATTGTTATATAAACAAGAAGATTCAAAGAAGAATTTTGAAGATATAAAGATAAGAAATGGGAGTTTCCTAACTCCAATAGCCAAGATAACGAATAATGTCGTAAATGATGAAAAAGATAAAGAATGAGGATCGTAAGACAAAAAGATCACGAGTTAACAAAAGAATTTTAAGAGAGATGATTATAGAATAAGGTCACGACGTGATCTGTTTAAGTTATAAAAAAACGATGGTCTGTAATATTTGAATGATTATAGCTTAATGCTATGAAGACGGTTTACTATGAAATAGTATGAGATAACTCATGAGGAGTTATAGATGATGTGATACGAGGAATTCGTATCGAGCAAAGAGAAAGTTAAAAGAAATATAGAGTTAGGTGGGATTTCAATTGAGAACTCATGTGATGGCTGAGTTGTACAAACCTTGGTACAGGCGAGGGTTTTGTGCTTGCACTCAGTTTATCACATTGATAATCATTGGAATGTTTATGTCGCGCTATTTGCTATATGCCTGTTGAGAAGGTGATTCTTTTCTCATGTGTATAACAGATAGGTAGAGTATAGTTAGAGATTATTATGAGGTTAAGAGCGAGTTCTTAAAACTCATACTTATGGTAGCTTCGTGACTCATAATTATATGGCATGTTTTTGAACCCCTCAGCGAATGGATGCCTATGGTCTGACTAGGATAAGTTCTTAAACTCATATGATTGTGGCAAGTTCCTGAACTCATAACGTGTGGTAAGTTTGATGAACTAGGGTATAATTAAGTGTGAATGGAGTATTGAGGATGATAGGAATAGATAGACCTATTAAGCAATGGATCATTATAGGAAGTGGAGTTGATGGTGGAAGCATAGCTAGACTTTCGAAATTTATTGACTTCGTACTGATGTTTACACTTTTATTTTCTTGAAAAATATTGGATCAAATGATAGAACCAATGAGTTTTAACAACAATACTATTATTCGTATGTCTATGCTAATTACTTCGGCTAGACAAAAATGATTTGTAATATATCAAAATGTATTTTATATCATTAATACATCATGTAACCTGGTGCAAAGATGATAAAAACGATGGAGTCATCAATGCAGTATTACCTAGTGTTGGAGGTGATCTAAGGATCGTCAGCCCACTATGGTATGATGTAGTATGATAAAGTCACCAAATGACAGAATCCTCAACGAACTGTAAATATAGTGCAGTATCATGACGTCATAAAAAGATTTTTAAGATTTCTTTAAGATATGAGAATACATATGTATGTATCTATATGTATATTTCGGTTAATGTTCGAGTTATTGTAGAGGTCTATGCTATTTGATTCAGCTAGACAAATATTGAAAGATGTTCATGAAATTCAAGAGTTTCTTGAGAAGTTATGCCAAACCAAATTGTTTTGGTACGAAGGATTGATCCCCTAAGTACCTTGAAGTCATTATAGTCGTATGACTATAAAAGTTAAAGTTGAAAGATTACTTATAACTGTGGACAAGGTTCGTGGTCATTAGACCCTCAGTTGAATGCTTGCACTCTAAATTCTGAGATGAACAACTCTTTTATTAGAGGTTACGCTTAGTTTATATTTTGCGCTGAAATGTTTGTGCACAATACATCTACAATAGGTTAATCACCTAGAGTACTTGCGGAGGATGTTTTCAGTCTTTGTGATTGATAAACATTCTGTCAAAGAGGGATTAAAGTGTGAATAACCGGGGGTGAAGCACTATTAACCCTAGAGAATAGAGTTCATGGTCTTGTGACCGTCAGCATAATTTGGAATCTTTTATATTCCAGAGTTATTCATACTACTTCCCAATTATTGAACAATTGTGGAAGATTCTTGTTATTCTGCAAGATGGAAGTGAAAAAGGAAAATATTCCTTAGAAAGAAGTAAGTCGTATAATGCGACATTGAATGATGATTATGTTGAATAAGTGAGAAAAGATATTTTGAAGTGAGAAGTAGATGAGTTATCAAAGAATAATGTGAAACTTTTAATAGAAAAGTTAATAATTGTAGAATGATCTTTGTGGAAAGAAAGTGGTTATAGAAACCAATGAATGAATGAAGTAGTGATGTAAAATCTACTTTGATAGAATGAATGAATAAAAATTAATAAATAAAATTTCGAGGACGAAATTCTTAGGAGAAAGGGTGAATGTAATGTGACGCCCCCAAAATAGGTCCATTCCACCCAACCCATTCTGAGTCGCCAAATACATGGTACAGAAACAACTACAACTTTATGAATACATTTGTCGTGCAAAATACGACAACACATATACTGTGAGTTTAAATACAAATATTGTCATCTAGACAGTATTCATACCCAATTAAGTACTCATTATACTTATTGATACACTATTTTACAAAATAGTGAGGACTACTAAAATAACTGTCTTGAACCATCATTCCATACCCCGACTAGTACTCGCTACATTCTCGCCTCCTGAGAAGAAAATGGAACAACAAGGAAAAGGGTGAGCTCAACTAGCCCAGTAAAGAACATTATGACTAAGATAATATACAACAAATTATCGTTAGTCTTCAACAGGAAAAAATCTGATAGAATACAATAGACAACAAGTTTTAAATCAATATTCGCAGCGAAAAATAATAATTCATAGAAGAGTTACGTAGAGAATGAAATCTACGATTATCTATGAATTTAAAAGCCCATCATCAACATTTTATCCCTGTAACATCAATCACTAAATATCTTGAATCAAATAGTCATCTTTGCACTACAGGCCAAAGATATTCATCAGTTGTTCATGTTCACCTCAACACCTGTTCATCTTTGCACTACGGGCCAAAGATATTCATCATAAAATCATCAATCTTTGCACTACAGGCCAAAGATATTCAGTAACATCATCATTTAGGACTGAGGATGATGAAAAATATGTTAGAGAAAACGAATCCAGTGAAACAAAAGAGTAAATATTAAGGATTCGTATTTCAGCTATTCCATGTCCAAAAATACCTCATAAACAATCATAGTGAAGTAAAATTCAAGAATGATCAAAACATGGATACAATCAAAACTAGTATCCAGAATAGATATTTGGACGAAAAGAAGAAATTTTCTTTTTTCAGTGAATAATAACTCGTGAATAGTAACTTGTGAATAGTAACTCATGAATAGTAACTCGTGAATAGTAACTCATGAATAGTAACCCCGACATAAAAAGTTCCAAATTTGATAAAAATTCAGATCAATACTTCGGCATAATGATATTGAAGAAAATAATATCATTTAAGAAGAAATAACATCCCTTACTATCCCTTACAATTCCTTACAATCCCTTACCTCGGAAAGACGGTACTTCTGACTGGAATACTAGATATAGTGCTGAAGGAAACTTGCACCGTATAGCAACACTCAAAGTATCATATACTCACAAGAATACGCTCGATATAGAGAGAGAAATAGAGAGAAACTTGTGTTTCTGGTGTGATTTTTAATTCTAACGTAAGCACCCTATTTATAGGAAAATGCTTAGAACACCAAAGCAGAAAATTGAATATAATATTAATATAATTATACAAATTTTCCTTAGTCCACCTTTGGTCAAAAACACCAGCCACACATGTTAATGATGTCCAACAAAATACCAAAAAACATTTTTCTTAACTCTAATAAATAAAACTTTCAAAAATTAATTATTTCGGAACTTCAGAACTTCAATAATTCATAATAAATAGCCCTTTTATCAGAAAATTGAAATCTTGCGAGTTTTTATAGGAAATTCAATTCTCTACAACTTTGCAGAAGAAAGGTTTTCCAAATTCCAAACAGAAATTGACTGAAATCCACAAACGGGCAATTTTACATTCAATAATAAATTTTCGGTCAAGAATTGTGTCCACCAACACACAAAACATGTGTTAATCATTTAATACCAAAAAAATACTCTTCCTCCTCACATACTCATATATCCCACATTTATTGTAAAAATATCATCATCAATATATTATTAAAATAATATATTTAAATGAATTATTTTATCAGAAAAAGATAAAATATTAATTTTCAACAATTGTCAAATTAAAAATTTTCTCCATATATATCCACATAAAATCAATATTTTCCTCATTATATAAATCAATAATTAATTATACACAAATAATATTACAGAACCACAGTACTGGCAACCAGGCCGTTCCCAGGAAAGAGGGGGCTTTCCAATAAGGATCTCTCCTTACTGGCGCGCAATTAGATGACCAAACCTCTCCTTAGACAGAACTTTCTAGACATTGCCAATAATGTTATCTAATAATATTATTCAGATAATATGAATTATTATTCCGATAATAGAAAATACTGTGTAGTGACAATTATTAAAACAACAGTAATATAAAATATCAATGCAGCAATTATTGAATCAATAAAATACAATATTGAACAGTAATTACTGTAACAATTATTGAGTAGTGCCTTCTTACGTAAGAATCAATAATTGGTGCAATACCGTGTGCTACTGTGCAACAACGCGTATTACTGTGTTTTAACCACCGGGTATTCCAACAGTATTAACGGTAACAACTATGCCGTTATTTATAAACAACTTGTTTTTATCGTTTTCTTCATCCAATCGCTTTCCGTTATGCGGCCCACACAAGGCTGCGCCGTCGTACGAATATTTCCTGACAACAAGAATATTCCACGACCAAACAAATATTCTCCGACAACAATGAATATTTTATAACCACTTACTTATTTAAAATATTTGCGCATTTTACCCATAACTAACCACATTAATCAAATCAACCCTTACTATTTCAGAATAATAAATAGAGGAAATTAAATTTCATTTATTAATAATTTGGGGTATTACAACATTCCCTCCTTATGAAATTTCATCCTCGAAATTGACATACGTACCTGGTTTTTCGAAAAGATGAGGATACCTCGCTTTCATTTCCGTTTCCAACTCCCAGGTCATTTCCTCAATAGCATGGTTTCTCCACAAAACTTTAACTTGTGGTAAGACCTTCGTGCGTAGGACATGCTCCTTCCTATCCAAGATCTTGACAGGTACCTCTTCGTACGTTAAGTCTTCAGCTATCTCGTTTGGTTCTAACTCAATAACGTGGTTCGGGTCGTCCACATATTTACGTAACATCGATACGTGAATAACGTTATGAACACGTGACATACTTAGCGTTAAGGCGAGTCTATAGGCCACAGTTCCTACTCGATCGAGGATTTCAAATAAATCGAAGGCTTGAGCTTTCTTCTCTTCATCGACTCTTACTTCTAGAATAACACATTCTTGCACCTTCTTCTTTATATTCATCAGCTCCAGGTCTGTAGCTTGAGCGGCTTTAACGTTATCGATTAAAGTCGATTTTACTCATATATCATCACGTGGGTCCCTAGAGTCATTAACTCTATCTCTATCATTTATAAATTATACAAAATAGGTCTTTGTGTTCAACAATATCGCACTCGTACTCGCATACGATCAATGCGTCAGCTACCACGTTCGCTTTTTCTGGATAGTATTGGATGGTGTGATCGAAATCTTTCAACAGCTCGAGCCAACGTCGATGTCGCATGTTGAATTCTTTGAAGCTCTTCTCGCATTCCTCGGTCCATTCGAAGTTTGTATCTTTTCGAGTCAGCTGAGTTAATGGAGTAGCGATTCGAGAAAATCCTTTTACAAATCTCCGATAATAACTAGAAAGCTGCGTATTTCGATTACTGACTTAGGTTTCTCTCAACTGTGACTCATATCCCAATCTTGGATAGCACGTCACAATGACACCTATCAGTTTACTACCACACGAATATGGTATCCCCTACGGAGAGTCTGGCTTCAGTGCATTCCACAAAGGAAGTCACCAGATAGAGGCTCGATTATCAACTTCTATAGTTGGGTTTTTAACTCCTGAAGTTCAATAGGAGCCATTCGATATGAGATTTTAGAAATGGGTTTTGTACTGGGTTCAAAGTCGATACAAAATTCAATATCACGTTCTGGGAGTAAGCCAAGAAATTCTTCAGGAAATACATCAAAAATTTTACTAACAACAGAAATATCATTCAAATCTGACGTATTTTTGTTCAAATTCATGACATGGCTAAGAAAGCTTGACATCCATTTTTCAATAAACGAATGACTTTACGGTTTGATATGAAAGAGTTTGACTTCAATGGTTTGGTTGCTTGAATTTGAATAACAGGTTGCTTAGGAAAATGAAAACTAACAACCTTACGAAAGCAATCAATTTTAGCATGATGAGTAGTTAACCAATCGATCCCTAAAATCACTTCAAAAGCAAGTATCTTTAAAGAAATAAGGTCAACAGGTAATGTGATGGTGCCAACTTGGATCAAACAAGATTTATAAACAATGGATGTGATGAAAATTTCTCCTAACAGAGTTTCAACAGATAAGTCAAAGTCTAATTTCTCCGGAGTCAAGTTTAAACGTTGAACGCAAGCAAGAGATAAATGAATGGGTAGAACCGGTATCTAATGAGGTATAAACTTTGCAAGAATTTATAATTAACTAACCCGTGCTAACTTCGTTCGGGTTCCTCGCATTCTGACCAGTCACGAAAAACGCTCTTCCAGGAACCGTAGACTTTGACTTTTCTGGGACAACTTTTTGAGTCACCACCCTCGTTGGACTTGGTTTTGCTACAGTACAATCTCGAGCGGTATGTCCTTCCTTTCTACAGTTATAACATACCTTCGAAGGCTTTGAACAGTTTGACCTTATATGTCCCTCCTCTCCGCATCTGTAGCATCTAACTGGCGATTGTTCTCTTCCCCTAAAATTTGTTGCTGGTGCTGATGCCGCTGCCGATGTCTTCCCGTCATCGTTAAATCTTCTCTTCTTAGATTGGACATCTCTTTCCATAATATCAACACGTTGTGCAGCTTTTACCCATGCATCACTCATTCTCACTCGTTCAGTTATTTCTTCTTTCAGCTCAGATTCTAGCTTTATCATCTTATACTATACCAAAGAGTGCTTCTGTTCAAGCATCATATATCGGATAACACAAGCTTGAATCGTTGCATCCTTTTGCTCCACGACTGCCTGCAATTCTTCAGCCTGCTCTTCTAACTTATGAAAACGATTTTGCAATTCTACATTTTGATCATAAAATACCTTTAATAAACTCTCCTCAGGTACCTCTTCTTCCTCTTCTTCCTCACTCTCAGTTGTTACCTCTGCGACTATCTCGGGTGCAACTATCAATTCTTCACTCACCACATGTATATCTCTAATTCCTTCTTCGCCTGATATCACATTATCCTGGTTGGCGATTAGAGGTGTCTCCACGATCTCATTCAGTCCATTGTTAACATTCTCAATCGACATTCTCAAATACTGCCATAAAACAAGGGTTAATTTAACAAATTAACAAATCACATAATATCCCTATATTATGACCGACCAACAAATAAGCTTAGGTAGGACACACTAACGAAGGATTTACTCGTCTCTCCCCTCCTAGTTCTATTCCCCGATCTCCGCTAGAGATCATATCCCTAAGCTCTGATACCAACTGTGACGCCCCAAAAATAGGTCCATTCCACCCAACCCATTCTGAGTCGCCAAATACATGGTACAGAAACAACTACAACTTTATTAATACATTTGTCGTGCAAAATACGACAACACATATACTGTGAGTTTAAATACAAATATTGTCATCTAGACAGTATTCATACCCAATTAAGTACTCATTATACTTATTGATACACTATTTTACAAAATAGTGAGGACTACTAAAATAACTGTCTTGAACCATCATTCCATACCCCGACTAGTACTCACTACATTCTCGCCTCCTGAGAAGAAAATGGAACAACAAGGAAAAGGGTGAGCTCAACTAGCCCAGTAAAGAACATTATGACTAAGATAATATACAACAAATTATCGTTAGTCTTCAACAGGAAAAAATCTGATAGAATACAATAGACAACAAGTTTTAAATCAATATTCGCAGCGGAAAATAATAATTCATAGAAGAGTTACGTAGAGAATGAAATCTACGATTATCTATGAATTTAAAAGCCCATCATCAACATTTTATCCCTGTAACATCAATCAATAAATATCTTGAATCAAATAGTCATATTTGCACTACAGGCCAAATATATTCATCAGTTGTTCATATTCACCTCAACACCTGTTCATCTTTGCACTACGGGCCAAAGATATTCATCATAAAATCATCAATCTTTGCACTACAGGCCAAAGATATTCAGTAACATCATCATTTAGGACTGAGGATGATGAAAAATATGTTAGAGAAAACGAATCCAGTGAAACAAAAGAGTAAATATTAAGGATTCGTATTTCAACTATTCCATGTCCAAAAATACCTCATAAACAATCATAGTGAAGTAAAATTCAAGAATGATCAAAACATGGATACAATCAAAGCTAGTATCCAGAGTAGATATTTGGACGAAAAGAAGAAATTTTCATTTTTCGGTGAATAGTAACTCGTGAATAGTAACTTATGAATAGTAACTCATGAATAGTAACTCGTGAATAGTAACTCATGGATAGTAATCCCGACATAAAAAGTTCCAAATTTGATAAAAATTCAGATCAATACTTCGGCATAATGATATTGAAGAAAATAATATCATTTAAGAAGAAATAACATCCCTTACTATCCCTTACAATTCCTTACAATCCCTTACCTCGGAAAGACGGTACTTCTGACTAGAATACTAGATATAGTGCTGAAGGAAACTTGCACCGTATAGCAACACTCAAAGTATCAAATACTCACAAGAATACGCTCGATATAGAGAGAGAAATAGAGAGAAACTTGTGTTTCTGGTGTGATTTTCAATTCTAACCTAAGCACCCTATTTATAGGAAAATGCTTAGAGCACCAAAGCAGAAAATTGAATATAATATTAATATAATTATACAAATTTTCCTTAGCCCACCTTTGGTCAAAAACACCAGCCACACATGTTAATGATGTCCAACAAAATACCAAAAAACGTTTTTCTTAACTCTAATAAATAAAACTTCCAAAAATCAATTATTTCGGAACTTCAGAACTTCAATAATTCATAATAAATAGTTCTTTTATCAGAAAATTCAAATCTCGCGAGTTTTTATAGGAAATTCAATTCTCTACAACTTTGCAGAAGAAAGTTTTGCCAAATTCCAAACAGAAATTGACCGAAATCCATAAACGGGCAATTTTACAGTCAATAATAAATTTTCGGTCAAGAATTGTGTCCACCAACACACAAAACACGTGTTAATCATTTAATGCCACAAAAATACTCTTCCTCCTCACATACTCATATATCTCACATTCATTGTAAAAATATCATCATCAATATATTATTAAAATAATATATTTAAATGAATTATTTTATCAGAAAAAGATAAAATATTAATTTTCAATAATTGTCACATTAAAAATTTTCTCCATCTATATCCACAAAAAATTAATATTTTTCTCATCATATAAATCAATAATTAATTATACACAAATAATATTATAGAACCACAGTACTAGCAACCAGGCCGTTCCCAGGAAAGAGGGGGCTTTCCAATAAGGATCTCTCCTTACTGGCGCACAATTAGATGACCAAACCTCTTCTTAGACAGAACTTTCTAGACATTGCCAATAATGTTATCTAATAATATTATTCAGATAATATGAATTATTGTTCCGATAATAGAAAATATTGTGTAGTGACAATTATTAAAACAACAGTAATATAAAATATCAACGCATCAATTATTGAATCAATAAAATATAATATTGAACAGTAATTACTGTAACAATTATTGAGTAGTGCCTTCTTATGTAAGAATCAATAATTGGTACAATACCGTGTGCTACTGTACAACAACGCGTATTACTGTGTTTTAACCACCGGGTATTCTAACAGTATTAACGGTAACAACTATGCCGTTATTTATAAACAACTTGTTTTTGTCGTTTTCTTCATCCAATCGCTTTCCGTTATGGGGCCCACACAAGGCTGCGCCGTCGTACGAATATTTCCTGACAACAAGAATATTCCACGACCAAACAAATATTCTCCGACAACAATGAATATTTTATAACCACTTACTTATTTAAAATATTTGCGCATTTTACCCATAACTAACCACATTAATCAAATCAACCCTTACTATTTCAGAATAATAAATAGAGGAAATTAAATTTCATTTATTAATAATTTGGGGTATTACATGTAATATCCCGAGTGTTTATGATAGCGATTCCCGAGTGTTTATGATAACGATCCTTAGAAAAGGAAATGAATGGGTTAAAAGATATATAATATTCAGAATATAATTGAGTTCAAATAAAAGTTATGAAATGAAACCTAGAATTTGTTAGGTAATGAATGTAGTAGGAAATATAAAATCTATATTTAGATAAAATGATGAAAGATTTCTCTGAGTTAATTGTTTAATTTATGTCTTCGATTCTGGGGACAGAATCTTTGTAAGTAGGGAAGATTGTAACGAATGAGTGGTTTGAGTTGTAATTCTGAGGACAGAATCCTTGTAAGGAGGGAATGATGTAACAATCCAGATTTTAATTATAATATTTAAATATTTAATGAATTATATAAATATTTAATGGATGTGTATATCGTTGAATAAGCATTTGTTTAATTGATTTGATGTGATTTGATTATTTATTTGTTTAATAAATAATTAATGAGTTAGTATTCTAATTTAATTTAATAATTAAGTTAGAGAGTTATAATGAATAAATAAATTATTATATTATGCAATAAATTGTTATTAGAATTAATTAAATTAAGTATAAAAACTTAATTAGATAGAAGTGTGACAAATAACTATATTATAAGTGGTTATTAAAATAAATTAAAGTAGTTTTAATTTATTTTGCTAAACAAGGCTTAAGTTTATTAAGTCTCTCAGTTTTAAATTGTTTTGTCAAATAAAGCCTTATGGCTTTTGGTTTTTTTTTTTATTTTGAATTAATAATAAAACAAATTAAATAAATGAAATATATTTATAATGGATATACATTTATTATAGTGTAACTGATATATTTAGTATTGGAATTAAGGCCATATCGGTTTCTTTTATTTTACGTATACTTGAGTTATCAGTTTTATTATTTGCTATCCTGAGGAAGAGAGAGTACAGAGAACTTGAGAGAGAATAGAGGGAGAAGCTGAGAGAAAGACTAAGAATTTCAAATAATTTATGTGGTATCTAACAAGTATTTTTTTAAGCATGAAAAGGTATGTGGTTGTAACTTTAATATATGTAAGTATATATGTTTTACGTCATTATGCCTAAGTCTCTGTGTTCTTCACTTATGTATAAAGTTTGTACAAAAGTTGTATGTAAACCATGTTTTAGAATTTGTTATGATGTTACATGTATTTGTAAAGATAATTGTTATAACTAGTATATATATATATATATATATATATATATATATATATATATATATATATATATATATATATATATATATATGACTGTATGCTAATTACGATCAAAAGAAAGAAAAGAGTTTTTACAGTAAAAACATACGAGTATGAACATGTTTTGTAGGATAACAAAATTAGTAATTGATTGTATTCTAATTATAGAATTGAAGTCGAGTATGTTAATTGGGTATGAACTACAGAGAATTGTAGTTTAAAAGTAATCAAATTGGTAGTTATTAGAGATTACAGTATTCACTGTGTTTAACAAATGTCAAACATGGAGTTTTGTTTTAAAATAAGGTTTTCAAGGAATTTAGTTTTCTGTGATTATTGTTTAGTAATTTAAACTAGTATATGCATGTTGGGTAGTGTGTATATGTGTAATTTATATAAGTTATACGTGTTAATTGGGGTTAATTGCTGTTAAAAATAAAGACAGTAGCTTTGTTATGTTCTTCGTGGTTGGGTTCTACAAGTTTCGGCGCCCCATCGCCAAAATTTGAGCCCCAGCGCCAAAAATCGCGCCTTGGCCCCAAAATTCGCGCCCCAGCGCCAAAAGTTGGTGCCCAGGGTTGAAATTCGTGCCCCAGCGCTAATATCGCTCTCCGGCACCACTGTATAGCCTATTCCTCTCGCCCCAGCGCCAGAATTGTAGTCTGACTTGGACAGTTTTGACCTCCTGTAGTAAAATAGTCATAACTTCCTCATACGAACTCCGATTGAGGTGATTCAAGATGATCCGAAACGAGGCCGAGTAGACCTACAACTTTCGTTCTTTAAGTGTTTCAATTTGAGGTCACTAGGATGGGTCAAAATGGTAATCGTTAGGACTGTTGTGTTTTCGGAGGCAATTAGAGGGCGTCGGACATGCACATATGCATGTGTAGTGCTCTTGACCATAAAAGATGATGTTCTAAGTTATAAAACATGAATATTAGTAATTATAATGATGCTTATCATTAATACATGATGTATTAGATGAGTTATAGAAGCATAGTAAGCATACACAAGAGAGGCAAATCGGGCGTGTGACGAATGAACGTCGAAACGTCGTGCCAAGTGTTAATGAACTTAAAAAGTGTTTCAATTCAATTGAAATGAATATTATAAGATATGGAGTGGATTTAATATAAAGCTAATAAGTAGTCCTAGCAAGACTTAAGCACTTGAATGAACTGCGAATATGAAATACAGTGAGATATAAGTTGAAAGTTAACACAATTAAGTTGAACATTGTGTATTTATTAATAGGAAAGATTATGAGACATATAGTAAAGTTTACATTATAATTACTATGTGTTGTTATGTGACTAATATTTGATGTGTATGATTATATAATTGTGTAGGGCACGTGAAGTGCAGATAACTGTAAGCTGTTAAACTGTTATTGGTAAACAACGATCAAGGCAAGTCTTTCGGTTCCTATTTTCTACGTGGACTTGATGAACTGTTTTAAATTGCATGATATGTTATGCATGTTGAATCATGAAATGTTAAAGTCAATATATGGCTGCATTGTTTTGGCTAAGTAATGATGATTGAGTAAGGAACTCAATCTTTATATTTGTTATGTGAATTAAAAGCATATATGTCATGTTACTTTAATGAGATGTATGTCGAGCATGTTATTATGTGCTATGTGATGCATGAAAACTGTTAGACTTTGCTGGGCTGTCGAGCTCACTCTTGCAAATAACCGTTTTTGTAGGTCAAGATTTTAAGGTAAAGATACATGTTATGTGAGTTATAGAGATCTATATTCACGAAGATTACTTATGTTTTATGAGAAATGTATTTCATATTTTGAACGTAACATGTTGTTGAAATGTAAGTTGAGTTATCCAATGTACATGGATATTTAGTTATGATGTAAGACTTTGTAATGTCATTTTGTTGTAACGATTCATGGTATAAGATTGAATCAAAGAGATGTAATGCAAAGGTTGCGATTCAGGGCATGAAAGAAGGAAATGTATAAACATTTTAAATATTTCGCAAACTTTATTAAGTTTAACATCGAATAATGATGTATTATTTAGAGGTTGAATGTACGGTTAACGACCGAAGTCGAAATTTAAATTGTATAGATTTTGGGATTGTTATAGTAGCACCTTCGATACCATTCATTATCCATATTACTTGTTTTGATAATTAGATATAACTAGATTAATCACACTTCTATTATTATGCTATTCGAATAAGACTTAAGAGATACTGAGTCGGTATTTGGTAAATATTAGTGATAGTTCCTCATGGGTATGACAACTCTCTTATTACTGTATTACTTGTTACACTGCATATACTTGCGCGTGTTTAGTGATCGGTTTTCCAACCAACAAGTTTTTGGCGTTGTTGCCAGGGAACAATTATTCTAATATTGTCCAATATTAATTTCAATCAATTTAGTCTTAATTTGAATGTGTGTGTGTGTGTGTGTATATATATATATATATATATATATATATATATATATATATATATATATATATATATATATATGTTTTATATATTTGATCTTCCTTTTTGTTTTTAAGCTTACAGGTTATGGGCGATCATTGTTATCAATGGCCTTTTGAGAGGATGGCACCACCAAGATCGGAAGAAGGACTTGAGCGATTGTAAGATCAAATTTCAAATCTCTTAAGGATTTCTAACAATCTTGAATGTTAGTCCACTCAGGCTGCCTACTGTCAGGAACGAGCTGACATTGAACTGATTTACTATCATCCAAACTGTCAGGGTTATCCAAACTCTTGGGACTACAACCAAGAGCAATATCATGATCCAAATTATTCCTATTCGAATCAATTGGAGTATCAGTCTCCACCTCAATATAAGTTGACATCTCAACCCAATGAGAGCTTTTCTGTACACTCAACACAAGAAGAAGAGGAAAGGCTTGAAGAGCTCCTCACCAACTTTATATAGAGAAATGAGGTTCGATTAACGAGCCAAGACACCGCATTACAGTGCCTCGAAAGTCAATTGGGACAACACGTCAATGCCATCACAAATCCACCGTAAGGCAATCTACCAGTCATAACTGATCTCAACGATGAAGAAGTAGAGCGTTGCACAGTGGATACGAAAGGAAAAAGTGGTGATTCTCACAAAGTTGTTGAGGGAGATGTCAATGTGCAAATTGACCAACCTGTGGAGTCTGAAGTAGGAGAAGAGAGGACCAAGAGTGGTTGTATTGTCAAGACTAGTGAAAAGTTGGAAACCATGCTCACGATTTTGGAAACCCTAGAGGGCCCACTAGCGCACAAAGAATGATTTAAGATTTATGAAATAGGTAAATTAGTGGATAATTCTAGTGGTGAACGATTATTCGTGCCGATGGGTGAAGAAATGGGGGATGACCCATCATCTATGTCTGCCATAAATTTAAAGGAGTTGACAAATAGGCGGCATAAAATGGTCGTTTTCGCATATGAGCTGGATTGAACGACAATGGAATAGTCAAGCCGACGACTTTAAAACAAGCTCTTGGTGGGGAGGCAACCCTATCTCAGTATCAATTTATATATTTTTCTTTACTTATGGCTAGTTTATATTGTGCCTTTTCTCTTTAGTTGTTAACATAGCTGTCAGTAAAAGTATTAATGTTTTTGTTGCTATAGGAAAGAGGTAGCATGTTATTTAGTATGTTGTATTGTTTATATATAGTCGTTAGAGTAAAATAGTTATTATGTGGTTTTTAATAATGTATGTTTACCTTTATAGTATATTATCCTAACCATGGCTTGGTTTTTGGCAGGAAAACTCAGATATACGGCTGGCACTGCAGTACCAGCAAGCGCAATAAAACTCGCGCCACAGCGTCGGGTTCATTATCCCCATTCTACACCTCGTGCTGAAGCGCCAAGAAATAAAGAGCACCTCGTACCGCAGTGCCAACATATAGACCAACCTACTATATTTTAGCGTTGTAGTGCCATCGAACTGCGTATGTTTCACGCTGCATCGCCACTTAAAACCCAGTAATAACAGCTCGCCACAAGCGAGTTTTTGTTTTTTAAAACAGAATGAAGCCAGCAGTTTTGACCACTACTCCCCAGCTCTTTCAACAACTTAATCTAGCCCAAGCAACCCAACCATCACCTCACTCCCAAAAGCCCTAGCAGTGATCGATTGGCACATCTCAAACCAAAATAATAAATCGAGATCCTTCAATTACTTGTCAAAGCTCGAGCCAAGATAGTTTCTAACCTAGGGTTTGCAATTTAAAGGTAAAGTGGACTTATTCTCATCAAATAGTTATCTTTTTCTTTGCGTGTGATTTGGGGTGATTTCCACTGATAGAAATCTGGATAGATAGCTAACAAGCAAAGGGCTATCTAGTTTGGTTTATAGTAGCGCTCGCAAGGTGTTTGATAAATTGCTTGAGAGAAAAATTGGATTGTTTAGGCTGAAAATTAGTGGGTTTCATTAGGGATTAAATAGCCACTGCTGCAAGGGCTGTTTCTGCATAGATTGGCATTGGTGTGGCAGCGTGTGTGTTCCTTGGCTTTGAATTGGCAATCACAGGCTTCTTGCTTTTACTCACTAACTACTGACTTCTAAAATGGATACAAAGAGGGAATGATTTAGCGTCGATGGCTCCTCATCCGCACCACCACAGAGTTGGGACAAAACCAAATTCGTTAGCGAAGATGCATGGAAACGGTACAAGAACTCCTTTGGAATATAAAATTTGGTGCCTGAATGGGGTTTGCGGCCTGATTAAACAAAGGATGGCGAGATGGCGGCCATGATCCTTGGACGCAAGTGGATGCACTTCATAAAACCACCCGAGTCAGCTATCGTATCTGTGGTTCGTGAGTTCTATGCAAATGCCAGTGCTGATGGTTCTGCTGTTGTTTAAGTCAGGGGCGAACAGTGATGTTTGGAAGCCAAGCCATCAATGCACTTTTTGCGACACCTAGCTATGATGGCAAGGACTATTTGGAGAAGGGGCTTCATAGTTATGACTTGAATGATATTGTTAGGAGGCTCTGCAAGCCCGGGACACCATGGAAAACCAATGACATGATGGGTGAGAAGACCAGTTTCCCACATCATGCACTTAGTCGCTATGGGAAGCCATGGTACAGTTTTGTATGTGCCAACATAATCGCTACTCGTCACCTTAGCGACGTGACTAAGGATAGAGTGATCCTATTATTTGCCATTCTCTCGGGTCTGGACATGGATATCATAGTTCTTATTTAAGAGTTCATCCTGAAGGGGATCAATAGTTCCACCTCTGTGGGACATCCACATCCATCCTTGTTCACCCGATTGTGCAAGCGGGCAGGTATTCATTGGGGCCCAAAAGAGATAGCTTTGCCACCCATGTCAGTCATCGACTATCAAGTCATCTCACGCTTCAGTGTATGGAACGGGGCAGCCTCATATGTCAGAGGTGAGGGGTACGGGCCACCTATTGAGCCGCCTCCTACAGCAGAGGTCGGACACTCGCAGCCACTAGAGTCAGGCTCATCTTCACAAGGACTATTGGCAGAGATTATGGCATCCCTGACCCTACTACATCAGAACCAAGACGCCAATGCTCAGAGGCAGTAGAGGCATATAGTAACGGTTACCCAGAGGAAGGACATCACAATGCAATATGAAGCTGAGCTGGTCCACACCATGCAGACCATCTACACTGTTTATAGTGGTGAGGATGCTGATTTCAAGCCATTCCAGTTCCAAGAGCCTCTTGTTTTCCAACCATACCCTCCACCATCACCGCACACAGAAGCTAACGAGGATAATGATGATGCCGAGTTACCAGATTTTAGGGAAGCCCTCTTGTATCGATTTATATATGCTTAGCAATGAGGGAATTTCTCATCTTAAGTTTGGGGGTATTATGGTTTATCTATTTTATCATGTCTACTACCATGATAGGTTGTAATATCTTAGTATTTTGCTTATGAACTACATTTTTGACATCATTTTGGGCTTTATTAGCCTTTGGTTTAATATGTTTTGGTGTTATTATGAATGGATGCCATAAACAGTTTTTATTATTATGGATGGATGTTGTGATTATTATCAGCATGTATGTTTGGTTTATAGCCATCTTTTGGGGCTTATACAGATTTGTAAGCTTGTGCCATGTTAATGGCTTTATAACACTATTTTAAGCTGTTATTATGTAAGGGTTTTACATAAATTATTAATTTTTGTTTGCGGCTAATGACAAGCGCCAAGTGATTATGTCTATCTCTTAGAGTCGTGTCAAGCATGTGTGAGCTAGGGGTTTGTTTAGCCGATAAGTTGAGACTGTTATTGATCTGTTCTTCTTAGCAAGCACCGACCAACTATTTTAACTAGTTATTGTGATAACCCGAGATTTTGAATAATCAAAAATTTTGCAAATAAATTTTTTTTATTAATATTAATATTAATTATCATTTATGTGACAAGTATCGGTGATACGAGTCTTGAGAAAGTCAATGTGTATTGACTAATAAAATTAGAGCAGAGTTGTGCTTAACAGCTTTAGAAATCCTAACCCTAATTTCTGGAAAGGGATTCGATAGAAAATATAATTAAAATAATTATATTGATGAGTACGTGTTTGTACGGTATAGAATTTTTGATCGGATAAGGTTTGAAATTAATAAAACCTAATAAGAGATTAGAAACCATAATCTCGGGATTAAAAACCCTAACGTACCGTTGGAAATCCTAATTGTACGCCAGGAAACCCTAATTTCATATTCGGGAATTCTAAACCCTAAATTAGGAAAGCCTAATCCTAATTGGCAACTTAATGTGTTTATTAAATTTAAATATGATTAGAAAATCCTAATTATATTTTAGTTATCTTAATTTCTAGTTTACAAACCCTAATTATAATTTAGAAAAATTATTTTTCTTATTAAAACCCTAACTCGTGGGTTACAAACTCTAATGATCATTTTGACCCTAATTTCTAAATTAAGCAATTTTAATTAGGAATATTAATCTTAATTAGCAAGGTTACATTTTATAATTAGGAAATATTATATAATTATCGAATCCTAATTGTAATTTGGAATTATTAATTTTCTATTTTGAAAACTGAAAAAGTCAAAAATCTTGGAAAGTAAATTGAAAACCTAGGGTTCAAACCCTAAACCATAAATGGTCTAAACCCTAAACCCTAACATAAACCCTAAACCCTAAGGGTTTGTGCATTGGACAAGAATGCCATTAAATTCATTTTGCAAGTTACTAAAATACCCTTTTTACATTTTAAATTAGCTAACTTGTATAAATGGCTAAAGCTTTAGTGGTTGAACCACTACATTGACTTTGAGATACAAAATATCAACCACTCAGCTGATATTAATCAGATCCAAGAAACATCTCACCATATATATTGATTAGAGAGAGAGAAAATCACATAATCTAGACATTTTGCATTCAAGCTCTTACCAACTCTCTCTCCCACAAGAACCTTCGAAATCTTATAGTAGATCAGTCACTTAAACACCTCTAGAAACATCAAGTTCATATTGGAGATCAAAGATCAAGATTTAGAACAAAGAGGTATAAATCCTAAAACCTATTTTGATCTAAGCTGCTAAGAAAGTTTTTGTGTTTAAGTATTTAATCTTATGTTAGAAGTTGTTTTTAGTCGATCTACAATGATCCATGAGGGGTCCATAGCATCAAATGGCTTTAAAATAGTGTTTTTCAAAATCTGTCAAGAACAGAAAATGTGGTCTAACAAGCTAATGTCACGGGCCACAGATTCTTGTTCGTTTGCTATTTTTGTTGTTTAAACGTTGTTACATGTAGCCTTGTATGTGGTCTTTACGCTGCAAGTGGAATTCGAGTCATTAGATGTTTGGATCAGAAGTTATTAACGGTCAAAGTCGATTGACCGACGTTGACCAGCTGTAAATCTGGGTAACCCAGAACATGTAAAACCGAGTCTGACAAGATATTTAAGCTCCTTGATCTGTCAGTACAGTTCGTGTTTGATGTTGTTGTTGTAATAAATTTGTAGCCTGTATAATATACTATAGATCTGGGTCTTTAGAACGCTTAAGCAATCAACAGATAAATCGTGACAAGTGGTCAAAGTAGGCCACTCGCACTGAGTTTGTATTTCTGGGAATTTCCAGAAACTTGATGAACGAATTTTCTAACATACTTTGACCGCTTGATAACTTGTGATTTGTTTGTTGTTGGACCGATTTGTTGCTTTGGTATTGTTCCTTGACATAAGTACTACAAGCTAAAACAATTAGATTACAAGAATCATGACTACAACGATTAGCAAATTTGGCTCCAAGGAAGCCACTCGAACTGCCTGGGTTTCTGAAATACCCAGGTGACGTCTGACAGCGTGTTTGATTGCCCAGATCGTCATGTTGTGTTGTGTTATGGCCTAGTTGATGGTTGGTTGATGTAGTCTTACATTCCAGCTACACGATCCATGCACAAACAAGCCCAAAAATGATTTACACAAAGAATTAAGGGTGGTCAAATGTTGACCCTAGTATTGCCGGCTGTCAGTGTTCTTGAGCTCAAGAACGCCAACATCGACGCTAAGTGTCGCTATAGGCTATTAGCGACGGTTTATTTAATTTTTATTTTCTGAATATTCTGAAAATTATTTAAAAATAAAAATAAATTATAAAAATTACCAAAAATGGTTTTAAAAATTATTTTAAATTATGAAAAATAATTTTTGACCAATTAGAATATTTTTCTTTAGTATTTATAATTATTTAAATATTAAAAGTATTTAATTTATTTAATTAGTGTATTAAATAAATTAGAGAAAAATGATTTAATATTATGAAAAATTATTTTAAATATGAATAATGTATTTAAAAATATTTTGAGTTATAAAATGTGACTTTTAATATTTTTAGAGAATTTTCATTAATAATTTAATATTAATGATATTAGATTTATTTAATTACTAAATTAAATAAATAAGTTAAAAATAATTTTAATGATTTAAAAATCATTTTAAATAAGAATAAAGTGTTAGAAAATATTTTAAATTATAAAATATAATTTTCAATATTTTTGGAGAATTCTCATTAATAAATTAATATTAATGATATTAGATTTATTTAATTATAATATTAAATAAATGAATTAAAAATAATTTTATTGATTTAAAAATCATTTAAAAATGAGAAAAATATTTTAAAAATATTTTAAGTTATAATTAATGACTTTTAATATTTTGATAATTATTACATTAATATTTAAATACTAATGGTAATGATTTAAAAATAATTTTAATTATTTTAAAAATCATTTAAGTAGAATATTGATGATTTAAAAATATTTTAAGTTATTAACAATAACTTTGATATTTTGACAAGTATGTTATTAATATTTTTATATTATTAAATATTAACAATGATAAGATTATTTGATAATTAAATCATTTAAAAATGATTTAAGTGTTTGAAAAATTATTATAAATTATAATAATTGTTTATAAATTATTAAAAGCTTCCGAAAAATATTATAAACGATATTTGACTTATCTAAAATAATATTGAAGCTTAAAGACCAAGTTTAATTGACAATCAATGTGTTAATTATCGGATAGGGTGACCAGAACACCGAGAATGGACCGAGATCCAACCAGACCGAAATAGTTAGAATGGATAAGTGTTTATATAGGTTATAAACACTAATGTGGCTATGTGGTAATGTGCCTAAGAGAAGTTTGACTGTAAAATACAGTGTTACGTGTTATAAATGATTGTGCTAATTGTGAGACCGATATTATTGGTTATAGTTCTTGCAAAAGTAGATAAGTTTATTGTGTAGCTGTAATCAACGCGAAAGACAAGTTTCCTAACTCAACCTTGAGCTATATTCATTCAAATATTATAATGGTTAATTATTGCTAATTATACCATGTCCAGGGAATTTATTGTTGATTATTCGCAGTTAGTGCATGTTTAAAATTTAAATTGAATTACTGATTCGGAAAATATATATTCGTAGAATTACTGTTGTTAGATATTTATATCTGCGGAAACTAATATTGACAGTACAGATAATTCCTGTTTATTGTCAAATTATATTGAGAAATGTCTTAGCTAATTATTCTGGCTAGACAAACATTGTTAGAACTTGATAAATACGAGAAGAAAAATCAATTGTTATTGATAAATCGATGCCAGTATATAGTTTTATACTTCTTTCACGTGCTATTTTATTATTGTTATTTTTTGTGTAAGATAGTTTGCTTGAGGACAAGCAAAGACTTAAGTTTGGAAATATTTGATGCGTGGGATTTATATCCGTGAATCGGATCCTTTATTGCTTAAATAGTTTCTTGATCTTCATAGATTTTATATAGCTTTTATATGATTATAGTATTATTTTGCTTAACAGATGTGTTGCTGGGCTTAATAGGGCTTTTCCAGCTTTTAGCGGAAAAACGGTCAATTTCCCCACACTAGCACTGCAGCGCCAATGCCAGGCTTAAACATGGCACTGCAGCGCCACGACCTGGTCAACGATGATGTCAGCATGGTGCTGCAACGCCCTAGTTCCTTTATGAACTGGCACTGCAGCGCGAGCTTCGGTCTTTTTGGTGCGAACGTGGCACTGCAACGCCAATGCCAAGCTTACTCTACGCGCCGCAGCGCCACCTCCGGTTCCCAGGCAATAAAGAGCTAGATTTGACCTAGCTTAAAGGGGAACTTATATATATATATATATATATATATATATATATATATATATATATATATATATATATATATATATATATATATATATATATATAGGCCAACCTCTGGATATAATTAGATAGATCCCCCTCAAGGATAGTCTCTCTTTCCCCTTTGTAATTTCTTTTTCCATCTCTTAGGTAATTCTTGTAAATATAGTTTAGGTAGATGAGGGAGAAGTTTGGGATTCCTTGAAGCTCAAGAACAGTGAGCAATATGAATTGGAAAGCTTGAAAATAGTGGAATTCTCGGACACTGAAAAGCTTTGACAGAGTTTATTCTTATCCATTTGTTTCCTTTGATTTTGTAATCCACAAATGTTATCTTCACTGCTACTTATATCTTGTTCAAGAGCTATGAACTAAGTATTGGCTCTAAGGTTATAATGGAACCCTTTGTTAATTTGAATTGAATGTCCTATCTTTTTTGTTGGCACCATATGCTTTGGTTTAATATATTCATGATTAATGATTCTTGCTAAGAAATTAGTGATGATTTTGGTAATCTATATGATGTTGAAAGAGGGATTATAGATTTATACCTTAATATATTGGCATGTGATTATAAGTTGTAGACTTGATTTGACTACATAAGTTGTGTATAGAATAAACATATATATGTGCAGCACATGTGACCTAATTGAGAACTTATGCTTAAATCCTTGTTATGGTTAATTCACATAGACATGTGTAGGATTATCACCTAGCTTGGATTTTCTTTTATGTTCTATTCCCTATCGGGTGGATCTAGAGTGAATATATTTGTACATACCTCGAAAGAGGTATATGAGCACATGTGTGTTCTCGGTCGATAAACTGTCGTGACCACTAAGACAAAAGAGAGAAGGGTAGGAAGTTTGATGAAGCATAGCACCCCAGGTGTTTGACAAAATGCTAGTGTGGGGTGAAGTTATGTCCTTAGCTTTTAGCACTTTCGATACCATTCATTATCCATATTATATGCTTTGATAATTAGATATAACTAGATTAATCACACTTCTATTATTCTGCTGTTCGAATAAGACTTAAGCGATACTAAGTCGGTATTTGGTAAATATTAGTGATAGTTCCTCGTGGGTACGCCAACTCTCTTATCAATGTATTACTTGTTAGACCGCGTATACTTGCGCGTACTTAGCGATCGATTTTTCGACCAACACTTCAACGGTTCCAGTTTAGTCACCATGAACCGGTTAAAGTGAGAAATAGCCAGATTGAGGCAAATCTCGCCCGCAGGCTTAAGGATTAAATATCTACATTATGAAAGCGATTAAAGCAGATATTTGTATAAAAGCGATATATATATATATATATATATATATATATATATATATATATATATATATATATATATATATAAGCAATAAAAGGCCACAAAGTAAACCCCAGGCCAGACATGAATGTAAATATAAATATATATATATATATATATATATATATATATATATATATATATATATATTATCATCGAACTCTATTTCGATTGAGCCTGGGTGTAATATGCGGTCCGTTTACATATATATAATCTATAAACGGACCACATATTACACCTAGGCTCAATCGAATCAGAGTTCGATGATAATATATATATATATATATATGCAATAAAAAGCCACGGATCGACGATCCGGGCATACCCACACAACACAACTCTCAACGTTAGGAGATATATATGTGACGCCCCCAAATTCGGGTACTTTCAACCCACAGATATGGTTTTACATGATACTCATAACTATACATTCATTCCATTGAAACAACATCAAAATGAGTGTATTTACTACATTTTTATTACAATAGTAATAAATCCTTTCCAAGGTTCTATAACCAAATACATTCTTCGTTTATCATAAGTATAATTCATACAAACATACTAGTCTATTACCGGATATTCTACTTATTCATCTAAGCCTTGCCTTTATCTTTACTAGAACCCTCAGTTCGCTCGGCCTTAGCTGCAATCATATAATTCAAGCAAGAAGTGAGCATAACTAGCTCAGCAAGTCTAGCAATAGATAATAAAAATACCACGTCGAGAATCATATGATTATTCTTCAATAAGTGAACAAATAGCTATGAAGTACTATGAACCATTCAATATCACTTTTCATTCTCATAAAATAATTCCGAAGTACATATAGTGACTTAGAAATTCTGAGTAGGTCAAAAGACCATAAACATTCTCTTTTGGTTTTCAATCATGAAAAAGGACAACCCGACACTAAGTTCGTAAGTCCGATATATCTTACGAGCACTTCTAGGTGATCAACCTATAGTACTCTATGTTGATCAACACTCATCCGTTAAACGTATTTACGTTTAAATTTTGGCAACCTCACGTGCCCATCGAATAATCAATGTAAAGTACATTTGTTTATTCATACTCAGGCTTACCTTTGAATCCGTACCAAACAATTGGCATATGATAGCGTTATTAATTCTATATCGAAAGACTTGTAAATAAATCAATCAAACTCTTAAGATTAGTCTAGCCAAGTTAAAACTGGCATCGACTCTTTCATAAAATAATTCATGCATCTTATAACATGAATCACAAAAAACTTGACTAACACGAAGGTTAGACAAGCGTTAAGAAAACTTACCTTCAAGCGTCTTCAAATAAAATTTAACAGTTCTTCGTCTTTAAAGTTTCTACATGATATATTCACATAACACATTGCAATTAGCTACCAAACAATCTAATCACATTGTTTTTACCAACTTCTTTCTCTTCTATAACTTAACCGAATTTATTTCATTAATAGAACCCTATTCAAGTTACTATTCTTCCTTACGGCTCATTAATGATCATCGTTCATTATAACGTTAAATACCTAAAGTCATAACTATATATGCAATATATGAATTGTTTTAACATATATCTTAAGTATCTATACTTGCCCCACATTTTTCTTGCAAAATAATAGGTTCACAATTAACTAAGTCAACTATTCTTCCTTACCGGCGCTGCGTCGCCATCCTCGGGTGCAACATTGACGCTGCTGATAAGTGAGTTTTATACCTACTTATTGGATATAAATTCACGCGAACTATGCCTATCTTAAGTACATTTTATTGTGTTTTTAGTTGCATTTCATAATATTTTGCATTACATGTATTGAGAACTTCTTTGGTGTGAAAGTGTAGGTTATGGCATAACTTGGCAATGGTAGAGGACATGTGATCAATGAAGGCACAACATGAGGATCAAGTGGAGCAAAGAAACCAAGCATTGGTGGATACAAGAATGAGTAGCAGGACAAAGCAGTAGCAGCAGCAGAATACAGAATCAAAACTGCAGAAGTCGCGCGGCTATATAGGCACAAACTCGCGCGCCTGCGCGATCACCCGGATTTGACATATTTTGAAGATGTACGCCCGCGCGACGATTACAAAGGGTAAGCGCGCGCCCGCGCGCAATATCTGAGGCCGCTGATCTGTTTTATTTTAATTTTCAAATTAAAAGAGTTATAGTTGGTTAAAAACAATTCTGGTTGGTACCAAACGTATTATTCAGTAGTTTTTACGTGTTTTTCATATGGGAACTAGGGTTTTACACTTTTGGAGAGTTCCAACGTAGAACTAAGCCAAAACTTCATATTTTCCATTTCTTTTTTGGATTTTCAATCATTGTGGAAGACTACTGTTTCTTTGCTAGATTTTAATGTGGAATTGAACGTTACTATTGAATTGTAATCAGAAATTGGGTTTGATTGATTCAACCCTTTCTCTTTCAATTGTTTGTTTATTCTCCATGTTTTGCTTTGATCGCATGATGGCTTTTGGTTCAGTCATGAATTAACTCCATTATGGGATTCTAACGGATTTTAATAGGTAGTTTAAGTGCATGCTAGACTGCTGGACTGTTTTGCATGTCATAAGGAATTTCTCTCATGGTTGGTTTACATGCACGAAAGATTGATCACCATTCGTTTTAGTTACTTGTATGGAATTGAAAAATAACATGCGAGTATGGATTGTAATCATGATAGCATGTGTATATGGGGCTATTTTGCTTAGCTTTGTATTTCGTGAATCAGGTAGACATATATTGTTTCACCGCATGAGTTAAATAGGGGTTTATGCTTAAATTCAATATTATTGCAATTTCACATACACATATAGTGATTTTGGTTCTATTGACGATTACATGGTATCTATTGCATGTCGATGTTATGTAAGTGGGTCATAATACATTGAAAAATGGTTATATCTACATTAGTGCCTTGGCTACTTTTCGTTGGTATGTGAACAATCTTGCATGATGGTGGTAATTAGATGAATTATTAAAGAAAGTTAGGATCCCATTATTTTCAGATTTGATTTATTCCATTATTATTTTTAGTCTAGTTGTTATTTGATTCTAAATTAAATTTCAATCATAATCATAACTATTAGTTTAAGCATAAAAAAAATAGTGATACAATTGATGCATAATAATTTGATTTAGCAACTTTCACCGTGGATCGATACTCGACTTACTCTGTATTGCTTGTTGACACATTTATGTTTGCATGAGTTAGAGCTCTTTTGTTAGAAATCAAAAAAAGGCAACAAGTTTTTGGCGCCGTTGCCGGGGAAAGGCGTTTAAATTTTTATTATTATCATTAGTTTTAAGTTATATTGTATGACTTAGACAAATCTAATATTATCTCATTTCTATTTTTTTTTGTTTTTTTTAGGAACTTGTATAAATTTTTATGTGCACGTAGTCATCCAATCCCGACTTAACACCTGCTTAGGACAATATAAACGGGAAAGGTTGGAAAGCGAGTGTTCGTAGAAATTTACAAGCACAGTTAGAGGGTACTACATCTAATATGGCAGCCGAGGAACAAAGAGTAGAGCAAAGAGAAGAGCACCGGGCTCTAAAAGATTATTCCATGCCAAATATTAATGGACTATAGTCAAGCATAGTCAGACCGACGATAGCAGCAAATACTTTAGAGATTAAACCAAGCACAATTTAGATGGTGCAAAATTCGGTACAGTTTGGGGGTGCTGTTACGGATGATCCGAATGAACACCTGTTGAGTTTTATTGAGATATGTGACACATCCAGATACAACGGGGTGACGGAGGATGCTATCAGACCGAGGCTGTTTCCATTCTCTCTAAGGGATAAAGCAAGGAGTTGGCTTCATTCTTTGCCTTCTGAATCAATTACTACATTGGAGGACTTATCACAGAAGTTCTTAGCCAAATTTTTCCCAATGGCTAAGATTGTGAAACTGAGGATAGCTATCTCTCAGTTTGAGAAACAACAGGGTGAATCCCTATACGAGGCTTGGGAGAGATACAAAGAGATGCTACGGAAGTGTCCGCACCATGGTATGCCAGACTGGATGGTGATCAACATGTTTTATAATATTTTGGGATGGCAGTCTAGGCCGATTGTAGATGCAGCTGTAGGAGGAGCATTATGGGCAAAGAGTTATGAGGAGGCCTATAACCTCATCGAAAGAATGGCAGCAAATGATTTTCAGAACCCTACATCTCGGATGCCATAGCCTAAGGTTGCAGGTTTGTTAGAAGTGAATGATGTTACTTAATTGTCGGCACAGATGGCAGCTATGGCGAAGAAAATAGATTCAGTAGCCGAGAGCAAAGCGAAAACAGTTGCCTTTTATGTGAGATCTGCGCAGGATCACACTCTACGGATCAATGTGCTATCAGCTCGGAGTCGGTACAGTATGTGGGAAATTATAGGAAAGACTAAGGATAATTTCAGAACACATATAACCCCAACAACCGTAATCATCCAAACTTCAATTGGTCAAATAATGAAGGAAATCAGCAAAATCAGTATCAGCAGAATAATCAGTTTCAGTCATAGCCAGCGCAACCACAGTTTACACCAAGACTACCTTTTCCACCAGGATTTTCTCAACAACAATAACATCACACTCCAGCTACACCTTAGCAAGAAAAGAAATCAGAAATAGAGGAGATGATGATGAAGTACATGGCAAATACAGAGGTTATGTGTGACAACCCGAATTTTTATAAGTTATTAAAATAAGAATTTAATAATTAAAATTCTTATTATGAGGTGTATATATTTTGAATTATATGATTTGGTGTGAAGAGAATTATATATTCATATGTTGGAGAATGTGAGATTTAATAGGTAATTAAACTATTAAAGAAATTAAATAATATTAGTTAATTTAATTAAGTTGAAATTATGTTATGAGTTAATATAATTTTAATTATTATGCCTTGTGGGCAATGGAAATTATTATGAGTTAAGTTTCATAAATAGTGTGAATAATTCACTTAATTAAAATAGTGAATTAATACAAGTATAATTGATTTAATAAAGTGAGAAGGTAATATATTGCATGAAAATGTAAATATTAGTATAATGCGAGTAAAATATTTATTAAGTACATTAAATATTTTAGTTGGAAACTTTATGGAATTAGATGAATATTTATGATATTAAATAAATATTTGATGAAAATTGGTATGAGATAGTTTATTTAAGTGTGATAAAATAGATGAGATTTATACGTATTTTATTACGTGAGTATAATTGTGATATTCTAATTTAATTAAATAATTAAATTAGAAGAGTGATAATTTGTTAAATAATGTTATGATTATAATGGTTGAATAGAAATTATAATTTTACTAATAAGGTTAATTTTATTTCTTAAGGAATTAAAGGTACATAATCTAGTTTATATTTCTAGTTTATGTGTTCTTGAGTTTCTTTTAAAATTGGAGTTTTGGTTAATAAATTTGTGGGTTACGATGTTATATATGTTATTAGATATTTATAATTTGATAGTGATCATCTAGAAACAAATTTTCAGAAATCAAATTCATGTATTTATACTAAAGAAGAGGAATTTGGGTTTTGATTGTAATGTGTGTTTTGGTGTACTTTGGGACTAAAGTTGATGATGAATTCATGGTGAAAACTTTAAATTGATGGATGATTGTTGTTATTCTCTATAAAACGAAAACAGCGCAACTTGAACGGATCGAATTGGTTAAGAAACGAATTCTTGATGAATGAATACACTCAGTATGTTGAAAATAGGAAAAATTAGTATAAACAAATTAGAATTAGTATAAACCAAGTCCCACATCAACTAAATTGAGAACTTTACCCTTTGCTAAACCTATAAATAGAAGGGCTTGATCCTTTGTTTCATTCACCAACAATAAGGCCTCCAATTTTGAGAAATGCTTTGTTGTGGGAGGACTTTTTATAAAGATCTTCTCTTAGTTAAATTTTGGTCGAGTACGTATTCAGTTTGTAGAATTCGTATTTTTGGGTATGTTTCTTATTTAATTTTTGGTAATGTTATTATTTTAAATATTGTATTTAGTTTGTTAGTTAAAGTTTGTATTTTGGAAGTTTAGTTAGTTTTGTTAGAAAACTAGTTAGTTTACTATGTTTATTTTGGCTTGTAATTGATTATGTAAATGAGTTATAATGATTGTAATTAGATATATGAAACCTTAACATCATCCAAGTGTAACCAAAACTTACAAAATAAAAGATTTACAAAGAACCTTGTTGGGCAGTTTTTGGGACTGAGCTTGAGGACCCTTTGTGCTTTTGATTTATGTTTAAAAGCTTAATTTGATGATTGTATGTTATATCCCTCTAAGTTCTGAAGATTTCCTAACTTGAATGAACTAAAACGGAGTTAAAATGAATCCGTGGTGAAGATTTTAGTAAACCATGTCTAGAAATGAAAATTGAATGAACAGTGACTATAGTGTCAAATTCTGGAATAGCTATGTTGCCTGAAAAATTCTGAGTTTCTGGGTAGTTGTAGTGCACTGAGTTAGGAAGCCAAAGGCTTTGGAATGACCTCATTCCGACCTCGGATGAGGGAGTTACGGTGATTGGAAAGAAATGTGTCGAATTTGTCAAACTGAAAGTCAGCAGCGGGATGTGCTATTCGGGACACTGTTTCGATCAGTTAATATTTCCACAAACTTCTGGGCTTTTGGTATGTTATAGTACACTGAATTAGCTTTCCATAGACTCCAGAACGGACTAATTCCGACTTCGGAGCAAAGAGTGATGACCATTCAAAGTAGTCGCGTCAAAACTGTCTAACCAACTCGGGGAAGTCACCTTGAACGAATTTTTCGGAATTCTGTGTTTTGAATTTGGAAATGGTCAAAGAATGAAACTTGTAGCCCCAGAAGTTAGCTTCGCGTGGGCTCAAGAATCGCTCAAAAATGTTTTGAAACGAATTAGTTATGACTGTTTTAACGAGAGAGGGTAAAGCTGGGAAAAAAATTGAAGACTGCTATGAACGTCAATTTTTGGCACGCTTTTTAGACTACTTAACAAACCCGAAATGAGAGGTTAGTATTTCTTAAAAACAGTCTTGTATGCCATGAAAAACATACAAAAAAAATGCCTTACGATTAGATAAGTAAATTGCAAGCTATTAAACCGCGAAATGGGTGTCAAAGGTGAGGAGCTGCTGCCTTGTGAAATTATATTGAACCTAGTAATATAAAACGAAGGGGATATAAATGGTTTATGTTTTGATACGTAAAGTATTTACATACTAAATTCATGAGAGAACCTTTTGGGCGTAAAAAGGTTATAACGGACAAAAGTTTCTAAAGAAACATAGAATGGTTTTAAGACAAGAACAAAATATTATAGTTAAATAAAATTAGTTTACATGGAGTACGTGAATTTTGTATATGAAACTAATATGTACATGTATGTATCCTCAATTTGTGTAGGATCATCACAGCACAGATAAGTTATAAACATTAAACAACATCCAAGGCAAGTTTTTCAGTTCTATTAAATGTGATTACGTGGTGAGTTACATACCATGCTTTATGAATTGTTAAAGTCAAAATATGACCAAGTTAATTGGGTTATGGAACTCAATTTATATGTGATATGTGATAGCACATGCATGTTGTATAATGTAACTCGATAAATTAGAAATGTAGAATGCATGAATTGTGTTCTATGTAAAACATGATAGACTGTTAAATTTGTTGGGCTGTCGAGCTCAACCTTGCAAATAACCACTTTTGCAGGTTTAAGATTCAAGGTAAAGTTATGCGTTACTTGAAAGACATAAATCAGATGTGATACTTGAAGATTTATATACTTTGGTTGTGTTATTATTTGAACCATGTTTAAGATTTCGAATAATGTATTAATGTTGAATTGTAATATTGTTTTGCAAATGTAAACTATTGTAGTATTAAAATGATTCTGAGATATTTAGATGTAAAGGTTGAAGGTTTTGAGAACGAGGATAGTTTGTAATAGAAAATTTATTTATTCCATAAATTTCAATGGTTGTATTATCGTTTAATGATGTAAAATTAGAGGTTGAATGTATTATTAACGACCGAAGTCGAGAATTAAATTGTATGAATTTTGGGGTCGTTACATTATGATCAAAAGCCAGTGGCTAATAAAAATCAAGAAACTCAGATGGGGCAAATGGCGATCATGCTTAACAACAAGCCCCAAGGTTCGTTGCCAAGTAATACGGAAGCAAATCCACGAAGAGACGGGAAGGAACAGTGTCAAGTGATTACATTAAGGTCTGGGAAAAATATTACAGGAACTGAGCATCGCGCGCCCGCACCTGAATTACAAGTGGATGCCACGCGGTCGTGCGAGGAGAAAACTATGACTGTTGAGAAAGAAAATCTAGAAAATTCTGAAGTACAACATGAAGAGAAAGATAAAGCAGGTTCAGTTGAGAAGCCTAGGAGTTAAATACCAATAGTTCACCCTCCGGTTCTGTATCTGCGGATATTGAATAAGCAAATGGAAGATAAGCAGTTCAGCAAATTTTTGGAGGTCTTTAAGAAGCTACAAATCAACATACCTTTCGCTGAGGCATTGGAACAGATGCCAAGTTATGCAAAGTTCATGAAGGGTATATTGTCGAGGAAGAGGAGATTAGACGAGTTTGAGAAAGTAGCGTTGACAGAGGAATGCAGTACAATACTTTAGCGTAAACTACCTCCACACATGAAAGATCCAGGCAATTTCACAATTCCATGCACGATCGGAAAGATGAACTTCAATAAATGTCTATGTGATCTTGGGGTAAGTATCAATCTGATGCCCTTATCATTGTTTAATCAGTTGGCATTGCCGGTTCCAAGGCCGACAAATATTTCTTTGTAGCTAGCTGACAGATCCGTAACGTATCCACGGGGAATAGTTGAGGATGTACTGGTGAAAGTGGACAAATTTATCTTTTCGACTGACTTCATCATTCTGGAATACGAGGAAGATAAAAGTATACCAATCATACTGGGAAGACCATTCTTAGCCATAGGAATGACTTTGATAGATGTGCAGAAAGGGGAACTCACGATGCGTGTACATGATCAGGAGGTCACTTTTAATGTCTTCAAAGTAATGAAGTTCCCAACAAATGAAGAAGAATGTTTTAGAGTTGATTTGGTGGACCGTATATTAAATGATGAAGTTGAGGGTCTGGTGGAGTATGAACCATTGAGGAGTGTTATTGCTAAAAATTCAGAATTGGAGGATGAGGAATTCCCCGAACTTGTGCAATATCTGGATACCACTCCACAATTCAGAAAATTAAAAACACCTATCGAGCCATTGACAAAAGCTGGAGAGACATCAGTAAAATTAAAGCCATCTCTTGAGACACCTCCAGAACTTGAATTAAAACCACTTCCAGATCATCTCAGGTACACATTTTTAAATAAAGATTCAAAGTTACCTGTGATTATTTCTGCTGCACTAACATCTTTTCAGGAAGACAAACTGCTATGAGTGCTTAGAGAATTCAAATTAGCTATTGGATGGACTATAGCAGATATTAAAGGGATCAACCCTTCGTTTTGCATGCATAAGATCCTGTTATAAGATGATAGTAAGCCGCCGATTGAACAACAAAGAAGGCTTAATCCGATAATGAAAGAAGTGGTCAAGAAAGAGGTACTGAAATGGCTGGATGCAGGCATAATCTATCCAATTTCAGACAGCTCATGGGTGAGCCCCGTGCAGTGTGTACCGAAGAAGGGTGGTATGACCGTTGTTACTAATGAGAATAATGAATTAATTCCAACACGAACAGTGACGGGATGGAGAGTCTTCATGGATTACCACAGGCTCAACAAAGCTACAAGGAAAAACCATTTTTCACTACCATTCATTGATCAGATGTTGGACATATTAGTAGGTCATGAGTATTATTACCTTCTGGATGGTTATTCAGGCTATAATAGGATTATGATAGCTCCAGAAGACAAGGGAAAAACTACCTTCACATGTCCATATGGCAGTTTTGCTTTTAGGAGGATGTCTTTTGGGTTGTGCAATGCTCCAGTCACCTTTCAGATATGCAGGATGGCTAAATTTTCAGACATGGTGGAACAAAATGTGGAGGTATTTATGGATGATTTCTCAGTCTTTGAGGATTCGTTTGATTTATGCCTTGAAAATTTGGTAATGGTTTTGAAGAGGTGCGTTGAGGCGAATTTAGTGCTGAACTGGGAAAAGTGCCACTTTATGGTACAAGAAGGAATCATACTAGGATAAAAGGTTTCGAAGAAGGGACTCGAGGTGGATAGGGTGAAGCAGGAAACTATTGAGAACTTGCCACCACCTACTTCAGTAAAAAGTGTTCACAGTTTTTTGGGACATGCAGGTTTCTACCGCAGATTCATCAAGGACTTCTCCAAGATAACTAAACCACTATGGAGTTTATTGGAGAAGGATGCACAGTTTAACTTTGATGAGGCTTGCGTGTCGGCATTTGAACACTTAAAGAGGAAACTAACTTCAGCACCAGTAATTACTGCACTGGATTGGGATTTGCCATTTGAGCTGATGTGTGATGCCAGTGATTACATCGTAGGGGTTGTTTTGGGGCAGAGGAAAGAGAAGATGTTTCATGTGATATATTATGCCAGCAGGACCCTTACAGATGCACAGTTAAACTACACCACCACAGAGAAAGAGTTATTGGCAGTGGTGTATGCCTTTGATAAATTTCAAGCATATCTAATTGGCACAAAGGTGATAGTGTATACGGATCACGCGACAATTCATCATTTAGTGGCAAAGAAGGATGCAAAGCCCCGGTTGATCAGATAGATTTTACTACTACAGGAATTTGATTTGGAGATCAAGGACAGAAAGGGCACTAAAAACCAAATGGCAGACCACTTATCTAGACTCGAGAATCTAGAAAGGGAGGAAGCCGACAAGATTTTAATCAATGAATCCTTTCCAGATGAGCAGTTGTTTGTGGTGAAAGGGGACGTGCCATGGTTCGCTGATTTCAAGAATTATTTGGTGAGTAAGATGGTACCTTCTGACTTGGTGGGTTATAAAAAGAAGAAATTTCTACAAGATGTCAAATGGTATATATGGGATGAGCCTTATTTGTTTAAATAGTGTTCATAGCAAATGATAAGAGGTGTATTCCTTATAGCGAGACCGAGGGAATTTTGCAGGATTGTCATTCTACTGTGTATGGAGGTCACTATGGAGGAGAAAGAATAGCGGCTAGAGTACTACAAGTAGGATTTTACTGGCCGACAATTTTCAAGGATGCCTACAATTTTGTCCAGCGGTGTGATAGATGCCAGCGAGTAGGGAACATCTCGAAGAGAAATGAAATTCCTTTGAATACGATCCTTGAAGTAGAAATTTTTGATGTGTGTGGGATTGATTTCATGGGACCATTCGTTTCTTCCTATGGTAACCTCTACATCTTTCTCGCAGTTGATTATGTGTCAAAATGGGTTGAAGTGGCAACTCTTCCGACAAATGATGCCAAGGTAGTCCTCAGGTTTTTACATAGAAGTATCTTTACGAGATTTGGGACTCCAAGGGCCATCATCAGTGATGAGGGCAGTCATTTCTGCAACAGACAGTTCACAGCTTTGTTGGCTAAGTATGGGGTGAACCATCGCATTGCTACAACTTATCACCCCCAAACGAATGGCCAAACTGAAGTGTCGAATCGAGAAGTAAAAAGAATCCTTCAAAAGGTTGTGAATCCCACGAGGAAGGATTGGTCGTTAAAGTTGGATGATGCAGTATGGACCTATAGGACTGCATACAAAACTCTGTTGAGCATGTCACCTTTTCAGCTTGTGTATGGAAAAGCATGTCACCTTCCTATGGAGCTAGAGCATAAAGCATATTGGGCGATTCGGAAGCTCAATTATGATTTGAAAGCTGCAGGGGAGAAACGCCTACTCCAACTCAATGAGTTGGATGAATTCAGATTACAGGTATATGGCAATTCAAAGCTGTACAAGGAGAAGGTGAAGAAATGGCATGACCAAAAGATCATTGATAGAACATTCGAACCGGGACAAAGGGTTTTTCTTTATAACTTCAGACTTAAACTTTTTCCCAGAAAGCTGAAATCGAGATGGTCAGGGCCATTTACAGTGAAGACTGTATTTCCCCATGGTGCAATTGAAGTATTTGATAAGTTTATAGACAAGCCTTTTAAGGTGAATGGGCAGCGATTGAAGCATTATTTTGGTGGCGAGGTGGACAGACAGAAAGGCACCTCAATTCTTTCTTCGACATGAGATTCAAAGACAGTCAAGCTAATTGACTATAACTTAGCGCTGGGTGGGAGGCAACCCATTGTTTCTATCTCTACTTCATATTTATTTAGTTCAAGTTGCTTTAGTTAGCTCATTTTCATTCTTAGTTAGGATAATGTGCGTATCGTTACATAATTATCATCGTAGCTAAAATCGAATAAGAGTATGTTTGTGCATTGCATTGAAATGAGGGTGACAGAATATGCACTCATTTTTATTTAGTACTTCATGCTTTGATAGTGTCTATTAATGGTATTACAGGTGTATTGGAGTGCATGCCTTACTGTCTTGCAGTACTGGAGATGAATACTGGACCTGCAGAATTCAAGGTTGCGTAGCCGCTCCCTAAAAAGCTTTCAAACTCGCGCGGCCGCGCGCAACACCGGGCAGTGATATTTTTTTTACAACCGGTGTTTAACTCAATTTTCTCTCATTTAAAATCATAATAGAAGGCGTGTTCACATTTTCCCTCTACACGCACATCTCTTCCTCTCTATCAGTTACTAAATTGAAGCCGTGCATCTCTCCTTGATTACCCATGATTCTCTCCACGTTCTAAGTTCAGACCCAAGATTGATTGCTACATTATAACACCTAGGGTTTCAGAGTGGGCGTGTAAGGCAGTTTGGGGGTTATTCATTTTTCGGCTAGCACAAATCCTCACGAAAATTTTCATCTTCAACATTCAAATCAATGGGTCCAAAGGAGCACGATCCATCTCTTCTTCCTCCTCCTTGTCCTCTAGTAACTAAGAAGAGGATGTCGTGGACCGCACCAAATTTATCAATTTGGAGCATAAATAGAATATTATCGAATCGTGGCCAAATCGTTTGTGAAGGAATGGGGATTTAAGCCTGAGAAGCAAGATGGCAAACTATGGAATATGATATGAGAAATAGGTGGGGTTGGCTTAGCTGCAACTCCTATGCCTATTCCCATGGGGGTTGTTCGAGAGTTCTACGCGAATGCTAAGGACATAACGGGAGGGATAACGCTGGTTCGAGGAGTGCAAGTGGATTTTTGACCTCTAGCAATTCGAGCAGTTTTCAGAATAAATGACGCACCACTGACTGGGTCTGGTAATTGGGTCAAAGGTGCGCATCTAGAAACAGATCTGGAATTAGTAATTGCTGAATTGTGCATTCCAGGAACAAAGTGGAATTATAAGGCATGAACGAATGGGCCTAAAACTTTTGCAGCGTCGACCTTGAATAGATATGCAAAAGCATGGAATCTGTTTATCTGTGCCAAGTTAGTTTCGTCATCTCACCAGCATGAAATAACCACTGAGCGGGCTATCATTTTGTGGGGCATCATCAAAGGCAGGTACATTGACGTAGGTCACCTAATTCATCAAAACATGATGTGTTATTTATGGGGGAGCACTACGGGGGGTATTCCACATGCGTCTGTGGTAGCCATGCTTTGTGTCCAACAAGGAGTCCAGTGGGATAACGAGCAGATGCAGAACCCGAGCCAAGATATCACACATGCAACTATTGCCAAGTTTAAGGATTGGACGGGTGGTGAACCGCATCTGAGGGGATTAGGTTTTATCATTCAGCCCACATTTCTAGAGTCCCCACTGCGACCCTCTCATACTGATGAAGCAGGACCATCCACTCAAGCACCGACTGCTAATGGAGATTGCCAGCTTCGAAGGTTAGAGCGTAAGGTTGATGCCATGTACGATAACTTCACAGCGTTTGCTATGGGTCTCACGAGGTCGTTGGCGGAGGCTTTTACATTGCAGGGTACAACGATTGAGTGGCCTCGGTTCGGGACAGTTGTGCCATATCCACCACCAGATTCATCACCCGAGGAGGGTGGTGCAGCTGAGCACTAGGGGAGTTTTCTTTAACCCTTTACCTTCATTCACTAGGACATTGAATATTATAAGTTTGGGGGTATTGGGGTGGTAGTATAGGTGCATTTAGTATTTGCATTTAGTATTTGCATATTTAGTTTACATTTTGCAAGTTATGTTGCATATAGTAGTTTGCTTATCAAATTTTTTTTTTGTTTATTATGTGTGTATATTTAGTTTGCATGTCTCGTAAAGTCTAGCTTTATGGAAATTGTGTCTAGTCAATGATGATAATGAATTGTGAAGGATTGTTGAGTACTTTGGATAACATGAACCTAGTTATAATGTTTTACACGATAAAATTCATGTTGCTGTTTAGATGTTTTTGGTTTGCACGGATGTGTTCACAATCACTTGTAGGTATAAGAATTATGTGTCGCATTGATCGATAGAAAATTTAGTTTCAAAAAGGGAAATATGTGGAAAGTGAACTTAGACTGTTTAAAACATTGATATTCAAACTTTGGGAAAACATGGGTATGATATGTTCATAAAAAAAAGAAAAAAAAAGCAAAAAGCAATAACGTGGCTAGTCTTATTTCGGGGCCCTGGCTACTTGAGTAAGTATGCCTATAGGGGTGTCTTAACACCTACTGCCCTAAGGTCTTTCATGGTCTGGGAGTCGTTGGTTGAAAGCTTGATAAGGGGTAGCAGTGTTTGCCTAACGGAATAGGGCATTGCACAATCATCTGAAAAAAAAGAGAAAATGAAAAAAAAAATAGTAATAAACATCGCGGGAAAGAGCGAAAATCGCCCTCGTGAGTAGCAATAAAGTAGTTAAGCCCATTGTTGCACCTTAGTTTGTTTTAATATGTTGGAACAGTTTTTGTTGCATAAGTACACATGAGTCTTAATTTAAACTGTAATTTTCTGTTTTGAGCAGTTTAGCATGTGTATTCTTTGCTTAAATCAAGTTTTGGTGAACACAACACACGCACACATCATCTCTATAACATATATGAATTATCTGAGTGTACGATATTATGCCTATAGTTTAGTTTGAATTGGTATTCTTGAATCTGGATAATTCGCTGAGGCATTTTGGACTGAAATTCTATTAGAGCTGGAACAATGTGAGACTAGTTTACATCATGATGTAGTTGCATTTCCATTGTTTATTAGTATACATTGCTTGAGGGAAAGCACCAATTCAAATTTGGGGGTATTTGATAAGTGGGTTTTATACCTACTTATTGGATATAAATTCACGCAAACTATGCCTATCACAAGTACATTTTAGTGTGTTTTTAGTTGTATTTCGTAATATTTTACGCTACATGTATTGAGAACTCCTTTGGTTTGAAAGTGCAGGTTATGGCATAACTTGGCGATGGTAGAGGGCATGTGATCAATGAAGGCACAACATGAGGATCGAGTGGAGCAAAGAAACCAAGCATTGGTGGATACAAGAATGAGCAGCAGGACAAAGCAGTAGCAGCAGTAGAATACAGAATCAAAACTGCAGAAGCCGCGCGGCCGCACGGCTATATAGGCACAAACTCGCTCGCCCGTGTGATCACTCGGATCTGACAAATTTTGAAGACGCGCACCAGCGCGATGATTACAAAGGGAAAGCGCACGCCCGCGCGTGATATCTGAGGCTGCTGATCTGTTTTATTTTAATTTTCAAATTAAAAGAGTTGTAGTTGGTTAAAAACAATTTTGGTTGGTACCAGACGTATTATTCAGTAGCTTTTACGTGTTTTTCATATGGGAACTAGGGTTTTACACTTTGGGAGAGTTCCAACGTAGAACTAAGCCAAAACTTCATAATTTCTACTTCTTCTTTGGATTTTCAATCATTGTGGAAGACTACTGTTTCTTTGCAAGATTTTAATGAGGATTAGAACGTTACTATTTGATTGTAATCAGAAATTGGGTTTGATCGATTCAACCCTTTCTCTTTTAATTGTTTGTTTATTCTCCATGTTTTGCTTTGATCCCATGATGGCTTTTGGTTCAGTCATGAACTAAACTCCATTATGGGATTCTAACGGATTTTAATATGTAGTTTAAGTGCATGCTTGACTGCTGAACTGTTTTCCATATCATAAGGAATTTATCTCATGGTTGGTTTGCATGCATGAATGATTGATCACCATTCGTTTTAGTTACTTGTATGGAATTGAAAAATAACATGCGAGTATGGATTGTAATCATGATAGCATGTGTATATGGGGCTGTTTTGCTTAACTTTGTATTTCGTGAATCAGATAGACATATACTGTTTCACCGCATGAGTTAAATAGGGGCTTATGCTTAAATTCAATATTATTGCAATTTCACATAGACATATAGTGATTTTGGTTTTATTGACGATTACATGGTATCTATTGCATGTAGATATTATGTAAGTGGGTCATAATATATTAAAAAATGGTTATGTCTACATTAGTGCCTTGGCTAATTTTCGTTGATATATGAACAATCTTGTATGATGGTGGTAATTAGATGAATTGTTAAATGAAGTTAGGAACCCATTATTTCTAGATTTGATTTATTCCATTATTATTCTTAGTCTAGTTGTTATTTGATTCTAAATTAATTTTCAATCATAATCATAACAATTAGTTTAAGCATTAAAAAAATAGTGATAGAATTGATGCATAATAATTTGATTTAGCAACTTTCTCCGTGGATCGATACTCGACTTACTCTGTATTGCTTGTTGACACATGTATGCTTGCATGAGTTAGAGCTCTTTTGTTAGAAATAAGAAAGAGGCAACAACTGCAGCGCCAACTAACAGTACCTAAACCCTCGTCTCGGCGCTGCGGTGCAAGACTTCTTTATACGAGTGGCACTGCGGCGTGACTTAGCAGTGCCCACTCTTCTCTACCCGGCGTTACAACGCGAGTAATACAGGCTTGGGCGACGTTGCGGCGCTGACCCTGAGCCCTGGGAAAATTTCTAATTTTTTGTAGTTCAATTCTTTTCAGACTCTTAATTTGGTCGTTATAAGTCGGAATTGGCTCGTTCAAAAGTCGTTATCTCACATATCTCATGTATTTCGATTTCATTCGGATAAAAGTAGTTTTTAAATCCGTTAACAATGAATTCACTATTTAGTTTTTTATTACGCGTTCGTTAAACGTTCGTGATCGTTCATAACTCGTTTCTTCGTTTTAAGTCAAAATTCGACCATTCTTGAGTCCACGACTCTTAAATACGTTGTTCTATGATATGCCATCGAAAACCAAGGTTTCTGAGTTAAACGACGACTTTTGACTACTAATCCGGGATTTTTACGATTTCAACGTTTAACGCCTAATCTCGCAAATTTTGCCATAAAACTTCGTTACTTGAGTTTTATATGCCAGATCTAATGGAACCAATCCATTGATTCATTATCTATACCTAACCAAGCAATATGCACATACCCTAAACATGATGGTTTTCAATTTGTCCATCAACAACCAAATAAACGCTTATTGGTTTTCTTTGCCTAAACTTACTTAAACGCTTATGATTCTTAATCATACATGGCTTATAATGTTTTAATCCACTAATAGTCATTCTCGTTACTCTGGAAGAGACATGCTCGACCAATTCCTACTTCTCTATGAAAAATAAATAGAAAAGGATCAAAAACTAAGGTTTACGTATTATTTCCTTAACGTTCTTCGTGTTCTTGAATAAAGCTTGAGTGTTTTGCTTGGATTGCTCTTGATTACTTGTTAAAGCTCTTTTCTCTCTCAATATATTTGCTCAAGTTGGTGAAAATAAAAAACTGAACCACCCTAGCCTCTTTTATATTGAAAAATCTAATGGAGGGCAATTTGGTCATGCTACCCACCTTCTTACTATTCATTCCTTCCTCACCAAGTAAATCCACTTTACTTGGCCACCAAGTGGCCGACCCACATGACCCTTTGGGTCCCCCATGGGTTTTTTCCCATCTGGTGACCCATCGATTTGATCCGTGGTTTGTTTTCTTGGTTTGGGCTTAGAATTTAATCGTATTGGGCCTATCTTGGGCTTGATTTAACCACACATTGGGCTTGACATAGTCTAAGTCCAATTGAAGTTGTCAAAGTCTTACTCAAAGTCCACTAAGACTAATCGTATAGTTCGTACGATATTCATATTATACGTCGTAATAATCTTCATAATATACTCGTATAACAACTAGTATCATACTCATATTTCTTACGTATAATAACCCTAATCATTATACATAGTCATTTAATTCACGAAACTCACTTTTCCTAACCCTTAGATTTTAAGTCCGCATGCCTAAAACTTCATTTTCCATAACTGAAAAATTATTAGATATTCCATTCCGTCTTAGAATTATATCATTACGTGTTTCTCAGAAATTCATGATTAATTCCCGAGCAGAAACGGATGAATAGTATTTTTACAAATATTTCTCGAAAAACCTTTATTTTTATCTTGGAAATTCAAAATAATCAATCATAGCACATAGCCAGAATCCTAACCACATCCGCACATTCTAGGTCATAGAACGACCTTCAAACAACTTACTCACACAAATAAACTATTAAATTCATTTAATTCAAATAAAGAAATAAAAATTTAATTCACATAAATTCGATTTTTCTTGGGCGTTACATTCTCCCCCCTATAAGAATTCTATCCGCATAATCTCGATACCATTACATAAACAAATGAGGAAAATTTTCCTTCATTTTACTCTCGAGTTTCCATGTTTCATCTTCGGCATTGTGGTTCCTCCAAATTACCTTCACTGAATGTATTATCTTATTTCTCAAGACTTGTTCCTTCCTATCAACAATCTGAATACATTAAGTCTTTTTCTACTTGAATAGATTCATACTCTATTACATGCTTGTAGTTCGGTTTATAAGGACGCAGTACTGACACATGAAACACATTGTGTATTCGTTCCATCTCTGGAGGTAAAGCAACTTCATAAGCTACCTCTCCTACCCTTCTTAAAATTTCAAAAGGTCCTATGAACCTTGGACTTAACTTCCCTTTCTTTCCAAAACATATCTTCCCTTTCCAAGGCGATACCTTCTGAAAGACATACGAACCTACATCAAACTCCCTCTTCTCACGGTGAGGATTTGCATACTTCTTTTGTTTATCTTGAGCCGCTACCAATCGAGTACGTATTAACTTTACCATGTCTACCATTTGTTGTACCATCTCAGGTCCCAACATTCGACGTTCACCTACTTCATCCCAGCACAGTGGTGTTTTGCACTTCCTCCCATATAACGCTTCGTAAGGCGGCATGCCTATACTAGCGTGAAAACTATTGTTATAAGCGAATTCCACCAAAAGCAGATGTTCGTCCCAACTTCCCTTGAAATCCATAACACAAGATCTTAACATATCTTCTAGCGTTTGAATTATCTGTTCACTTTGTCCATCCGTCTGAGGATATTACGTTAAACTTAACCTCAACTGCGTTCCAAGTTGCTCTTGCAAACTTCTCCAAAAATTTGATGTGAATCGTGGATCACGATCTGTCACAATCAAAACAGGTACTTCATGTCTTGACATAATTTTTTTGACATAAAGTTTAGCCAATTGCTCTAGGTTATACCTAACTCTTATTGGTAAAAAGTGAGCTAATTTTGTCAACCAATCTACTATTACCCAAATAGCGTCGTATCCCTTCCTTGTCGTTGGAAATCCTACCACAAAGTCCATCGTGATATGCTCCCATTTCCACACTGGAATCTCTAGTGATTGCAATAATCCACTCGGTCGTTGGTGTTCAGCCTTAACTTTCTGACAAGTTAAGCACTTACTAACATATTCTACTATCTATCTCTTTATGTTTGGCCACCAAAAGTTCTGTTGAAGGTCTTGATACATCTTAATACTATCTAGATGTATTGAATACCTCGAACTATGGGCCTCACTCATTATCTCTTCTTTTAATTCGGAATTATTTGGAACCCAAATTCTTCCTTCAAAATGAAGTAATCCTTATTTATCAAGGTTATACTTAGTCTTTTCTTCATCCTCCATTCTCTTCTTCATTCGCTCGCAGTCCTCGTTACCTAGTTGTACTTCCTTAACTCGTTCCACTATTGTTGGTCGAGTCTCCATTGTGAATAACATCTCTACCTCTTCACAAGGTAATTTACATTCTAGCTCCATTTTTTCCATCTCCATTACTAACTCATTCCGAGTCGTTAATGTCGACATTGGGATTTTTAATTGTCCCTTTCCGTTACTTGTTCTTTGGTGTTCTCATTTTAGGTTAGATTTATTTGAAAAAACAAGTGAAAAAGGTCCGACATGTATAACGTCGACGATGGACTGTTAAGAGTCGCCAGTTGGTTTTTTAAATGGTTGTACCAACATAACCGAGAAAAGGTTGCACATTGACCCAGTGATGTGACACTACAAAATGGGTCGGTGAAACCGAGATTCATTAGGGTCCAGGGACTTGGTTATGCGGAGGGAAGGTGTTAAGCACCCCCCGACATCCGTGTTACCACGGTGACTGCCTATTTTCAAGAAATTGTTATCTAAATGTGTGTGTGTGGGTCAATGTTCTGTTATTCGGAAGTAGTGCAAGGCCTCGTTCGCACCTATATACACAGGGTTTGAATTTATGTAAAAATTCAATTTTAGCGAGATATGGCAGTGATGTTTTATAAAAGAGGTTTTTCAAACCCTGATGCTCAATAGTAATTGAGACCTTTTACACTCCCATTTTATTTTGTATTCGGTTGGATTGATTTTATTTGACAGATGCGAACCATCCGTACGAAAATACTTTACAAAAAGGTGTTGAATTTCTCGTAGGTATGAAAACCATCTGAGGGAATCCAAACATCACAGATATATTTACAAGCTGCTTACAGCTGAAAAGGTCCATCACGGGAACCGAATCTAGATTCAAGAGACTGAATCTGTGATCACATGATTCCTAGGCTCACATTATGTCGCAATTAATATAAACGCAGTAAGTAGGTATATATATAAAAGCTGTAAATATATATATATATATATATATATATATATATATATATATATATATATATATATATATATATATATATATATACATACATGGTCACCAACCACAAAGCACCTCCATGGGGGATCAGAAATATAAATAAAGCTGGAAAAGCTATCAACCGCCACGGAGAAAACTCCAGGCGGGACGAAATGCACATAAAGCTGTAAAAACGGTCAACCACCACGAAGTAAACTCCATGTGGGACGAAATATATATATATATATATATATATATATATATATATATATATATATATATATATATATACTTATATATATTAACTGTGGTCGAACTCTATTCGATGAGCCCGGATTTTACATCCGGTGCGTTTATTCGCTTATATATATATATATATATATATATATATATATATATATATATATTAAAGAAGGTAAACGCTCCAGACCGAAGTCTAGGCTCAATCGAGGCATAACTCGATAATGTTAGTCAATATATATATAAAAATATATATAATATATATATATATATACAGATTGGAATAAAATCACGGACCGGAGTTCGGGCAAAAGTAAGCAACACGACTCTCAATGTGTAGAAGGGTGTGTGCAAAGATGAAGAGAAGGACTCTAAAGTGTGTAAGAAGACTTACAGTGGGCTGCCAAATAAGACTTCTATATCTTTAAAGTGAGTAAACATAGATTGTTATAGGTACAAAAGGGCTATATATAAGCTAACAGGTGTTTAAAAGGGGAAAGTACACTGCCTGGGATGAGTGCAGAACAAATTGGGCAGGGCTTCCTCGCCGTTTTCTCTTTCAAAATGGCCACCCCAAGCCCTCTATTTATAGAGGGTGGAGCCGCAGGTGTACCAGAGGCAACCCGGGTTGGCCCGAGTTTTTCAGCTCTGGTCGTCTCGAACTTTCAAAAGTGTAATTTAGGCTTCCGTTTGAGCTATACAGGACCTATTTCGGACCGCCATTGTCGAGAGTTGTACGATGGCATATGATTAGAGTTTTTCCGAAGTCATTAAAGATGGGACGATGCCCTCCGGTCTTCAAGCTTCAACTTTCATCCGTTACCCCGTACAATAGTCACTCGGGATTTATTTGTCTTGTGGGACACTGTTGCGTAGATATGTTGAAACGACATGGCGTGACATCGTGTTGGTCAGATGACGATGTTGCCCCTCACCGGTGTTATCGCCGAATTGGGCTGATAAAGAAGACGTTGCTCAGCTTCGTTGAGATTGGACTGCTGTAATTTGTTGAAGGTCCTCATTATCATACTTGAGGTGTGCCTGTCTTCCCGATGTTATCGCCGGGCTGGTGTACTGTATCTCGTTGTGAGCACTGAGATTGAAGCTGGTCGCACTTGTAACAAGCATTTTTGGGGTTATCGCTGAAATTGCGTTCCTTGGGGTTATCACCAAGGTTGGTGGCTATTCCCATGGTTGGGACTGAGGCTGGATACCTCGGGGTTATCTCCGAGATTAATCGGTCTTCTCTGGTGTGTGTTCCGGTATTGATATGCATACCTCGGGGTTAACTTCGAGATTGGAATTGTTACTCCCAGATTGCGATCTGGGGTTAATGTTGAACTTTCAGTAGTATCCGGCATAGATATGGATTGTCTTTCAGGGTTTCCTCTTAAAAGAAGAATCTGTCCTTCTACAATGTTAGTGACAGGTGTACAAAAAATTTCGAGTGTCTACAGATGCCCCTCTTTATCATACTCATGCATGGCGATGCATGGGTAGGATAAAGAATCCTAGACACTTGAAACGTAATAAGACGAACATGATACTATGGATAACGACATGATGCAAATATACGTTGCATGTGTATGGGGTTGTAGCCCAACACGCTAGGGATGATTGTTGGCTCCCTGTTGCTTCAACTGGGGATTGGCAATGATGACCAGATTTGATGTGTAATCTGAATTTGGTAGGATGTTGATGTTGGAGTTATCACCACTTTCCTATATAATGACTTGATCCTGCAGATGTACCTCTTACGTGTAAGAGATCTGTGGGGATAAAGCTTGATCTGTTTGAGGATGTGTATAACATATTCCATCATCTATCCTCTTTGATGACATTGACCTCTCCTGGTTAGTATCGCCAGAATATGCCAAGATTCTATTGGGTTTACTGCCAACACCAAATGCTATCAGGGATGCCTGACCTTCGTTGACGTGTACTTCACCAATATGTTAATCAATAGCTGAAAAATCATGTGGGATATACTGTCAAGGCTGCTTGACCTTCGCCGATGTGTGAATCAACGGAACATTGCGTTGTGACCCCCGCCGGGATCTGAGCGGTCGGGTGTGAAAACCTCGAATAGCTTCAGAGCTCTGATAGGTTTAAATCGCTATTGGCTGTAATAATGTCAAGGCTGCTTGACCTTCATTGATTTGTGTGTCAACGGATGAGCATGCATTGTAACCCCCGCCAGGGATCTCACGTTGTAACCCCCGTCGGGGATTAGCTTGTGTGAAAAGATTGGGGTGACAACCTTACGCTGACGGCTTCAGACCTCTGTACGGTATTGTCAAATGTGGTATGCACAGACTTGAATCATCGGTATAGTAAACTCTGTGTTCGGGCGAATACCAATGGATGAAAAGATAGCCACAGTTGGTTCCAGAAAAAACCAAGGTTTTAGGCTATTTTGCTCAATCGCGTAGCATTTTTATCGCGGGTTTGGCCTTTTTAGCTTGTAAGAACTCCTTTGCAACTCGAACTGGACAGTGCCAGAGCAATGGGACCCGCATGGGAGTGCCGCAGGTGCACCTGCTGCAGCCGCAGATGGTCTTACGGCTAACCGTGGATGATAAATTCCAGCTGGTTGGTCTCACAAGTCAATCTCAACTTGTTGCGTGAGCCTCTTTCAGATCTGCTGAGTTCGGGCTGCTTTCTGTAAATTTTGTCACCGTATGAGTGTTCTACACTATCCTGGTAATATATGCCTATATTTTTTGTCATTTCTGTCCGTTACATTTTGAGTTATCGCATAAAATGCATCTAAACACATAGTAGTGATTATGTATGCACAAATGACTAGATAAAAAATATCCAACCATGTTGAACATAATGATGTGAAATTTTTTGACTTTTGAGACAGTCAAATTGGCACCTTTTTCTGCTATTTTTTGTCCTATTTGAGGTCCAATGAGCATAAGGTAGCAAGGTAAAGTACTCCTAGTATTGAGGTTGGCCTGATGCATGATGATTTTAATTTTTAATATATATATTATGTATATAACTTTGGGGCAGGTGTGCTACTGAATGGCCACCTACACATGCCTGTATGCATGTGGATACTCCTATTTTCAAAGGGGACTATGGCAAAATTTTTCCAAATGTAGGCATTGGGTAGTCATGCATTTTAACTCTATCATATATGTTAAAGTAAATGCATGCATTCATATAGTCATAAAATGCATTCTAAAAAGCTCCAGGTAAGGAAATACCACACCCTTTCTGAGGTGATTTGGAGACTTATTGTCCAAATACTATGGACCCGGATCAACCGAGCAGTTCCTATAGAACCACTTCTGGCGTACGGCGGAGGGCTTCTGAAGTGCCTCGTCCTTGTTCTGTCAGACAGCCTCGTCGGTTGGTGGAGGCCGTGATATGTCATGTCCAGGTAGATGTTCCAGATATTGAGGACAAGGAGGCGGATATTCCGATATAGGACCCTGCTCCTGCTGCACCTGCCCCTAGCAGGGAGCTTCCGAGCATTCAGGTGGTGAACCTAGAGTTGCTGGGTGACTTGGGCAGACATCCATCGATGTATTTGCATGCTAACGAGGTATGGCGTTAGACTTTGATCTTCCTTCTTTCCCATTGATGAGGATTAAAGGGTTTTGATGTTGATCTGCATCTCATGCAGGTTCCTAGTTTTACACAGCCTCGAGGGAACTGGTTCAGTATTCACTCCATGTACTAGGCACTTCATCCTGATTATAGAGCGGTAGTGCATGAGTGGGGATTTGGGGCATTCTTCTCCATCCTTCCCCGTTATTGTCCCGGGGGTTACCTCAGGGCATTGTCTGAGCGATGGTTTCATCAGACTCAGTCACTCCATCTGTTAGATTGCGAGGTGATGACGACGACTATGGATTGGCAATTTATCACAGGTATGGAGTTTGGAGGGGAGCCAGTTCCTTGTATGGCAAATATTAACCCTACTGTCGTTAGATCCTTATTAGGAGTTCCGGCGGCAGCGCTCAAAGGCAGGACTGTCCGTTCAGGTCCTTTGAGCGTAGATGCTATGAGCGGGTTAGTGAGTGAGCTTACACCTGATGATGTCAGAATCAGGGATCGCATTCTGCGGCGATTGTTCCTGATGATCATTAGAGGCTGCTTCATAGCATATAACTCTTCCACGGTATCTTTCGCTTTAATCAGCGCCACGCGTGATGTGGACCGTATTGGAGAGTATGATTGTGGCTCCTACACCTTTGCCTATTTCCTCCGGGGCATGCGTATACGCTCACAGGGTTTGACCGAGGCTTGGCTAGGATTTTACCCATTTATGCTGGTGAGTATTTCTCTTGTCATTTACCATGTATAGGTTAATAGTGTTTACTGACAGCAAATGTTTACCTTAGTGTTGGCAGTTCTGGGCCTATGAGAGGCTTCCATGCTTGCGTCCGATGAGTGTGTTAGGTTTAGACACCTATCCATGAGGACGACGATGGCATCACTCAATTCTGCCAGAGGTCCCTGTAGCTGAGGGATTCATTCATTGCCGTATGCAGCTGGAGTTACTGACGGCCGACACCATCACATGGCTTCCCTATTCTGGGGAACACTTGACTCTGGGTTTTGAGGATGGATACCCGACTGGAGTCAAGTATGTGATTTCCACCAGGAGAGTTCCTCTCTTCACAGATGGAGGCTGGGAGCTCTATTTAGGAGAGCGTACTATTAGGAGCACCACAGGGGAGATTTGTATACCAATCTTGCCTCCTACCAGGCGTTATTGGCCTGTATCGCAGTCACCTGTCACTGATATCCCCTTGTTGGGGGTTGACAATTTTACATTGTTAGAGGGTCCATGTACTCAGGAGACGTTCCATCGGTGGTGGTCCCCTCGAACTATTGGAGCTCAGTCCCGCGCCACACAGTTTATGGGGGACATGGTTCCAGGATCCTTGATGATGACAGATTAGATATCTTATGTCCGAGATTCAACTCATATGACCTAGATTGATAGGTTGACCCGACATTTGGACCAGGCACACATATTTATCTGGCATTTGGGCAGAGATCCGATAGAGGTGGCTTTATTTGATCCTTCCAGCTCAGGCGATGGCCCCTTAGGTGACCCATTCAGTTTTGCCGGTGCAGATCCTCCTATTTATAGGCCTGACATCCCTGTTGATAGAGATCCAGTGACTCAGGAAGAGTTACATCAGGTGGACAGAATTGATGATGTGGACATCGACACCATTGTATTCTTCTAATGTGTATTCTTTTTATATCTTTTGATAGGCCTCTGTTAGATATTGGGTGGCTGTGCCCCATTCTTGCTATATCTTTTGATAGGCCTCTGTTAGTAGTAGGGCGTCTGTGCCCCATTTCCCTGTATTTGTAGCCTTACAAAGATGATGTATTAGATGACGATATATTTAGAAATGTATGCACTGTTTTTTTTCATTCCCTGTATCATATTGCCATCTATTATATGTTATCCATGTATAATGTTATGCATATGTATGTCTAAAGATATTCGGCATTAACCCCTAGATGGACTTATGACACGGCCCGCATAGATGTCTTCTTCGACAGTTAGCCGTATAGATCATACCCCACCGTCAGTGGTGGCATCGGGTATGCGATCGTGGTATGATAGCATGTCACCACCAGACAGGGTGACTGTAGATCATTTATTGCAGCATACCATGACCTTTTTAACTTTTCAGGTTCCCGTAGGATTTGTGGACAAGATGATAGAGCATTGGCTATCGGATAGGTAGGTACTCCGATTCGGCACCCATGAGTTGACTCCTACTCTGGAGGAGTATGCACGTTTGATGATGCTGCCTTTAGACAGACCTTGCGTGCATCTGGCTTTGGGAGACATGAGTAGACGATTCATGACTCTCACAGGATTGAGGGACAGAGTGGTACATGATGAGTTGACATCTGGCCACGTAATATCCCAGCGTTTTCTATACGACAGATTTAGCTCGAAGGATAGCTATTCACGACATTCCGAGGATTTCACCACATTAGAGGATTATTGGCGTTTGGCCAGAGTTGGCGTACTGATGCTATGTGTATTGTCATATATATATGATGCGGAATATGGATGAGATAGATATAGGTGTTGTTATGGCCGTGAGAGCTATCAGGAAGGGTCATACCATTATACCTATGATTGTAGCAGAGACCCTGCGGTCGGCATCCTACTGTTGCACTTATCCGATAGGAGTGTTCACTGGGAGTTCAGTCATGCTATATGTGTGGTTCATGTCACACTTGAGACCGATTGGCACTCTTAGACGGCATGGGTACTGCTTTTCCCATGATGTAGCTATGTCATACTCTTTTCAGCCATCAGAGTGTATAGATGCTCTGTCCTGGTCCACATTCTTGGCAGATATCAGAGATCCATTCAGCATATTGCTGTGTTCGGGGCTTAGCTCACCATACAACTTCATTACTCATGCTCCGGGCATGGACTATCTCCCTCTGGCTAGTTTGAGGGGAGTGACCACTTATCCCCCATTGACCGTGATGTCGCAGTTTGACCAGTTCCAGGATTTTCATCCTTTTGAGGGGGTGACAGGTCAACGTTTAGCTTCTCGGTACCTCTCAGCAAAGGATCGATCTTGGGTATACGCCTACTGGGATCGGCGCGAGATAGCAGCTTTTTCTGTCAGTCATCCTGGGTATTCTGCAGAGTATTCTGCGTGGATGGAGACAGAGATTTTATCAGCTGTAGCAGTGTTTGCAGTATCGGAGCGCGAGTTGGATGATGTAGAGCCCATGGAGGACATTGATACCTACATCGAAGAGGAGTCCAATGCTGAGTTTCCAGCATTTCTTCTGGATTCTATTAGTACCAGTACTGTTGTGATTCAGCACTCGACATAGTACTTAGAGCAGAGTCTTCATCTGATGACCTTTGAGAGAGATCAGATTCGATCTATGATGTCGACTGCTCTTGATGGGAGGGAGGCCACTCTATTTGAGAGAGACGAGGCATTGGCTTGTAGGGATGCCGCCGTCATTGAGCGGGATGAGGCTATATTAGCCAGAGATGCAGTGATAGTCGAGCAGGATATCGCCATATCTGCCCGGGATGTAGCCGTCATAGATAGCACTGCAATGAGGTCCCTTACCACTAGCATGATCGTAGAGATGAGCACGTATATTGATGATTATATGGTCACCATGCAGATGGCTGCAGATCTGTTGGGTCGTGTGGATATTCTCATAGAGGAGACCATAGCTTTACCTCCATCTTCTGAGAGGGACTCCATGTTGGGCTTGTTAGCTCGCATATGCTCTGACTTGTAGGTGATCTTATATTTTCATGCACAGACTAGCTTAGCCATTTTGTCCTGTACAGTTTACATTGTGTATATCAAACAGCATTATATATATGACAGAGAAATATATTTTTGGATCACTTCCCTTTTAGATTGCTTTGCTACTTGCTTGATATTTTACCTAATGCTTTAGGGCTTGTGATCTTGATGTATTTTGAATCAGTCCTAGGTGGATGGACATTGAGTTGTCTCTAGATAGTTCAGAATGGATCATCGATCTGTATGTATCCCTACCATCTTTTGGTGTCTTGGGACTGGTTTCTGTATGGAAATGAGGAGAGGAGTGTGGCTTTCCTCTCTGAGATTGACCACACCACAGATGGTCGCCAGTACTTCTATTTAGGAGAAGCCTAGTTAATTCCATCTCTTATGGATTGGTGTTTCTCTTCAAGGTATGATCGTAGCTTAGATGGTCGCCGAATCTCCTATTTGGGATGAGTTCAGGTAATTCCATCCCTTTGGTCCAAAGCCAAATGAAATGTAGTGGATTGAAGGATGATACCAGTACCAACTGACAAGGGTTTGTATTTTGGTAGGGGGTGAGACCGCACCATGAATGGCTGCCTACGTACTCCTATTGAAAAGGAGATCAGGTCTGCGTAGTTCGAACCTGGTGTAAGAGGTTCAACGCTGTATGTGGCAGGAATGGTGTAGGAATGTTTTTGTTTTTTTTATTGCGATCGGGCCATATGAAATGGTTGCCTACGTACTCCTATTGAAGAGGTGATTAGGTTAACGTAGTTCGCCCCACTGGGCGAGATGAAAAGCGTAATCCTATGTGCAGGTCAGAGTGCGGGGAGGAGAAAGTTTAATCCTAGGTTGAGGATAAACTGTAGGTGAAAAGTTTGATCCCATGTATGGGTAGCCAAACTGTATACGCAAGAGGTTCAATCCATGGTGGGATGACCTAAGTTGTAGGAACACAAAGGAGAAAGCCAGGCTGCTGGCTTGAAAGGTATGTTTCTCTGAGGGGAAAAGTGCAGTAAAGCTGTTTGTGGTAAAGGTTTAAAGAACCGGAATGACTGCTGATATGATGGTTCTACACCAGGGTGTTTGTGAATTTCTTCAGACATAGTACCGTTTCATGGCTTCTGAGTTGATGAGTTACGAAAATTCATCGTCGTCCATTTCTTGCAACTTGAGAGCGCCTCCTGTCAATACTTCCTTGACAATAAACGAGCCTTCCCAGTTAGGAGCGAATTTTCCCTTAGACTGATCTTGGTTGTCTAGTATTTTCTTCAAAACCATGTCATGTTGTCTGAATTGTCGTAGCCGGACTTTTTTGTTGTAGGATTGGGAGATCCTTTGCTGATATAACGGACCATGGAAGATAGCCGCGGTTCGCCTTTCGTCTATTAGAGACAATTGGTGATACCTATCTTGTACCCATTAGTCTTCATCCAACTGAGCGTCTATCAATACTCTGAGGGATTCCATCTCAACTTCTATGGGGAGCACTGCTTCCATCCCATAGGTTAATGCGTAGGGGGTTGCCCCAGTGGAGGTGCGCATTGAGGTTCTGTAGGCTAACAGAGTCAGAGGCAATAGGTCAGGCCAATTTTTGTGATTGGTGGACATCTTTTGCATAATCTTCTTGATGTTCTTGTTAGCCGCTTCAACAGCACCATTCATCTTCGGACGATAGATGACTGAGTTGAGATGTTTGATGTGAAATTTACTACATAATTCCTCCATTATTTTATTGTTGAGGTTCTTGGCATTGTCGGACACAATCACCTCTGGTTGTCCATATCGATAAATGACATTGTTTCTAATGAAAGGAATGATGACTTCTTTAGTGACCCTGGGGAAGGAGGCTGCTTCTACCCACTTGGTGAAGTAGTCGATCTTGGTGAAGATAAATCAATGACCATTACTGGCTTTAGGCTCAATGGGCCTGATAATGTCCATTCCCCACATTGAGAAGGGCCAAGGTGAACTCATATTGTGAAGTTCCCGTGGAGGGGCGTGTATAGCATTCCCATGAATCTGGCACTGATAGCATCTTCTGACATGGTCATTGCAATCAGCTTTGAGAGATAGCCAATAATGTCCTGTCCTGAGGACTTTCTTGACAAGGAGGTGGCCACTCATGTGGGGGCCACAGACTCCGCCATGGATTTCATCCATAAGCCTTTGGGATTGATCTTTGTCTAAACATCTGAGGAGACCTAATCCTGCATCTCTTTTGTAGAGCGCATCTCCACTCAGGTAGAATTTCATAGCCAGTCGGTGGATCCGCCTTTGTTCAGTCAGGCTCGCCTCAGCAGGTGTAGATCCATCTCGCAGATATTTCTTGATATGTTGATACCAAGGATGTTTGATGGGAGGTAGCTCATCCGATACTTCTCCAACGTAATTCCCATAGGCTGGGGCCTTGTGCAGGGAAATTGTGACGCTTGGCAAGTGTTCCTTGTCTGATATGCGAATCAAGGAGGCCAAAGTTGCTAACGCGTCTGCGAAATCATTCCTATTACGAGGAATGTGTAGAAATTATATTTCTTCGAATCCAAAAGTCATCTTTAAAACCTGCCGATGGTAAGGCAGCAAATGTAGTTCCTTGGTTTGATAGATTTCGGTGGATTGTCTGATTACCAACTTCGAATCTCTAAGGACAGTTAACCGCCTGATGCCCATTGAATGGACAAGTTTTAGCCCCATAAGACAGCCTTCATACTCAGCCGTATTATTGGTGCTGACAAACTATAATTTGACGACGATGGAATACTGCTCCCCCGTATCAGATACTAGAACTGCTCTAGCTCCAGAACCTTCTATATTAACAGCTCCATCAAAATATATCTTCCACGTTTAGCGTGTATCATACTGATGGTGTTGCTGAACTGTCATTACTACTTCATCGGGGAAGTAGGTTTCCAAGGGTTTGAAATCCCTGGATGGTGCGGCGGCCAGTTGATCTGCAATTCCTTGACCTTTGATGGACTTTTGAGTCACATATACGATGTTAAATTGTTGTAGGATCAACTACCATCTAGACAGCCGACAATTCAGTATAGGTTTACTGAACACGTACTTAAGAGGATCCACGCGGGATATGAGATGGGTTGTGTGACCATGGAGATAATGCTGTAACCTCATGGAAGCCCATGCTAAAGCACAATACGTCTTTTTGATCAGAGTGTACTTGTGTTCACTGCTGCTGAATCTTTTACTGAGGTAATAGATAGCTCGTTCTAGGCCTATATCATCCTTCTGTCCCAGCATGCAGCCCATGGCATTGTCACTTACATACAGATACATAAATAGGGGAACATCATCCCTGGGTGGGTACTAAGATGGGAGCTTTAATTAGTTGTTTCTTGATTGTAAGGAAGGCATTCTGGCACTCCTCATTCCATTTCATGGAGTTCTTCCTTAATAGCTTGAATATTGGCTCACAGGTTGCTGTGAGCTGAGATATAAATCTGCTAATGAAGTTGATTCTTCCCAAAAATCCCTGTATTTCCTTTTTTGTCTGAGTAATGGGCATTTCAGTGATGGCTTGGATTTTGACAGGATCCAGCTCTATCCCTTTGTGGCTGACTAGAAATCCTAGCAACTTGTCTGATTTAACGCCGAAGGTGCACTTAGCTGGATTCAACTTTAAGGTGTACTTACGCAACCTGTTGAATAACTTCTTGAGATGATCTATATGGTAATCCTCCTTCCGGGACTTGACAATAATGTCATCCACGTTGATCTCGATCTCTTTATGCATTAAGTCGTGGAAAAGAGCCATCATAGCTCGTTGATAGGTAGCTCCAGCACTGATGAGGCCGAATGACAACCGTTTATAGCAAAAAGTTCCCCAAGGAATGATGAAAGCAGTTTTTTCACGATCTTCCTCAGTAACCATGATCTGATGATACCCCGCAAAGCAATCTGCAAAGGATTACATGTCGTATTACGCAGTATTGTCAATGAGAATGTGGATAAATGACACGGGAAAGCTATCTTTTAAGCAAGCTTTGTTCAAGTCCCGGTAATCCACACAAACTCGCACCTTCCCTCCAGGTTTAGGTACAAGCACGATGTTGGATATCCACTCAGGATAAGTAGACACAATTATGATGCCAGCTTGAAACTGTTTCACAATTTCTTCTTTCACCTTTAAACTCCATTCAGGTTTCAATCGCCGGAGCTTTTGCTTGACTGGCTTAAATCCCTCTTTAATGGGAATGCGATGAAGGACAATGTCAGTGGACAAACCCACCATATCCTCATGAGCCCATGCAAACATATCCTGGAACTGGGTTAGTAGCGTAACCATGTCATTCCGTTGGTTTGGGGTAAGGTCTGAACCAATCTGGATTAACTTAGGGTTTTCTAAGGTTCCGAGATTGAAAGGAGTGGTTTGGATTTGTCTTTGACCCATTCTTGAATTTCTGGAGGCACCTCAATGTCATCTGGTATATCCACCAAGGCTGAATTCATCTCTACATCAAAGGTACAATCCTTGCGGAGAAGAGTCACCGTATCAGCAAGTACCGGCACATCTAAATTCAGAGTCCTGAAAAAAAATATGCTTTCACTTAGTATATATGAAATGTGTTAATCATGCACAGTGTTAGCATATACTGGCAAAACAAACTGCTAATATTGTACAGAAAAGTAAGCAGTTATTATATTTACAGGGCATAAAGAGTTTCCGCTCGCTTTACCCTTGACGACCAATGCTAGGAATGATGTTCCAATTGGCAAGAGCAAATTTCAGGTGAACCGCAGTGATAGAGGGATTATCATCATCTTCTCTATCCTGAATGATAGCCATGACGTCTAGGCAGTCATCGTCTGGGGTGTTTTTGTTGGTATGCTCATCATGAACAATGATGCGTATGCCAGACATCATCCTGATGACGTCTTGCTTGATTCTTCGTTCCTCTTCCTCCACTGCGGGATCTGGAACAAAGATTTCTTTCTCCTTCACCGGTACTGGCTTGGGAAATAACATCACCATTACATTGGCTGGCACCTTTACGGGAGGTTGTGCGGACTCAGAGCTTGAAGGCGATGCTAAACGCTGCATGGTTAAAGCTGAAGGAATCTGCTGATGCTTATGAGGATTCCTGTGACTAGAGCTGGCAGAATAGCCTAGTCCAGCTGTCCCAATTTGCTGGGTTAAACGAATAGGATACTTGACACCCTGTAATCTTTACCCAACACTTGTCCCGGTTTATAACCTAACGACATCATTTCTTGCATGGCTGACATTACCTCGACAGAAATCTGAGGTTCGGGCAGTGGCGTTCCAATATCATGGTATTGGGTATTGCTTATTTCCAAAGCATGAAAACTAATTGGCTCAACATCTTTATTGGCATTGATGAGCGGCATGTCCTCGTGCTGCGAAATCTCCGGTTCAGCGTTGACTGTGACCAGGCTATTGTTGATGATATATTTAAACTGTTGATGAAGAGTGGAGGGGACTGCCCCTGCCATGTGAATCCATGGTCGTCCCAAGAGCAGGTTGTATCCTGAATCTATCTTGAGCACATGGAAGGATACGCAGAATGTATGAGGACCAATATCAATTGGCAGCTCAACTACTCCGACCGAGTTACGGCGGGCTCCATCAAAAGCTTTGATAATGGTATGGCTACTCCGAATTCGATTGGGATTGATATTCATCTTCACCAAGGTAGCGTATGGGCAAATATTCAGAGAGGAACCTCCATCTATTAAAACTCCAGCCACCATATATCCGGAGGACAAGACCGCAATGTTTAACGATTTGTGGTCCCTTCGGGCGGTATATCATCATCAGTGAAGGATATCACATTGTTGTTAAAAATGTGATCAACCAGATGTTGAAACTTTTTCGTATCAACTGATGTCGGTAGATAGGCTTCTTCTAAAACCTTTAACAAGACCTTCCGGTGATTCTCGGAAGTCAGGACCAAGTCCAAGATTGATATCTGTTGTGGAGCTTCTTTCAAGCTTAAAACCACCTTGGCTTCTTTATGACCCATAGTGCAGAGGCAATTTTCAATCTTCTCAATGGGTACTTTCCCCTTAGACTTGATGGCAGGCTTCATTACCCATTGGGGAAGATACAGTGGATTCTCCTTCGACACTACAGCAGTTATATACGAGGTGGATCCTTCACCTTCTCCATAATTCCATGGAACTGCGCGCAAGCTAACAATAGGATATTGTGCTCTGCACGACAAGTTGATTGGCTCACGAGTGGCCTCTTTCAAAGGATTGTTGATTCCCTTGAGTTGAATTACTAGCATTACAAGAGATTTGTTAACCCCATCATTTTCAGCGGATATGACTGCTACTACACTCTTCCACTTAGTAGGACATGAATCCTCACTTGCCCGTAACACAGCCTCGTTATCTGCCAGGCGCAGTACGCCACTGTCGATTAAATTTTGAATAAGGTGGCGGAGTGCCCAGCATTCTTCTGTGCTGTGACCGCGAGATTGAGAATGATATTGACATACTCCCTCAGAGTTGTACCTTCCTGAACGGGGGTTGATTGGAGGTAGAATGGAACTAATCCTTCCTTCATTGATTAACATATGAAGGATTTCCTCCATAGGTTGGCCCAAATATGTGAATTCCCTTTTGTTGGCAAAATCCCGCGGGCCTTAGTATTCGCTCTCTTCATCACTTTATCTTCCAGCATTTCATTTTTTGAAAGCGAAGAGGGAATATTCATGACAATAGGTAGGAGACTGGCATGCTCCTGGCTAATTAGCCGACGAGTCACTTGATGCTGATAAGTCACCAGTTCAGCCAATTGCTCAATTTGTTTACAGAGAGCTTTCATATTTCGTTCCATTGTGAATTGGAACTTGGCATAATCTCATCTGTCATCACCATCTTTGTGGGTCTGGGAGGATTCACTACTAAAATTGGAACTTTTTCCACTGCTCTAATTGATCATGTTGACCTCTTCTTCCTTGTGTTGAGGAAGAGGGTTGTCTTGAACGTGAGGTTGATCGGGTTTGGTGATCACGACTTCACCGTTTTCTATCAGGTCTTTGATTTTGTGTTTCAAGGCCCAACAATCCTGAGTATCATGTCCAGGTGCCCCGGCATGATAAGCACATTTCCGAGCAGCATTAAAACCCCGACCATTAGGGCTGGCTGGTGGAAGCAGATGCGTGATTTTCTTCGGTGCTGTTAGAAGATTGAGAATGTTCTCGAGGGTGTCCCCTAAGGGTGTGAATACTCGAGGTCGTTTGACTTCTCCACCTTTTGGTGCTGGAGGGTTTGCAGACTGTGATTGAAAGAGAGTGTAATTTCTCTATTGAATAGGCATGCTTTGACTGCTTTTTTGACCCTGTAGTATCAGGGAAACATCCTCTTCTTTCTTTTTATGGACCCTCCGGGGCTTGTTCCCATAATTTTCAGATTGGATGTGATCAGCAACCGCTTTGAGTGCACCTAGGTCTTGAATCTTTTCGGATTTCAATCCCATTTCAGCCATCTCCCCGTGTTTGACCATTTCAGAAAATGGTTTGTCGATGCCGGCTAAAACTCTTTCATAGAAAGGTGCTTCTTGTATGTCTATGAAAGTCATGACCATCTCTGATTCTGTCATGGAAGGACTAACTTGGGCAGCCAGATGTCTCCACCTCTGAGCATACTCTCTGAAAGACTCATTAGACTGTTTCTTGATCTTGGTAATTTGATACCGATCAGGAGCCATTTGAGATTGAAAGTTGTATTGGGTGAGGAAAGCGTGCGCTAGCTCTTCCCAACTATAGATCTTTGAATTGTCTAATCTTATGTACCACGAACGGGCTTCTCCAGTTAGACTTTTTTGGAACAGTTGCATTCTAAGTTTTTTATCCTCTGCATAAGATCCTAGTTCTCCAATAAACACCTTTAGATGTGTGTAAGGATCTCCTAACCCGTCATATTTTTCAAAGTCAGGAGTCTTAAATTTTTCTGGATAATGAATACCAGGGAAAATACACAAATCGGCATATGAAACACTCCCGTGTGTTCCAATTCCTTTGATAGTGCGAAGAGTGCCTTCCATTTGGAGGACTTTCTTTTTGATGTCACCAGTGTCTGGATCTCCAGTGGGATGGGCAGCATCATGATTTTTGTTGGTCGGATCCAACTGCAGTTCAGGTATTGTAACGACCTGGGTTCCTCCTTGTGTGGAGGATTCAGCATGTATTGGTATTTTCTCACCCTGTGTAGACTGGTGTAATTCTTTTAGTAGAACAGCCAAATCTATAATCTGTTTGCTTAATCCGTCGAATTCTTTACGAGAAACTGGATTAAGTTCAGTCTGGTCGGATGACGACATGATTGACTGTAGGCCTGTTGCCCTTTTGGACTTTGAACGGGTGGTAGGTCTGATTGATTCCCTGCAAAAGACTTGCATAGTTTAGTCTTTAGGGAAGGTGGATAATAACATGCTATACGATGCGTCCAGTTTAGGAATTTTATCCTGGAAAACGGATGTTAGTTGTTTGTAGCATGTATGTGTACACATTTCTTCATTTTTCTCATTACATGGAGATAGATATGGAAGATAATTACAAGTAATTGTGCTTTACAAGTAATTTGAAATGAGAGCATGAAGATATTTTCCTCCGTTTTGGGTTTATCAGAGGCTGACCTATCTTAGGTTACTATCGCGGCTTTTTGGCATGAAGGTTCCCAAATCATCGCAATCTACTTGACGGGAAGTTAATCCGGTCTTTTAACTGGAGCGAATTTGGGTGGTGCCTTTCCTGAGCCTCGGAGAATTAGTCTTCTCAGGAGTCCAGTAATCAAACACTGACGGGATAGCCTCCTGGTGGAGGGACCACACAACATACATTCACATACATCGCGTCTTACCGTATGAAAATGATGACATGTGCGAAGCACTAATATCACAAGCAGATATGGTGCGAAGCACTAATATCACAAGCTGTTTTATAGTGTGAAGCACTAATATCATAGGCAGTTTATAGTGCGAAGCACTAAGTAAGGAAATGCATTCGTACACATTCATCACAAAATATAAATGCAACATCCACACACAAGCAGATAACAATTTTGAAAAAATTGTAATAGCGGCTTAAGTCCTCTTACTGGAGTCCCCAGCTGAGTCGCCACCTATTGACGTCGGGATTTTTAATTGTCCCTTTCCATTACATGTTCTTTGGTGTTCTCATTTTAGGTGAGATTTATTTGAAAAAATAAGTGAAAAAGGTCCGACATGTATAATGCCGATGATAGACTGTTTAGAGTCGCCAGTTGGTTTTTTAAATGGCTGTACCAACACAACTGAGAAAAGGTTTGCACATTGACCCAATGATGTGACACTGCTAAACGGGTCGGTGAAACGGAGATTCATTAGGGTCCGGGGACTTGGTTATGCGAAGGGAAGGTGTTAGGCACCCCCCGACATCCGTGTTACCACGGTGACCGCCTCTTTTCAAGAAACTATTATCTAAATGTGTGTGTTTGGGTCAATGTGTTATTATTTGGAAGTAGTGCGAGGCCTCGTTCGCACCTATATACACAGGGTTTGAATTTATGTAAAAATTCAATTTTAGCAAGATATGGCAGTGATGTTTTATAAAAGAGGTTTTTCAAACCCTGATGCTCAATAGTAATTGAGACCTTTTACACTCCCATTTTATTCCGTATTCGGCTGGATTTATTTTATTTGACAGATGCGAAGCATCCGTACGAAAATACTTTACAAAAAGGTGTTGAATTCCTCGTGGGTATGAAAACCATCTGAGGGAATCCAAACATCACATATATGTTTACAACCTTCTTACAGCTGAAAAGGTCCATCATGGGAACCGAATCTAGATTCAGGGGACTGAATCTGTGATCACATGATTCCTAGGCTCACATGATGTCACAATTGATATAAACGCAGTAAGCAGGTATATATATAAAAGCTGTAAACATATATATATATATATATATATATATATATATATATATATATATATATACATACATGATCACCAACCACGAAGCACCTCTATGGGGGATCAGAAATATAAATAAAGTTGGAAAAGCTATCAACCGCCACGGAGGAAACTCCAGGCGGGACGAAATGTACAGAAAGCTGTAAAAACGGTCAACCACCACGAAGTAAACTTCAGGTGGGACGAAATGTAAATATATATATATATATATATATATATATATATATATATATATATATATATATATATATATATATTTATAAAAGTCAATAAACGCACCAGATGTAAAATCCAGGCTCATCGAACAGAGTTCGACCACAGTTAATATATATAAGTATATATATATATATATATATATATATATATATATATATATATATATATATATATATATATTAAAGCACGTAAACGCCCCAGATGTAAAATCCAGGCTCATCGAACAGATTTCGACCATAGATAATATATATAAGTATATATATTAAAGTAGGTAAACACTCTAGACCGAAGTCTAGGCTCAATCGAGGCATAACTCGATAATGTTAGTCAATATATATATATATATATATACATACTGGAATAAAACCACGGACCAAAGTCCAGACAAAAGTAAACAACACGACTCTCAACGTGTAGAAGGGTGTGTACAAAGATGAAGACAATGACTCTAAAGTGTGTAAGAAGGCTTACAGTGGGCTGCCAAAGAAGACTTCTACATCTTTAGAGTGATTAAACACAGACTATTGTAGGTACAAAAGGGCTATATATGAGCTCACGGGTGTTTAAAAGGGGAAAGTACACTGCCTGGGATGAGTGCAGAGCAAATTGGGCAGGGCTTCCTCGCTGTTTTCTCTTTCAAAATGGCCACCCTGAGCTCTCTATTTATAGAGGGTGGAGCAGTAGGTGTACCTGCAGCTGAGCCGCAGGTGTACCAGAGGCAACCCGGGTTGACCCGGGTTTTTCAGCTTTGGTCGTCTCGAAGTAAGTGCATTCGGGCACTATAATGTCAACTCGAACTTTCAGAAGTGTAATCTGGGCATCCGTTTGAGGTATGCAGGACCTATTTCGGACCGCCGTTGTTGAGAGTTATACGATGGCATGGGATTAGAGTTTGTGCGAAGTAATTGAAGATGAGACGGTGCCCTCCGGTCTTCAAGCTTCAACTTTCATCTGTTACCCCGTACAGTAGTCACTCGGGATTTATTAGTCTTGTGGGACACTGTTGCGTAGATATGTTAAAATGACATGGCATGGCATCGTGTTGGTCAGATGACGATGTTACCCCTCACCGGTGTTATCGCTGGATTGGGCTTATAAAGCAAACATTGCTCAGCTTCGCTGAGATTGGACTGCTGCAATTTGTTGAAGGTCCTCATTTTCATCCTTGAGGTGTGCCTGTCTTCCCGATGTTATCGCCGGGCTGGTACAGTGTATCTCATTGTGAGCACCGAGATTGAAGCTGGTCGCACTTGTAACAAGCATTTTAGGGGTTATCACCAAAATTACGTTCCTTGGGGTTATCACCAAGGTTGGTGGCTATTCCCATGGTTGGGACTGAGACTGGATACCTCGGGGTTATCTCCGAGATTAATCGGTCTTCTCCGGTGTGTGTTCCGGTATTGATCTGCATGTCTCGGGGTTATCTCCGAGATTGGAATTGTTACTCCCAGATTGTGATCTGGGGTTGATGTTGAACTTCCGGTAGTATCCGATATGGATATGGATTGTCTTTCAGGGTTCCCTCTTAAAAGACGAATCTGTCCTCCTGTAATGTTAGTGATAGGTGTACAGAAAATTTCGAGTGTCTACAGTTAACATTGATAGCTTTTCCCTACCCTTCGTACTTAATGCGTCGGCTACTACATTTGCCTTTCCTGGATGATATAGGATATCACAGTCGTAATCTTCTATCAATTCCAACCACCTTCTCTGCCTCATATTTAACTCTTTTTATGTTAAGATATATTTCAGACTTTTATGGTCCGTGTATATCTCACACTTCTCCCCGTATAAATAATGTGTCCATATTTTTAAGGCAAAAACTACTGCTGCCAATTCTAGGTCATGATTAGGATAGACCTTCTCATAATCCTTTAACTGGCGTGACACATACGCAATGACCTTGTCATGCTGCATGAGCATGCAACCTAGTCCTCTATGCGAAGCATCGCTATAAACTACAAAATTCCCCGTATCATCTGGTAAAGATAATACAGGTGCCTCACTTAACCTCCTTTTTAGTTCCTAAAAACTATTTTCACACTTCTCAGTCCACACATACTTCACTAACTTCCTCAATAAATTTGTCAACAGAGTAGCTATTTTAGAAAAGTCTTGGATGAACCTTCTATAGTATCCTGCTAACCCTAGAAAACTCCGAACCTTGGTTGGCATTTTCGGTTGTTCCCAATTATTAACTGCTTCTACCTTCACTAGATCCATAGAAATGTCATCTTTATCAATAACATGTCCTAGGAACTGTACTCTTTCAAGCAAAAATTCACACTTAGTGAATGTCGCATACAACTTCTCTCTCCGTAGTGTTTCTAACACTATCCTTAATTGTTCAGCATGATCTTCTGCGGTCTTAGAATAGACTAGAATATCATCAATGAACACTACGACGAACTTGTCCAAATATTGTTTGAACACTTTGTTCATCATATCCATAAATACGACTGGCGCATTAGTCAACCCAAACGACATAACCAGAAACTCGTAATGACCATAACGAGTTCTGAATGTCGTCTTTGGTACATTCTCCTTCCTTACTTTCAACTGATGGTATCCTGTACGTAAATCTATCGTAGAAAAATACTTTGCCCCTTTCAACTGATCAAATAGATCATCGATCTTGGGCAATGGGTATTTATTCTTAATCGTTAACTTGTTTAACTCCCGATAGTCGATACAAAGTCGTAATGACCCATCCTTTTTCTTTACAAACAACATCGGTGCTCCCCATGGATACACACTTGGTTGAATATACTTCCTATCTAATAGTTCTTGTAATTGAACCATTAACTCCCTCATCTCTACCGACACTGCCATTCTCTAAGGTGCCTTAGAAACTAGTGTCATACCCGGTAACAGATTAATCATAAATTCGACCTCCCTATCCGGCGGAAGACCTAGTAACTCCTCTGGAAATACATCCGTGAACTCTCGTACTATAGATATATGTTCCAATGATGCTTCCACTATCTGGGTATCCACAACATGGCACAGGTATCCTATACACCCCTTCCTCAACATCTTCCTAGCTTGTGTCATGGTTAGACAACAAGAGCGTCCCGGTGATTTACTACAGTAGAACACTACCTTGGGTTTCTTAGAAAGCCCAAGGTTCATACTCTTCTTATGACAATCTATTATCGCTCTGTGGTTAATCAACCAATCCATACCGAGAATTACATCAAATTTTCTAAACTTTATCGGTATTAGATCTACCGAAAATGTGTTACCTCCAATATCAACACAATAATTCCTATGAGTGTGTTTAATGGGAATTATCTCTTTGTTCGCTACCTTAATGTCTAAAGGTATTTCTAATCTTTCCAGGAATAAACTTAATCAGTTAGCAAATTCACATGCTATAAAAGAACAAGTAGCACCCGAATCAAACAGCACATAAGCATTTATTTTATTGACTGGAATGATACATGCTACTACATCTGTCGATACAACCGCATCTTGGACAGTCATATTAAAAGTATGGGTCGTGGGTCTACCTGATGGTGTTGGTTCAGTAATGGCTAACTTACCACTACTAGCACCCTTGTTACCCTCCGTTCCCTTCTTTGGGCAATTTCTTGCCATGTGGTCCATCGACCCACAAACAAAATAGCTCTGGTTCTTCTTAGGATTAGGACAATTAGGTGATATATGATCGTCCTGCCCATAGTTATAATAAACCGACTTCCCCTTCAGACAGACTCTTAGATGAGCCTTTACGCATGTCTTGCAGGCTTCGATCCTACGCTTAGAATCCCCTTGTTTTACTCTAGTATTCCCAGAGTTAAAACTCTTCCTCTTGGGCATACTGCCACTACCACTAGCTACATCCATCTTGGATCCTCCCTCTCCTTTGTTCTTATTCTTTCTCTCTTTATGGTATTGGCTCAAAGCCTCACTACCACCCTCCGTAATAATTGTTTTTTCCAGAATGGTTCCATATGCAGCACCCTGGAACACAAAAATCCTACTATAGAGCCAGGGTTTCAATCCTTGCTTGAACCTACGAGCCTTTCTCTCCTCAGTGTCCACTTGATGTGGAGCAAATCTTGCCAATTCATTGAATTTGGCCGCGTACTGGGGAACCGTCATGTCCCCTTGCTTAAGTTCTAAGAACTAAATCTCCATTCTCCCCTGCAAGCTTGTTCGAAAATAGTTCTCAAAGAAAACCTTCTTGAACTGTTCCCATGTTACAACATCAGTTCTAGCCCCACCCTGGTGAGCCTCCCACCAAAAGTTGGCTTCTCCTATCATCATATAGGTCGCAAAAGAAGTCTTTCGCGCCTCTTTTGTAATACCCGATAAATTTCACGTATTAATAAATAGATATATTAATGGAAATGAATATTTATTTGGATATAAATAATTTTGCATTACGAGATGAGTTAACTCAATTATATTAAATAATTGAATAATTGAGAATACATGGAATTTGTAATGAACTTGTTGAATGCCTTGTGTAACACCGTGGTGAGATATAATAGTGATTATATTAATTAACGAAAGAATTGTTAAGCGAATAATTAATCTATATTAATTGTTATTAGTTATTAAAGAATTTTAGTTAAATATTAATAGTAATATTAATCGACAAAGGAATTATCAAGTGAACAATTAATTGTTAATTGTTATTGTGGAATATTAATTAACTTTTATTGGTAATTAATTAATGTTATGTGATTATTAATTATTATTGTGAGTAAAGTAAATTGCATGACTAGAATGGTATGATTTAGTTAATTTATGAGTGCAGGACATGTGATCTTATATAGTTCTTACATTAAAAAGAAAATGTGGTGTGGCACATTAATATATATATATATATATATATATATATATATATATATATATATATATATATATATATATATATAATAAAGTGTAGGGAATTATAAGTTACAAAGAAAACAATTGTTTATGTGACATTAAGCATGTGTGAAAACATTAAAAGATGTACTCTGTCAAAGAATTTTAAACTATTCCAATAAGTTAATATAACTAGAATAATAAAGTTTAACGGCGATATTAATTACTAGTGGGTAATTTAATGGAGTCCATACATATTATAAATAATAATTAGACTAGAATAATGTACATGAATTATATAATGTGATTACCTAAATAATCCCTAACTTTTCATTATGAAGTAGCAGTAGCACATTAAAATTATATTTTGGGAACTAAAAGAAACAAACTAAGCATTTTAATCACTTTGCTGGGAATTACAACCCGTGTCCCAAAATCAGTGACCTTCTCAGTACATAAACAGTAGCCTATACCTTCATTGCGTGAACTGAGCTGCTACAAAGCTATGGTGGTGATGGCTACGAGTTTGGGCAGTTAGCCAACTCTTCATTATCCCACATTCCTTCACAATTTTCGTTGGATCAAACCATGAAGCAATGCCATGAACTGGGTAATCCATCCTCTATATATAGCACCATTTCTTCTCCACTCTCTGATTGCTTGAATTGTCTGTTAAGTGAGAATAGAGAGTGTGAGTTGCTAAATTTTGAGGAGTGTATAATCAGAGTAGTGAAGAAATTTAATTCAATCTTCAAGAGGTAGCATTTCTATTCTCATGTTCTTAATTTTGAAGTTTGTCAAATTCTTGCAATAGTATGAAATCTATGTTAATTGATGTAGAATAGCATTGCATTATGTTATTTGAGTTGGTACACATATTTTGGAACATGGTAGCTGGTCTGGTTGCAGGTTTTGCATCTCATGTGTAGAGGCCCTGCAGAAGCAGAGCCATTTTTTTCAGTCTGCTTGAAGTGGAGCGGCCGCACCACCTCTATAGGCTAATACCGCACGGCTGCGCGTGGTGTTATTCTCAGATACTGCTGTAATGTTTCTGTATTGTTCTGAGCATGTTACTTGGGTTAGAATATGCATATGAATGGCCCTAGCATGTGTTTAGATATTGTTTTGAACATAGTACGTTGTTGTAGCATTGATTGAGTTGAGTTTTCAAGAAAACTTCAAGATTTGGAAAACTATAAATTGTGAACTTGAATTAATGCATATTCTGACCTTGCAATCATGTTAGTATGGTTTTAAAATGCATGTCGAACATACTAACTTCAGTACATGAATTTCATAATGAAGCATGAGCATGCTAGAATTATTAGTAAGTTTTACTAAATGAAAATATGAACCTTGAACGTGAAGGTTTATATACTACTTTGAGAGATAGTATCTGATAATTGTGAACATACGGGATGATACTCGTAGACTCACTCATGTATAATAAATAAATATATATATACATATATGTATATATATATATATATATATATATATATCATCATGCTTAGGTATCATAATTCAAGGAAAACATAAACGAAGCATATTTCAAAATAAAATGATGTTAATAACACGTATGTAATATGAATACTCACAAGCATGTCTAATATGAGTTATATGACTACCTTATATGATTAGGAATCAAGCATGTTGGATTTTGTGATTTCATAACCTTAAATACCCTTAAGTTGTTGAGATGTCCAACTTAGAACAGTATTGTGCAAGACGGGACCTAGATTGAACTTGAAAGATACGAAAGGACCCTTGACATGTTAATATATGTTGTGTATGTAAGGATGGACAAGCTAGGCCAAGTAAATAACTGCTCATCCCTGGTTTGAACTGGGAGCCGCACGGCTACACGTCTATTTAGTACAAATCAGGCGCGGGCGTACCAGTCTGCAAACTTAGAAAGTGACTTCTGTGATTCCAGAATTATGTAGCATGCTAGTATAACTTTATTATGCTTGTTTTTGTGCATGACACACTGACAAAAGTAGCTTTGCATGTTAACACCTAACTTAGCTTGAATTGAGAAGGTGTTTTAAAATGATGAAGTCTAACGATAGATTCGAGCTAAGTAATAACATACGTATAAGGTTTCTTGATTTAGTCGTGTGTGTACACTTGATCTATATATATCAAGATTGTTTACCGAAAATGTTTAACTAATGAATATCTTACATACGTATTACATTATGTTAGGATTTGAAAGAGTATTGTTAAGCAATATTTTGGTAAACTGCGCTTGAGGCAAGTATCCTAAACCTTGACATTACTATATTCGACGAATACCTTAAGCTTATCTCTTTGAATACAAGTTATATTACTTTCTCGTTCAAATGAACCATTATGCTTAAACCCTTGTGAAAATTATTATTCATAATGAACTTAGTATTGTTCTTGAATATTGTGAAAGAGTCGATGCCATTTGATTCGGCTAGACTTTATGCACGTTTATACAATTGTCCAAACCAATTAATTGGTGCGAAAATCTTGAAAACTGAGTTGGACAACCCTTATGGCAAGGGGATTGTATGTTGTTGGAAACCCCAACACATGAGTATATTATTACTGTGGTGTTATGCATAACTTGAAGTATTGTAGACTGATCTTCGACAGTACTTGATTTATTTTGGGTTATCAGTTTAATATTGGTAATTCTAGTAGATGTTCAATAGTCCTTAGTGACTGCTCAGTATAAATTGTTATCCAGTCGGATACCTTGATAGCCTTTAAATTCATATATATCAGTTGATTTATATTGAATTATTGATCATAGTATAAGTATTGTTGATATTCCTTATCCGTAATGTTATTCTAACACTTTGAACTATCCAAGAAATGACACTTCGATATTTCAAACCTTGTGATATTATATCCTACACCCTTGTTGTATATTTCTTGCTGGGAAATTTATGCTCATCCTTGCTTATTTAAAACCTTTCAGTTAAGGAAGAACAGGGAGGTGTCTCTGGAACAAACAAGGGCAAGGGCAAGGCTACCGACTAGCTTTTCCCTTTTATGTTTAAGATTATTATAATGTATTAAGACTATGTTTAAACTTAAGTAAGATTATGTAATAGGTCTTTATTCGATACTAATATGTAATCTTTTAAGTACTGTAGGTTGCAAGACTTAGGGCAATAATTATAATAAATCATTGTATATTATTCTAATTTATATTTTTCGTTTTGAATGTATGATTTTAGTTATTATGGTAATACTTTGAGCACGTGATGAACCGAATTTGAGTAACCAAGTGGAGGTCCAAATTTGGGGGTGTCACAGGTTAGTATCAAAGATTTAGTTATAAACCTTAGGAACAAGAGTCCTTAGATTATAACTTAAGAAAACTTAGAAGTTAGGAAGGGGATAAATCTCATGTAGAGCTTTCCCTGAGAGACTTAGTGTGTTATGAAATGTAACTTCATTCTATACAATGAACTTATGTTTATTTAACGTTCTGATGGAGTTGTTGTTTGTATTGTCTTATGTTGGTGTTTGTAGGATGACTGACATGGGAGGACCTAGCTAAGTAGTAGAGGAAGAACTGCGTGATATCCACGTAGTCTATGAGGCACCCTCGATAGCAGAACCTATTTCAGTAGTTGCCCCTATTGATGATGATGATGACGAGGAGGAGGAGGAGGAGATGGAGCCTCTACCTGAGGAATCTGATCCGGAGGAGGAACCCTTGGAGGATGAAACCGAGCCCACGGAGGACTCCGACGGGACTACTTACGAAGATCGGATGTTGGGAGAATATGAAGAACATATTTTGGAATTAGGGTGTAGAGTCGAGGAGTTAGAGACTGAATCTCTTGAGAGGCAACTAGTGATGTAGAAGATGGAAGTGGAAATTGTTCACCGAAAGGAGGCAGGGATCCAGATGGGGGCCTTGTTTCACCGGTCGATGGCGAGAAACGTTGAGTTGGCAGGAAAGTTAGAAGAGATGGAGCAGAGGATTTTGAGTGAGAGGGCGGAGAAGGAGGCTTTCCGAAGTCAGTTGGAGATGGAGGTGGTGGATAGGATTTAGTTCGAGGAGAAGTGGGAGGATTCCAATGATAGGGTGCATGATCTAGAGGATGAGGTGTGGTGCAAGAGGAGGAAGATGAACAAGATGGGCTATGCTCTACGCACGAACATGTAGAGATTGATTGATGGGGTAAATCACTACCCAGCTGAGCAAGTACAGACCTGGCATACTATAAGTCGGGATATGGTAGCACACATTACGCAGAAGGAATATCAGAGCGCCGTGGAGCGTAGGATGTTAGATTGAGTCTAGCAGGAAAAACTCAGTAGTGTAGTAGTTTTATTTATGTAGTGTTAATATGTTGTTGTAATCTCCTTCTTTTGTGTAAGATGTGAGACAGTGGTAACCCCAAACTTTTGAAAAATGTTAGAGGGGTAGTATGTTAGTGTGGTCCCCATATTTTGTGATATTAGGGGATAGGTGTTTTCATTTATAGCAGTATGCTTGAAAAGAGCGTGTATGGTAACCCTTTGGCATATAAATATAAATGATCCTATTTGAGAAACGTGTTATAAATTTTTAATTCTTTTCATTTGAGAAATGTTTAAATTTGATAGTTAGATAATTAAGTTAAAATTTTGTGATGCAGAAAATACCGCCAAGACGTAGAATAACTTTCCTAGAAGAGTCAGTTAATGATGAGAGAGGTCTTGTAGATCCGATACAGAGACTTATAGATTTATTGGGAGAAGCTCTGAGGGGAAGAAACGAACCCGTACCACCCGTTCCCCAAGCTGTCCCAGTAACAACCTTTAAGGATTTTAAGAGTGTAGGACCCCCAAAGTTCACAGGAACTACTGAACTGATAGTTGTGCAAACTTGGATCAAGGAGATCGAGAAAGCCTTCACTATAGCTCGCGTGGGTGAAGACCAGAAGACTGTATTTTCCACATATACGTTGAGAGGCGAAGCGAACTATTGGTGGGAAACTAATCAGCAGAGAACGGAGGAAGGAACGATAACTTGGGAGAGGTTTACGACGATATTTTTTGAGAACTATTTCCCGAAGAGTATAAAGAGGAGGATGGAAGTGAAGTTTCTAGAGTTGAAACAAGGTGATATGACGGTGGTGCAATACGTAGCTAAGTTCAAAGAACTAGCGCGATTTGTAGAACACCAAGTTGTGGATGAGGAGAGGAAAGCGAGACGTTTTGAGCAGGGGTTGATGCCGTGTTTGTATAATAAGGTATCGATCTTCCAGATTGATTCCTTTACAACATTGTTAGAAAAGGCAATCATTGTGGATGGTGGCAGTGAGGCCTTAAGTCTATATCATAAGGAGAAGAAGAACAAAAATACCGATAGTGAGCATCGTGGAAGGAGCAGCAGCGGAGGAAGTAACTCCGGAAAGAGGAAGTGGGAAAATCACAACAACAACAACAAAAACACAACCAAGGTAGGAGTCAGCAGGGAAACTTTAAGAAGATGACTGAAACTTGCAACAAATGTGGGAGAAGCCATCAGGGAGAATGCAGGAAGGGGAAGACAACTTGCTATAATTACGGCCAAGAGGGGAATATCTCTCCAAATTGCCCAAAGCCAAAGAAGATCAGAGGATGTTTCGCTTATGGATCGACAGAACACCAGATAAAGGATTGCCCGAAGAAAGGAAGCGGTGGAGCTGGCAGAAGCCAGGGAGGAGGAAGCAGGTTAATGATTGGTGCACCTGCACCGATCAACTGCTCGAACCTTTAACATGACCGTCCAAGACGCCATAGCTACAAAGGACATGGTGTCAGGTATAATCCCAAACAATAATATAAATGCTTATGTATTATTTGATTCGGGTTCGACCAGTTTTTTTTTATCTGAAGAATTTGCTAGTAAACTTAGTACACCCCGAGAACGTTTAGAAGATTCCTTGAACGTAGAAGTTGCGAATAAGGAAATAATCCCTGTAGAATACACTTATCGAAATTGTCGCGTAAACATTAGAGAACATGAACTGAGCATAGATTTGATTCCTATTAAACTGGGAGAATTTGGCGTAATACTGGGAATGGATTGGTTATATAACCATGCGGTGGTAATTGACTGTCATAACAAGTGTGTGAACCTACAGACTCTGAGTAAGTCTAAGGTAGTATTTTATGGACGCTCATCGCTTAAGAAATCATGTTGCATTACGATGATGCAAGCCAGTAAATTGTTAAAGAAAGGATGAGTAGGTTATTTAGCTTACATCGTAGATACTCGAAAAAAGGGAGTAGAGATTAAGGATATACCCGTAGTGAATAAATTTCGAGACGTGTTTCCGGACTATCTGCCTGGTCTTTCGCCAGACAGAGAAATCGAATTCATAATAGACTTAGCACCGAGAACGGCACCAATTTCAAAAGCTCCATACCGTATGGCGCCTGTAGAAATGAAGGAATTGATGATACAACTCCAAGAGCTATTGGATAAGGGTTACATTCGACTGAGTGTGTCCCCTTGGGGAGCACCGGTGTTATTCGTGACGAAAAAGGACCGATCGATGAGGCTCTATAATGATTATCAAGTATTGAACAGAGTAACGATCAAGAATAGATATCCATTATCGAGGATAGACGACTTGTTTGATTAACTGAAGGGAGCGAAATGTTTCTCAAAGATTAACTTACGGACAGGATATCATCAACTAAAAGTGTGTGATGAAGATATACCAACGACTACGTTTTAAACCCGTTATGGACATTACGAGTTTTTGGTAATGTCATTCGGTTTAACTAATGCTCTGGCAGCATTCATGGACTTGATGAATCGAGTTTTCAAGATAGACTTGGATAAATTCGTAGTAGTTTTCATTGACGGCGTTTTGATCTACTCGAAGAAAGAGGAAGAACATGTCGAACATCTAAAGATTGTTTTGAAGGCACTACGAAAGGAGAAGATGTACGTAAAATTTTCAAAATGCCAATTTTGGATGAAGAAGGTTCAATTCTTAGGCCACGTGGTGGATGACAATGGAATCTCAGTAGACCCCGAAAAGGTCAGAGCAGTAAGTAGTTGGGAACAACCGAGAACACCGACGGAGGTGAGAAGTTTCTTTGGGTTAGCCGGGTACTATTGAAGATTTATCCGGGATTTTTCTAAGATAGCAACCCCGTTGACTAATCTGACGAGAAAGATGGTGAAATTTGTATGGACCGACAAATGCGAATAGAGTTTTTAAGAATTGAAGAGGAGATTAAGTGTGGCGCCTGTATTATCCTTACTAGATGATACAGGGGGATTTGTGGTGTATAGTGATGCATCGTATAGAGGACTGGCTTGTGTGCTGATGCAACATGGCAAGGTCATTGCGTATGCGTCACGACAATTGAAGGATTACGAAAAATGATACCCTACTCATGACTTAGAGTTAGCAGCAGTAGTTTCTGCGTTAAAGATATGGAGAAATTATTTGTGCGGAGAGAAATGTGAGATATACACGGACCACAAAAGTCTGAAATATATCTTCACACAGAAGGAGTTAAATATACGTCAGAGAAAGTGGTTAGAACTGATCAAAGATTATGACTGTAAGATTCTTTATCACCGGGAAAGGCAAACGTAGTTGCCGATGCTCTGAGCATGAAATGAAGGGAGAAATTATTTCAACTGACAACTCAGGAGGAGTTAATAAGAGATATGGAGAAGTTGGAAATAGAAGTGAAGGGACCCGAGGGGTCTGAAGAGAAATTATTTGTAATGGAAGCTCGTTCGACATTGTTGGATAGGGTAAAGGAGGCACAGGAGAAAGATGGAGAATATGAGAAAATCAGGAGTAGGATCGCGGAAAATGGGGTAAAAAAATTTTGAATAGATAAAGACGGTATCTTAAGATTCTAAGGGAGAGTATGGGTACCGACGGTAACCGAGTTGAGAGAGGAGATTTTGCACGAGGTACACAATACGACGTATTCCGTTCATCCAAGAGGCACGAAGATGTACCGGGACTTGAAGCAACATTTTTGGTGGTCAAATTTGAAACGAGAAATCACGAAGTACGTTAGTAGATGTCTTACTTGTCAACATGTAAAAGCATAGCATCAGTGGCCAAGTGGTTTGCTACAACTGTTGGAAATACCAGAGTGGAAACGGGAGCGTATCACAATGGATTTCGTGGTAGGACTTCTAGTCACGCAGAAAGGTTTGGATGCCATTTGGGTTATCGTGGATCGACTAACAAAAACTGCACATTTTTTACCAATCAAGATCCACTGTAGTTTAAATCAATTAGCAAATCTGTACGTAAAGGAAATCGTTTCACGACATGGAATGCCAGTGTCGATTATTTCTGACCGAGACCCGCGTTTCATGTCAAAATTTTGGAAAAGCCTGCAAGAGAGGATGGGAGCACAGTTAAGGTTAAGTACTGCTTATCATCCTCAGACAGATGGACAAAGTGAGCGAACAATACAAACGTTGGAGGACATGCTTAGGACTTGCGTGATGGACTTCAAGGAAAATTGGGATGACCACCTACCCTTAGTCTAATTTGCGTATAATAATTGTTACCATACGAGTATCGACATGCCACAATATTAAGCTCTTTACGGAAGAAAGTGCATATATATTGGGATGAAGTCGGGGAACGATGAATACTCGGACCACAGTTAGTACAGCAAACCGTGGATGTGGTGGCAGTGATAAGGGCTAGACTAGTGGCAGCTCAAGATCGCTAGAAGAAGTATGCAGATTTGCATCAGCAAGATTGAGACTTTGAAGTCGGCAGTTTTGTATTCCTGAAGGTATCTCCATGGAAGGGAAAGATCCATTTCGGCAAAAAAGGGAAACTGAGTCCAAGATTCATAGGACCGTTCGAGATACTCAAGCGAGTGGGCGAAGTAGTGTACAAAGTTTCACTACCACCTGAGTTGGAGCACATCCATAATGTGTTTCACATATCCGTGTTGCGTCCGTACAAGCCTGACTACAAGCACGTGATTTCTTATGAACCCATTCAAGTGGAGAAGAACTTATCATATGAGGAAATTTCCTGTCCAAATTCGAGATAGGAAAGAGAAAACTTTAAGAAACAAAGTCATTTTTTCTGTAAAAGTGCTTTGGCGTAACCACGATGTCGAGGAGGTAACGTGGGAGTTAGAAAATAGGATGATGCGAGATTATCCCCATCTATTTGTGTAAATCTTATAGCAATTCCGGGACATAATTTTTATAAGGGGGAGATGATGTAATACCCGATAATTTTCACGTATTAATAAATAGATATATTAATGGAAATGAATATTTATTTGGATATAAATAATTTTACTTTACGAGATGAGTTAACTCAATTATATTAAATAATTGAATAATTGAGAATACATGGAATTTGTGATGAACTCGTTAAATGCCTTATGTGGCACCGTGATGATATATAATAGTGATTATATTAATTAACGAAAGAATTGTTAAGCGAACAATTAATCTATATTAATTGTTATTAGTTATTAAAGTATTTCGGTTAAATATTAATAGTAATATTAATTGACGAAGGAATTATCAAGTGAACAATTAATTGTTAATTGTTATTGTGGAATATTAATTAACTTTTATTGGAAATTAATTAATGTTATGTGATTATTAATTATTATTGTGAGTAAAGTAAACTGCATGACTAGAATGGTATGATTCAGTTAATTTATGTGTGCAAGACATGTGATCTTATATAGTTCTTACATTAAAAAGAAAATGTGGCGTGACACATTAATATATATATATATATATATATATATATATATATATATATATATATACTATATAATAAAGTGTAGGGAATTATAAGTTACAAAAAAAAAACAATTGTTTATGTGACATTAAGCATGTGTGAAAACATTAAAAGATGTGCTCTGTCAAAGAATTTTAAACTATTCCAATAAGTTAATATAACAAGAATAATAAAGTTTAACGGAGATATTAATTACTAGTGGGTAATTTAATGGAGACCATACATATTAAAAATTATAATTAGACTGAAATAATGTACATGAATTATATAATGTGAGTACCTAAATAATCCCTAATTTCCATTATGTAGTAGCAGTAGCACATTAAAATTACATTTTGAGAATTAAAAGAAACAAACTAAGCATTTTAATCACTTTACTGGGAATTACAACCCGTGTCCCAAAATCAGTGACCTTCTCAGTACATAAACAGTACATAAACATACGTATAAGGTTTCTTGATTTAGTTGTGTGTGTACACTTGATCTATATATATCAAGATTGTTTACCGAAATTTTTTAACTAATGAATATCTTACATATACATTATGTTAGGATTTGAAAGAGTATTGTTAAGCGATATTTTGGTAAGCTACGCTTGAGGCAAGTATCCTAAACCTTGGCATTACTATATTCGACGAATACCGTAAGATTATCTCTTTGAATACAAGTTATATTGCTTTCTCGTTCAAATGAACCATTACACTTAAACCCTTGTGAAAACTATTATTCATAGTGAACTTAGTATTTTTTTTGAATATTGTGAAAGAGTCGATGCCATTTGATTCGAATAGACTATATGCATGTTTATAAAACTGTCCAAACCAATTGATTGGTGCCAAAATCTTGAAAATTGAGTTGGACAACCCTTATGGTAAGGGGATTGTATGATGTTGGAAACCCCAACACATGAGTATATTATTTACTGTGGTGTTATGCATAACTTGGACTATTGTAGACTGATCCTCTACAGTACTTGATTTGTTTTGGGTTATCAGTTTAATATTGGTAATTCTAGTAGATGTTCAATAGTCCTTAGTGACTGCTCAGTATAAATTGTTATCCAGTTGGATACCTTGATAGCCTTTGAATTCATATATATATCAGTTGATTTATATTGAATTATTGATCTTAGTATAAGTATTGTTGATATTTCTTATCCATGATGTTATTCTGACACTTTGAACTATCCAAGAAATGACACTTCGATATTTTAAACCTTGTGATATTATATCCTACACCCTTATTGTATATTATTTGCTGGGCAATTTGTGCTCATCCTTGCTTATTTAAAACCTTTTAGTTAAGGAAGAACAGGGAGGTGTCTCTGGAACAGACAAGGGCAAGGGCAAGGGCAAGGCTACCGACTAGCTTGTCCCTTTTATGTTTAAGGTTATTATGTTGTATTAAGACTATGTTTAAACTTAAGTAAGATTATGTAATAGGTCTTTATTCGATACTAATATGTAATCTTTTAAGTACTGTAGGTTGCGAGACTTGGGGGAATAATTATAATAAATCATTGTATATTATTATAATTTACATTTTCTGTTTTAAATGTATGATTTTAGTTATTATGGTAATACTTTGAGCATGTGATGAACCGAATTTGATTGACCAAGTGGAGATCCAAATTTGGGGGCGTCACAGGTTAGTATCAAAGATTTAGTTATAAACCTTAGGAACAAGAGTCCTTAGATTATAACTTAAGAAAACTTAGAAGTTAGGAAGGGGATAAATCTCATGTAGAGCTTTCTCTGAGAGACTTAGTGTGTTATGAAATGTAACTTCATTCTATACAATGAACTTATGTTTATTTAACGTTCTGATGGAGTTGTTGTTTGTATTGTCTTATGTTGGTGTTTGTAGGATGACTGACATGGGAGGACCTAGCTAAGTAGTAGAGGAAGAACCACGTGATATCCACGTAGTCTATGAGGCACCCTCGATAGCAGAACCTATTTCAGTAGTTGCCCCTATTGATGATGATGATGACGAGGAGGAGGAGGAGGAGGTGGAGCCTCTACCTGAGGAATCTGATCTGGAGGAGGAACCCTTGGAGGATGAAACCGAGCCCACGGAGGACTCCGACGGGACTACTTACGAAGATCGGATGTTGGGAGAATATGAAGAACATATTTTGGAATTAGGGTGTAGAGTCGAGGAGTTAGAGACTGAGTCTCTTGAGAGGCAACTAGTGATGTAGAAGATGGAAGTGGAAATTGTTCACCAAAAGGAGGCAGGGATCCAGATGGGGGCCTTGTTTCACCGGTCGATGGCGAGGAACGTTGAGTTGGCAGGAAAGTTAGAAGAGATGGAGCAGAGGATTTTGAGTGAGAGGGCGGAGAAGGAGGCTTTCCGAAGTCAGTTGGAGATGGAGGTGGTGGATAGGATTCAGTTCGAGGAGAAGTGGGAGGATTCCAATGATAGGGTGAATGATCTAGAGGATGAGGTGCGGTGCAAGAGGAGGAAGATGAACAAGATAGGCTATGCTCTACGTACGGCCATGGAGAGATTGATTGATGGGGTAAATCACTACCCAACTTAGCAAGGACAGACCCGACATACCATAAGTCGGGATATGGTAGCACACATTATGCAGAAGGAATATCATAGCGCCGTGGAGCGTGGGATGTTAGATTGAGTTTAGTAGGAAAAACTCAGTAGTGTGGTAGTTTTATTTATGTGTTGTTAATATGTTGTTGTAATCTCCGTCTTTTGTGTAAAATGTGAGACAGTGGTAACCCCAAACTTTTGAAAAATGTTAGAGGGGTGGTATGTTAGTGTGGTCCCCATCTTTTGTGATATTAGGGGATATGTGTTTTTATTTATAGCAGTATGCTAGAAAATAACGTGTATTATAACCCTTTGGCATATAAATATAAATGATCCTATTTCAGAAACGTGTTATAAATTTTTAATTCTATTCATTTGAGAAATGTTTAAATATGATAGTTAGATAACTAAATGAAATTTTTTTGATGCAAAAAATAAAGCCCAGACATAGAATAACTTTCCCAGAAGAGTCAGTTAATGATGAGAGAGGTCTTGTAGATCCGATACAGAGACTTGTAGATTTATTGGGAGAAGCTCTGAGGGGCAGAAACGAACACGTACCACCTGTTTCCCAAGCTGTCCTAGTAACAACCTTTAAGGATTTTAAGAGTGTAGGACCCCCAGAGTTCACAGGAACTACTGACCCGATAGTTGCGCAAGCCTGGATCAAGGAGATCGAGAAGGCCTTCACTATAGCTCGAGTGGGTGAAGACCAGAAGACCGTATTTGCCATATACATGCTGAGAGGCGAAGCAAACTATTGGTGGGAAACTAATCAGCTGAGAGCGGGGGAAGGAACAATAACTTGGGAGAGGTTTACGACGCTATTTTTTGAGAACTATTTCCCAAAGAGTATGAAGAGTAGGATGCAAGTGAAGTTCCTAGAGTTGAAACAAGGTGATATGACGGTGGCGCAATACGCAGCTAAGTTCAATGAACTAATGAGATTTGCAGAACACCAAGTTATGGATGAGTAGAGGAAAGAGAGACATTTTGAGCAGGGGTTGAAGCCATGGTTGTATAATAAGGTATCGGTCTTCCAGATTGATTCCTTTACAACATTGTTGGAAAAGGCAATCATTGCAGAAGGTGGCAGTGAGGCCTTAAGTCTTTATCATAAGGAGAAGAAGAACAAAAACACATGTTGTGAGCTTCGTGGAGGGAGTAGCAGCAGAGGAAGTAACTCCGAAAAGAGGAAGTGGGAAAATCACAACAACAACAACAACAACAGAAACAACAACCAAGGTAGGAGTCAGCAGGAAAACTTTAAGAAGAGGACCGAAGCTTGCAACAAATGTGGGAGAAGCCATCAGGGAGAATGCTGGAAGGGGAAGACCACTTACTATAATTACGGCCAAGAGGGGCACATCTCTCCAAATTACCCAAAGGCAAAGAAGATCAGAGGATGTTTCGCTTGTGGATTGACAGAACACCAAATAAAAGATTACCCGAAGAAAGGAATCGATGGAGCTGGCAGAAGCTAGGGAGGAGGAAGCAAGTTAATGATTGATGGACCTGCACAACCCAACGATCGACCGCTCGAACCTTTAACATGACCGTCCAAGATGTCGTAGCTGCAAAGGACGTGGTGTCAGATATGATCCCAATCAATAATATAAATGCTTATATATTATTTGATTCGGGTGTGACCTGTTCTTTTGTATTTGAAGAATTTGCTAGTAAACTTAGTACACCCCAAGAATGTTTAGAAGATTCCTTGAACGTATAAGTTGTGAATAAGGAAATAATACCTATAGAATATGTTTATCAAAATTGTCGAGCAAACATTAAAGAACATGAACTGATCATATATTTGATTCTTATTAAACTAAGAGAATTTGACATAATACTGGGAATGGATTGGTTATATAACCATGCAGTGGTAATTGACTATCATAACAAGTGTGTGAACCTTCAGACTCTGAGTAAGTCTAAGGTAGTGTTTTATGGTAGCTCATCGCTTAAGTAATCATATTGCGTTACGATGATGTAGACAAGAAATTGTTAAAGAAAGGATGTGTAGGTTATTTAGCTTATATCGCAGATACTCAAAAAAAGGGAGTAGAGATTAAGGATATACCCGTAGATGTCGAAGTAGTAAGTAGTTGGGAACAACCGAGAACAACGACGGAGGTGAGAAGTTTCTTAGGGTTTGCCGGGTACTATCGAAGATTTATCCAGGATTTTTCTAAGATAGCAACCCCGTTGACTAATCTGACGAGAAAGACGGTGAAATTTGTATGGACCGACAAATGTGAAGCGATTTTTTAAGAATTGAAGAGGAGATTAAGTGTGGCACCAGTATTATCCTTACCAGATGATACGGGGGAATTTGTGGTGTATAGTGATGCATCACATAGAGGATTGGGTTATGTGCTGATGCAACATGGCAAGGTTATTGTGTATGCATCACGACAATTGAAGGATTACGAAAAATGATACCCTACTCATGACTTAGAGTTAGCAGCAGTAGTTTTTACGTTAAAGATATGGAGACATTATTTGTACGAAGAGAAATGTGAGATATACACGGACCATAAAAGTCTAAAATATATCTTCACACAGAATGAGTTAAATATACGTCAGAGAAGGTGGTTAGAACTGATCAAAGATTATGACCGTAAGATTCTTTATCACCCGGGAAAGGCAAACGTAGTTACCGACGCTCTGAGCAGGAAAAGGAAGGGAGAAATTATTTCAACTGACAACTCAGGAGGAGTTAATAAGAGATATGGAGAAGCTGGAAATAGAAGTGAAGGGACCCGAGGGGTCTGAAGAGAAATTATTTGTAATGGAAGCTCATCCGACATTGTTGGATAGGGTAAAGGAGGCACAGGAGAAAGATGGAGAATATGAGAAAATTAGGAGTATGATCGCGGAAAATGAGTTAGAAAAATTTTGAATAGATAAAGACGGTATCTTAAGATTCTAAGGGAGTGTATGGGTACCGGCGGTAACCGAGTTGAGAGAGGAGATTTTGCACAAGGCACACAATACGACATATTCCGTTCATCCGGGAGGCACGAAGATGTACCGGGACTTGAAGCAACATTTTTGGTGACCAAATTTGAAACGAGAAATCGCGGAGTATGTTAGTAGATGTCTTACGTGTCAACGTGTAAAACCAGAGCATCAGCGGCCGAGTGGTTTGCTACAACCGTTGGAAATACCGGAATTTAAATGGGAGCATATCATGATGAATTTCGTTGTAGGACTTCCAGTCACGCAAAAAGGTTTGTATGCCATTTGGGTTATCGTGGATCGACTAACAAAGACCGCACATTTTCTACCATTCATGATCCGCTATTGTTTAAATCAGTTAACAAATCTGTATGTAAAGGAAATCGTTTCAGGACATGCACTACCGGTGTCGGTTATTTCTGACCGAGACCCGCGTTTCACGTCAAAATTTTGGAAAAGCTTGCAAGAGAGGATGGGAACACAATTAAGTTTATGTACTGCTTATCATCTCCAGACAGACGGACAAAGTGAGCGAACAATACAAACGTTAGAGGACATGCTTAGAACTTGCGTGATGGACTTCAAGGGAAATTGGGACGACTATCTAGCCTTAGTCAAATTTGTGTATAATAATAGTTACCATATGAGTATCGCCATGCCACCATACGAAGCTCTTTACGTAAGAAAGTGCAGAACGCCATTATATTGGAATGAAGCCGGGGAACGACGAATACTCGGACCAGAGTTAATACAACAAACCGTGCATGTGATGGCAGTGATAAGGGCTAGACTAGTGGCAGCTCAAGATCGCCAGAAGAAGTATACAAATTTGTATCGGCAAGATCGAGACTTTGAAGTCGGCAGTTTTGTATTCCTAAAGGTATCTCTGTGGAAGGGAAAGATCCGTTTCGGCAAGAAAGGGAAACTGAGTCAAAGATTCATAGGACCGTTCGAGATACTCAAGCGAGTGGGCGAAGTAGCGTACAAAGTTTCACTACCACCTGAGCTGAAGCACATCCATAACGTGTTTCACATATCCATGTTGCGTCCGTACAAGCCTGACTACAAGCACGTGATTTCTTATGAACCCATTCAAGTGGAGAAGAACTTAGCGCATGAGAAAATTCGTATCCAAATTCTAGATAAGAAAAAGCAAACTTTAAGAAACAAAGTCATTTCTTCTGTAAAAGTGCTTCGGCGTAATCACGATGTCGAGGAGGCAATGTGGGAGTTAGAAAATAGGATGATGCGGGTTTATCCCCATCTGTTTATGTAATCTTGTAGCAATTCTGGGACGTAATTTTTATAAGGGGGGAAGATGTAATACCTGAGAATTTTCACAAATTAATAAATAGAAATATTAATGGAAATAAATATTTATTTGAATATAAATAATTTTGTGTTACGAGATGAGTTAACTCAATTATATTAAATAGTTGAATAATTGAGAATACATGAAATTTGTGATGAACTCGTTAAATGCCTTGTGTGGCACCGTGATGAGATATAATAGTGATTATATTAATTAACGAAAGAATTGTTAAGTGAAAAATTAATCTATATTAATTGTTATTAGTTATTAAAGAATTTCGGTTAAATATTAGTAGTAATATTAATCGACAAAGGAATTATCAAGTGAACAATTAATTGTTAATTGTTATTGTGGAATATTAATTAACTTTTACTGGTAATTAATTAATGTTATGTGGTTATTAATTATTATTGTGAGTAAAGTAAACTGCATGACTAGAATTGTATGATTCAGTTAATTTATGTGTGCAAGACATGTGATCTTATATAGTTCTTACATTAAAAAGAAAATGTGGTGTGGCACATTAATATATATATATATATATATATATATATATATATATATATATATATATATATATAAACTATATAATAAAGTGTAGATAATTATAAGTTACAAAAAAAAAACAATTGTTTATGTGCCATTATGCATGTGTGGAAACATTAAAAGATGTACTCTGTCAAAGAATTTTAAACTATTCCAATAAGTTAATATAACTAGAATAATAAAGTTTAACGGAGATATTAATTACTAGAGGGTAATTTAATGGAGTCCATACATATTATGAATAATAATTAGACTGGAATAATGTACCTGAATTATATAATGTGAGTACCTAAATAATCCCTAACTTTCCATTATGTAGTAGCAGTAGCACATTAAAATTACATTTTTAGAATTAAAAGAAACAAACTAAGCATTTTATTCACTTTGCTGGGAATTACAACCCGTGTCCCAAAATCAGTGACCTTCTCAGTACATAGACAGTAGCCTATACCTTCATTGCGTGATCTGAGCTGCTACAAAGCTATGGTGATGATGTCTACGAGTTTGGGCAGTTGGTCAACTCTTCTTTATCCCACATTCCTTCTCAATTTTCGTTGGATCAAACCATGAAGCAATGCCATGAACTGGGCAATCCATCCTCTATATATAGCACCATTCCTTCTCCATTATATGATTGCTTGAATTGTCTGTTAAGTGAGAATAGAGAGTGTGAGTTGCTAAGTTTTGAGGAATGTATAATCAGAGTAGTGAAGAAATTTAATTCAAGCTTCAAGAGGTAGCATTTCTATTCTCATGTTCTTAATTTTGAAGTTTGTCAAATTCTTGCAATAGTATGAAATCTATGTTAATTGATGTAGAATAGCATGCCATTGTGTTATTTGAGTTGGTACACATATTTTGGAACATGGTAGTTGGTTTGGTTGCAGGTTTTGCATCTCATGTGAAGGGGCTCTACAGAAGCAGAGCCATTTTTTTAGTTTGCTCGAAGTGGAGCGGCCGCGCCACTTCTATAGGCTAATACCGCGCGGCTGCGCGTGGTGTTATTCTCAGATACTGCTGTAATGTTTCTGTATTGTTCTAAGCATGTTACTTTGGTTATAATATGCATATGAATGGCCCTAGGATGTGGTTAGATATTGTTTTGAAAATAGTACGTTGTTGTAGCATTGATTAAGTTGAGTTTTCAAGAAAACTTCAAGATTTGGAAAACTATAAATTGTGAACTTGAATTAATGCATATTCTGACCTTGCAAGCATGTTAGTATGGTTTTAAAATGCATGTCGAACATACTAACTTCAGTACATGAATTTCATATTGAAGCATGAGCATGCTAGAATTATTAGAAAGTTTTACTAAATGAAAGTATGAACCTTAAACGTGAAGGTTTATATACCACTTTAAGAGTTAGTATCTGGTAATTGTGAACATGCGGGATGATACTCTTAGACTCGCTCATATATCATAAATATATATATATATATATATATATATATATATATATATATATATATATATATATATATATATATATCATCATGCTTAGGTATCATAATTCAAGGAAAACATAAACGAAGCATATTTCAAAATAAAACGATGTTAATAACACGTATGTAATATGAATACTCACAAGCATGTATAATATGAGTTATATGACTACCTTATATGATTAGGAATCAAGCACGTTGGATTTTGTGATTTCATAACCTTAAATAGCCTTAAATTGTTGAGATGTCCAACTTAGAACCGTATTGTGCAAGACGGGGCCTAGATTGAACTTGAAAGATAGGAAAGAACCCTTGACATGTTAATATATGTTATGTATGTAAGGATGGAAAAGCTAGGCCAAGCAAATAACTGCTTAGCCCTGGTTTGAACTGGGAGCCACGCGGGCGCGCGTCTCCTTAGTACAAATCAGGCGTGGTCGCGCCTGTCTGCAAACTTAGAAAGTGACTTCTATGATTGCTGAAGTATGTAGCATGCTAGTATAACTTTATTATGCTTGTTTTTGTGCATGACACACTGACAGAAGTAGTTTTGCATGTTAACACCTAACTTAGCTTGAATTGACAAGGTGTTTTAAAATGATGATATCTAACGATAGATATGAGCTAAGTAATAACATACGTATAAGGTTTCTTGATTTAGTCGTGTGTGTACACTTGATCTATATATATCAAGATTGTTTATCGAAAATGTTTAACTAATGAATATCTTACATAAGTATTACATTATGTTAGGATTTGAAAGAGTATTGTTAAGCGATATTTTGGTAAACTACGCTTGAGGCAAGTATCCTAAACCTTGGCATTACTATATTCGACGAATACCGTAAACTTATCTCTTTGAATTCAAGTTATATTGCTTTCTCGTTTAAATGAACCATTATGCTTAAACCCTTGTGAAAACTATTATTCATAATGAACTTAGTATTGTTCTTGAATATTGTGAAAGAGTCGATGCCATTTGATTTGGCTAGACTATATGCATGTTAATAAAATTGCCCGCACCAATTGATTTGTGCGGAAATCTTGAAAATTGAGTTGGACAACCCTTATGGTAAGGGGATTGTATATTGTTGGAAACCCCAACACATGAGTATATTATTACTGTGGTGTTATGCATAACTTGAAGTATTGTAGACTGATCTTCGATAGTACTTGATTTATTTTGGGTTATCAGTTTAATATTGGTAATTCTAGTAGATGTTCAATAGTCCTTAGTGACTGCTCAGTATAAATTGTTATCCAGTCGGATACCTTGATAGCCTTTAAATTCATATATATCAGTTGATTTATATTTAATTATTGATCTTAGTATAAGTATTGTTGATATTCCTTATCCATGATGTTATTCTGACACTTTGAACTATCCAAGAAATGACACTTCGATATTCCAAACCTTGTGATATTATATCCTACACCCTTGTTGTATATTACTTGCTGGGCAATTTGTGCTCATCCTTGCTTATTTAAAACCTTTCAGTTAAGGAAGAACAGAGAGGTGTCTCTGGAACAGGCAAGGGCAAGGGCAAGGCAACCGACTAGCTTGTCCCTTTTATGTTTAAGATTATTATGTTGTATTAAGACTATGTTTAAACTTAAGTAAGATTATGTAATAGGTCTTTATTCGATACTAATATGTAATCTTTTAAGTACTGTAGGTTGCGATACTTGGGGGAATAATTATAATAAATCATTGTATATTATTCTAATTTAGATTTTTCGTTGTGAATGTATGATTTTAGTTATTATGGTAATACTTTGAGCACGTGATGAACCGAATTTGAGTGACCAAATAGAGGTCAAAATTTGGGGGCGTCACATCTCCTACGCTTGTAATGACAAACTCCTTCTCTATTTCCTTTACCCATGTCTGGGTCTCTATTGGGTTTTAGTTCCCTTGAACTCCTGCGGACCTACGCTTTTATATTCTTTAAAGGTAGTCATTCTGGCTACCCTAGGTACTGCGGGTGCTCTACCCCCAGTTTGGTTAAATGCAGCCGTTAATAAATTAACGAACTCTTGCATTGGGTTTTTCTGACCCCCATGGTTATCGTTATGGGATTCAGCTTCCTGATTACGTTGCCTTCTTCTTGGCGGCATTTTTCTGATTAAATAAATAAATTTTTATTATTATCTATTTACTTACTTAGTTATTATTCGCCAAACAACAACTCATACCATAACAAAGCACATTAAATAAAACTTCATTATATTCATATTCTTCTTCATCATTTAAACTATTTGTAATTTGATTTCATAGCCAAAGCTATCACATTCCTATCCCGCGATTGAATTTCACAAAAATTGGGATTTACAAAAAGACTACCTTTTAATTATACAAGAGAGGGTTTTACGTCACTACACAAAATATTTACTGATCTAGACTTCTAATACTGCATAACAACATTCTTATTCTTTTCATTTTCAATAATTGACACAATATCCCACTAATAGTGTGACGAGTTTTCCCCAACTCAATGGAATAACAAGCAATTTTCAGCTTGAAATCCTCATGAGCACTCCCGTGGATGTATGACATCCGTGCTATCTTCTGGTTCCTCTCCTCCAGTTCTTTACGAAGCTCAACGGCCTCATTCATAAAATTCGTCGCCTTATCCTTCATGAGCACCCTCAAATCATGCTCTATTTCAAAATCTGCTTCTGCAGATTCCTTAGCTTCATGGAGATCACTAATCTCCTCCCTATAGTTCTGCACAATAGTGCACAGTTGCACATTCCGGTCAAGCACCACGAGATACAATGCCCTCATTACATCTGGAGGTGTTGGCTCTAGTGCAGGTACCACAGTATCAAACTTTGCTACCTCCATATCCTCATCCACATTGACCACCATATCGAGATATGATGCTGATCCCAATTTTTCCATATTACCCTCTGAGTAGTCCTCCTTTGAATATTCCTCCTCTGGTTCAGACTCTTCTAGGTTCACCACTGGTACCCCCACCACTGGCACTGGTACGGGCTCTATTCTGTTTACTGACTCTTCACTCACCACGTGTATATCCCCCCTATACATGTAGCTATCGATGGACATCTATAATAACACATAACATGTTGATTATTACATAATACAAAATAATATAAGCACAAATCACATTTAGTTTATTTAGGGTTAATTTCCATCTTTTTTAAATCTTTCAGTACTGAGTTTCCTCAATACCTAATTAACTCATTTTAAAAAAGTCCATTGGCTTCTACTTCTCATCTACTAACGAGGTTATTAGCCTAAAGTTCTTCCCCCTTAAGTTTTATAACCTAATGCTTTGATACCAACCTCTGATGCCCCAAATCTGGGTACTTTCAACCCACAGATATGGTGCTACACGGTACTCATAACAATACACTCATTCCATTAAAACAACATTAAACTGAGTGTATTTACTACATTCTTATTACAATAGTAATAAATCATTTCCCAGGTTCTGTAACCGAATATACATTCTTCTTTATCATAAGTATAATTCATACAAACATACTAGTCTATTACAGGATAATCTACTTATCCATCTTAGCGTTGCCTTTATCTTTACTAGAACCCTCAGTTTGCTCGGCCATAGCTTTAATCAGATAATTCAAGCAAGAAGTGAGCATAACAAGCTCAACAAGTCTAGCAATAGATAATATAAGTACCACGTCGAGAATCATATGATTATTCTTCAATAACTGAACAAATAGCTATGAAGTACTATGAAATATTGAATATCACTTTTCATTCCCATAAAATAATTTCGAAGTACATATAGTGACTTAGGAATTCTGAGTAGGTCAAAAGACCATGAACATTCTCTTTTAGTTTATATTCATGAAAAAAGACAGCCCGGCACTAAGTCTGTAAGTCCATAAGTCCGATATATCTTACGAGCACTTCTAGGTGATCAGCCTATAGTACTCTATGTTTATCAATACTCATACGTTAAACGTATTTACGTTTAAGTTTTGGCAACCTCACATGCCCATCGAATAATAGATGTAAAATACATTTGTTTATTCGTACTCAGGCTTGCCTTTAAATCCATACCAAATAATTGGCATAGGATATCGTTATCAATTCTATATTGAAATACTTGTAAACAAATCAATCAAACTCTTAAGATTATTCTAGCCGAGTTAAAACTGGCATCGACTCTTTCATAAAACATTTCATGCATCTTATAACATGAATCACAGAAAACTTGACTAACACGAAGGTTAGACAAGCGTTTAGAAAACGGGACTTCAAGTGTCTTCAAATAAAATTCAACAGTTATTGGTCTTTACGGTTTCTACATGATATATTCACATAGCACACTGCAATTAGCTACCAAAAAATCTAATCACATTATTTTTACCAACTTCTTTCTCTTCTATAACTTAACCGAATTTATTTCATTAATAGAACCCGGTTCAAGTTACTATTCTTCCTTACGGCTCATTAACGATCATCGTTCATTATAACATTAAATTCATAAAGCCATCACTATATATGCAACATAGGAATGGTTTTAAAATGTATCTTAAGTATCTATACTTGCCCCATAATTGTCTTGCAAAATAATGGGTTCACAATTAACTAAGTCAACTATTCTTCCTTACCGACGTTGTAGCGCGATCCTCAGGTGCAACACTGACGTTGTGGCACCAACTAACAGTGCCTAAACCCTCATCTCGACGCTACGATGTGAGACTTCTTTATACGGGTGGCACTGCGGCGTGACTTAGCAGTGCCCACTCTTCTCTACCCGGCGTTACGGCGCGAGTAACGCAGGCTTGGGTGGCGCTGCGGTGCCGACCTTGAGCCTTAGGAAAATTTCTAAGTTTTTCTCGTTCAATTCTTTCCGGACTCCTAATTTGGTCGTTATAAGTCAGAATTGGCTCGTTCAAAAGCCGTTATCTAACATATCATATGTACTTCGATTTCCTTTGGATAAAAGTAGTTTTTAAATCCGTTAATAATTAATTCACTATTTAATTTTCTATTATGCGTTCGTTTAATGTTCGTGATCGTTCATAACTCATTTCTTCATTTTAAGTCAGCATTCGACCATTCTTGAGTCCACGACTCTTAAATACGTTGTTCTATGAAACGCCATCGAAAACCAAGGTTTTCAAGTTAAACGACGACTTTTGACTACTAATCCGGGAATTCTACGATTTCACCGTTTAACGCCTAATCTCGTAAATTTCGCCATAACTTTGTTACTTGAGTTTTATAAGCCAAATCAAATGGAACCAATCCATTGATTTGTTATCTATACCTAACCAAGTAATATGCACATACCCTAAACTTGATGGTTTTTAATTTGTCCATCAACAACTAAATAAACGCTTATTAGTTTTCTTCGCTTAAACTTACTTAAACGCTTATGATTCTTAAGCATACATGGTTTATAATGTTTTAATCCACTAATAGCCATCCTTATTACTCCAGAAGAGACATGCTCCACCAATTCCTACTTCTCTACGAAAAATAAATAGAAAAGGTTCGAAGACTAAGGTTTACGTATTATTACCTTAACGTTCTTCGTGTTCTTGAATAAAGCTTGAGTGTTTTGCTTGGATTGCTCTTGATTACTTGTTAAAGCTCTTTTCTCTCTCTCAATATATTTGCTCAAGTTGGTGAAAATAAACAAATGAACCATCCTAGCCTCTCTTATATAGAAAAATCTAATGGAGGGCAATTTGGTTAAGCTACCCACCTCCTTACTATTCATTCCTTCCTCACCAAGAAAATCCACTTTACTTGACCACCAAGTGCCCGCCCCACATGGCCCTTTGGGTCCCCCCATGGGTTTTTACCCATCCGGTGACCCATCGGTTCGATCCGCAGTTTGGTTTCTTGATTTGGGCTTAGAATTAAATTGTATTGGGCCTATCTTGAGCTTGATTTAACCACACATTGGGCTTGACATAGTCCAAGTCCAATTGGAGTTGTCAAAGTCCATTTACTCAAAGTCCACTAAGACTAATCGTATTCTACTCGTACAATTCTCATATTCTCTTCGTATATAGTTTGTACGATATTCGTATTATACGTCGTAATAATCTTCATACTATACTCGTATAACAACTAGTATCATACTCGTATTTCTTACATATAATAACCCTAATCATTATACATAGTCATTTAATTCACAAAACTCGCTTTTTCTAACCCTTAGATTTTAAGTCCGCAGGCGAAAACTTCATTTGACATAACTAAAATATTATTAGATATTCCATCTCATCTTAGAATTCTATCATTACGCGTTTCTCATAAATTCATAATTAATTCCCTAGCAGAAACGGATGAATAGTATTTTTATGAAAATTTCTCGAAAAACTTTTATTTTCGTCTTGGAAATTTAAAATATTTAATCCTAGCACATGGCCAGAATCCTAACCACATCCGCACATTTTAGGTTATAGAACGGCCTTCAATCAGCTTACTCGCATAAATAAACAATTAAATTTATTTAATTTAAATAATCAAATAAAAATTTAATCTACACACACACACACACACACACACACACACACACACACACACACACACACACACACACACATATATATATATATATATATATATATATATATATAAGTAGTATAAAGCTTAAAAATCTTAAATATCTTACAGTGGCCTGCCAAAAAGACTTTAGATAGCTTTAGACGCCTGAAAACTCGGTTTTCACTAGTTAAATTTTAGTATGTTGCAAAACATGAGCTTACAACTATTTAAAAAGAAGAATCATTCATTTTAGACCACTCTAGCAGTGTTTACAAACTGAAATGGACAAAGTTTTCTCTCCTTTTCTCTTTTTTTTTTCAAATGAGATGCCAAGAGCTCATATTTATAAACCAAGGAGCCGCGGGTCAACCCGCGGCAACCGCGGGTCTACCTGTGGCTGCCCAGGCTGCCATGGGCTCTGCGGGTCTCGTCGTCTTGAAGCGCGGACACTTGGGTAACACGCTGTCCGCTTGAACCTTCATAACTTTTAATTCGGGCATCCAATAAAGGCGTGTTGTACCTTTTCGGAATGTTGTTGTCGAGAGCTACATAATGACATGGGATTAGAGGTTGTACGAAGCCAGGAAGATAGGTCCATGACCAGATCTCCAAGTCTTCAAATTCTATCCGGTGTGTTGTCTTTTGTAGTAGTCACTCGAAATTTGAGCTATGGTTCTTGTGGGACACCTTGATAAGCAGTGTGGATTGAAATGTGTTGAGACGATGTGAATATAGTATTGAGGTGGCAAAATGATGATTTTGCCCCTCATCGGGGTTATCTCCGGCTTTTGCGCAGATGTAGCAGTCGTTGCTCAGGTTAATCTCTGAGATTTGGCTGTTGTGGATGCTGAATGTCATCAGGGTTATGTCTGAGGTGTGCTTAACCTCCCGAGCTTATCTTCGGGGTTGAGCTGAGTATCTCGGGGTTGTCTCCGGCGTTGGAACTGACTTTTTCGGGGTTATCTCCGAAAATGGAACTTCATTCCTCGTGGTTGTCTCTGAGGTTAAAACTGAATATCCCGGGTGTTGTCTCCGGGATTAAAACTGACATGACTTCCAGGGTTATCTTTGGAACTGGAACTGCATCCCTCGGGGTTTTCTCTGAGGTTGGAACTGAATATCCCGGGGTTGTTTGCAGGATTGAACTTGAGTCTCTCGGGGTTATCTTTGAGATTGAAAACTGGATCTCCCGGGGTTGAACTGACTTGACTTCCAGAGTTATCTCTGGAAGACGATTTTGCCCTACTGCAAGGTTAGTAACAGGAATGAAAAATTTTGAGTGTCTACTCTATCTAAGGATATCCAGACACCGTAGATAATTTACAAGCTGGTTGCATCTGAGAAATGTCCATCGTGGGAACTGAATCAAGATTCACAGACTGAATCTTTGATCACATGATTTCTAGGCTCACATGATAAAGTAATATGTACAAAAGCTAGAAAAAGAACTAGATTTAAATAAATCTAAACCATTCTAGCTTCAACGGTTTCTATTTACTCTCTTTTGAACCGGTCAAAGTTAGAAATAGCTGGATTTAGGTAAATCTAGTCCACAGGCTAAAAAATTAAATATCTACATTGCGAAAGCAGTTAAACCAGCTATATATATATATATATATATATATATATATATATATATATATATATATATATATATGCCACGAAATAAACTCCAGGAAAGACTTTGAAATGTAAATATATTTATATATATATAATCAGTAAAAGGCCACGAAGCAAACTCCAGGCCAGACAGAAATGTAAATACATATATATAAAAGCAGTAAATGGCCGTGAAGTAAACTCTAGGCCTGACAGAAATATATATATATATATATATATATATATATATATATATATATATATATATATATATATATATATATATATATATATATATAAGCAGTAAACGGTTCGGATATTCTATCCAGGCTCAATTGAGTTTCGAGTTCAATGATATATATATAAATATATAAAAGCAATAAACACTCCGAATATTCAATCTAGGCTCAGTCGATTACGAGGATCGAGGATATATATATATATATATATATATATATATATATATATATATATATATATATATATATATACACATTTCTGTCAGGTCTGGAGTTTACTTCGTGGCTATTTACTGCTTATTTATATTCCACCAAAAGATTTACCTTAAAGGGTGAACCATATAGGAAACTGACTCTTAAATTTGTGGTCGAACTGCAAGAACCACAAGTGACTATGATCTTCATTTTGGTGAAGAAGGATTTTATTCCACGCCTCAAATGATATCAGAGCCATGTTGTTTGTTTCTAATTGTTGAATAAGATCTTTTTAATCAACTGTTCTTTCTCATTTTCAAAACCTTCTTCTTTTCATTATTCTGAAGTAACCGAATTTACCTGTAGTCAACCTGGTTCACCGAAAACCTTTTGTAAGTCTCCAAGGTGTGAGCAATGTTGGGTTTTAGAGCATAGGTATGAGCCTACATTGGGTAAGGAGGGTATGCATGAAAGAATATTGAGTAAGAGTTATTTTTGAAAATTTTAAAGATGAGTAGATTATTTAGATCTAGCTCTTCAGTTAGCAACAAGTCGGCTTTGCCCCCTGTTCTGGACATAGTCAACCAAGAAGAACATAGTTATGAGAACATTAGTCAAGCCTTAAACAATTGGAACATTCCTAGAATTTCTCCTAAAGAGATTTACCAGTCAACCTTTTTAGATAGATTTAAAACTAATTATAATGTTAAGACAGTTGAAAGAGTTTATGCAATTAATAAAGAATATGAAAATTATAGTCTTTTATCACCAGATGTTATTAAAAAAACATAGAAAAAGGGGCTATAATTTTATTCATATAGGTCTAGTTCAAATTGCAGTTAAACCACTTAACATTAAAGGGCTTAACACTCAAATTGAGAGATGCTAGATTTTTGAATTATCATCCCAGTATCATTGGCATTGTGGAAGCAAGTCTGCACGATGGACCTATCCACTTCGATTGCTTTCCTGATTTCACATTAAGCCTCAGTGATCATAATTTATTAAAAGCTTTAACATTGAATATTAAAACTGATGGCGAGATTACTCATATGATTGAGGGATCTCAACCCCTTGCTTTAATTTATAGGATATATTATAAGACCTTGAAAATGAACTTGAACGTTCATGCTCTTAACAAGAGTCCTAAAGATCAAACGGTCTTAATTCAAAGTTCAACTAGTAACGCTAATGTTCAGATCCCGAGAACCATCCTCTGGAAGGACATTACCTTACCTAGTCAATCGACTTTACCTAGTGAAATACCCCAACAGCTTGTAGTTAATAACTTATTGAATGTTGAAAATATTACTTAATTTTTTGATGGAACTGTCAAAATAAGTTTTGAACGTTCTAACTGCCCAATTATCATAGAAGATTTTTCTAGTTCTTCAGCACCTTCGGTTCATACTCGTAGAGATACTGAAGTACTTAGTAACCCTTCTATCAGAGATATTAAATTAAAAGGAGTCCTTAATCAAGGTCAAGCTAGTCACCCCTGTTATACTCAAAAAGATCTTGTGGAAGAAGAAGATTCTTCTTCTCAGACATCTTCTGAGTATCCCACTCAATCTGACTTTAATGCACCCATTAATAAACAATTAAGAGTTATTAAAAAGGAATTTGTGCTAGAATGGGATAACTTAGTTAAAGATTTTAATTCTAAATCTAATAAAGAGAAAAGACATTTATTTAGATCTAAACACCCTATTGAAAAGGAACATGATAAGATTGTAAATATAAGGAAAAAGATTTATTAAAAACAATGAATTAAACATTGCTTTTTACGATTGGTATGAACAATATCAAAGTAAGTGTAATGTTATCACTAAAACACAGTGGATTAAAAAAGATAAATCAAAGATTTCCTCTAGTCATCCACCTTTAGAAACCGTTCTAATTCCAGTTAAGAACACTTCAGTTATTGTTAGTTCGTTTAAAATCTCAGATGGTAATAAAGACAATAAAAAGATTATTGAACAAAATAATTATACTAATCACTACTTCGCAACCCTAGGAAAACAGTTAGATAAGATTGAAGAAAAATTCGAAGAATCAGTTATTAAGAAACCAGATTCAAAAATTGAACAACCCTTATTAAAATTCCAAAAAATAGGTACAAGTTAGGCTTACCCAACAAAGATAGTGAACTTAGCAATACAATTGATAAGCTACTTAAACAATTAAAAAATGAAGCTAGTTCAAGTGGTACTATAGCTCAAATTGATTAGATCCAGTCATCTGATAATGAAAGCGATAGTCCTTCTGATTCAGATACAGTTCTTGATCTTAAAGATCAGTTAAATAAATTAACTGTTAATAACACGAGTATTTCTAGAAATTGGTATTCTAGACCCACTCCTCCAGATCTACAATTTGAAGAGAGGAATCTAGATAAACAATTTTCTGTTTCATCTAATAAAATATATGAATGGAATATTGATAGATTTAGTGAACAAGAAATTTTAAACAAATTAAATCATATGTCTATGGTAGCTAATAGCTATATTACAAAATTTAACAATCTGTCTCAACCAGATATTGTTGAATTATGAGCTAGTGGATTTACTGGTATTCTTAAGTCTTGGTGGGAAAAACATCTCACAGAAGATTTTAGAGTGTCAATTATCTATGCTATCCAGTTAGACGATGACGGCAATCCCATCTTCGATGAAGATGTTGGTATTGGTCCACCTGATGGAGTTAATACATTAATATTCATGATTATTAAACATTTCGTAGGAACCCCTAGTAACATCTCAGAAAGAATACATGATCAGCTTAGTAATCTCACTTGTCCCACCCTAAGTGACTTTAGGTGGTACAAAGATGTGTTCACTTCCCGTGTCATGATGCGTAATGATAGTAATAAACCATTCTGGAAAGAAAAATTTGTGTATGGTTTACCGTCATTATTTGCTCACAAAGTCCGTGAAGAACTTAGTAAAAATTTAGGATATATTGATTATGATAATTTAACCTATGGTGATATTATTAGTATTATTCAAAAGATTGGATTAAAAATGTGTATTGATTTTAAGTTAGCCAGGCAAGCCGGTAAAGATAAAAATAAAGCCAAATATGAGTTAGGCACATTTTGCGAACAATATGGTTTACCCCCTGTTGCTCCCTCTAGAAGAAAGCACATACATAAAGGTATTGAACCTCGCAAAAGTCATAAACGGCATAAAAAGAAATACAGCCATAATAAAAGTAAAAATCAAGACAATTATTATAATAAGCCAAAACCTTCTAATAAAAAATCAACTAAAAGATCAAATAAATTTAATAAAAGTAAAATTATTTGCCACAACTGTGGGCAGAAAGGGCACTATAAAAATGAGTGCAGAGTTAAGCAGAAGTTAGCCCAGCTGAACATCTCAGTTGAAGACACTGAGCAATTATTAGAATTAATGAGAATAGAAAATAGTAGCAGTAGTTGTGAAGCGTCTGATGTGCCATATACTTCATCTAGTAACACCTGTAGCGATGAATCAAATAGTGATAATGAAGTTACCCTATGTACAGACAATAGTGTCAATAATTGTTGTGTCAAAATAGTTAGTGTAATTACCAAAGAGGAGGAAGAAAGCTCTTTGCTAATTGATCTAATTAGCAAGATTTCTGATCCTGAGTTAAAAATTCAGTATACCAAGCAGTTAAAAGACTTGTTAACTAAAGATAAAGGAGTTAAAGACAAAATAATTAGAGCTAAAGAAAAGCCTATTTTTAGTCTTAATAAAACTCTAGAGAGATTTAAAACCCAGTTAAAGAAATTACTCTCCCATAATTGAATCAAGAAGTTAATAAACTTAAGAAAGAAATCTCTAACTCAAAGTTAGATATTTCTAATCTAAGAAAAGAAATTGAACATAAAAAGTCAGATCTTCAGGTTCATGATTCCTCTTCCAGTGATGAAAGTCAAGAAGAGCCAGAATCATCAGGTACCAAAGAAGAACCTGATCTTTTTATTCAAGGTCTTTCTCTTAAAAGAGTTAAAGATATCACCATTCAAAAATGGTATATATCGTTTAATTTAGTTATTGATAAAAATTTCTGGATACAGCTCCCTGCTCTTGTTGATACTGGTGCAGATTTAAACTATATTCAAGAAGGTCTTATCCCTACCAGGTATTATAAAAAGACTAGTGAAAAGCTTAATTCAGCTAATGGTAGTCAAATGAAAATAAAATATAAATTACCTAAAGTTCATATCTGCCAAGATAATGTGTTTTAAAATCTCGTTTGTTTTAATTCGCAATCTTACAGATAAAATCATTTTAGGATTGCCATTTATATATTTATTGTATCCATTTACTACTAGTAATAAAGGATTAAGTTGTGAACACTTAGGAACAAGAATAACATTTCAATTTCTTATTAAACCTAAAGAAAGAGATTTAAAATTTATTCCAGAAGAATCTATTTCTAAGGCACTGAACCTATTAAATTGCAAATCTAGTAATTTAAAATTTCTTAAGGAAGAAATTAAATATCAGCAAGTTGAAGAACAACTTAAGAGTAATTGGGTTCAAGAAAAGATTAATAAATTAAAAATTTATTTAAAGGAAAACCTTTGTTCAGACTCTCCTAATGCCTTTCGGCATTGGAAGAAGTATGTAGTCAGGCTTCCTTATGCTAAGAAATTTAAAGAACATTTAATTCCTACTAAGGTCAGGCCTATACAAATGAGTTATGAATAGATGGAGTTATGTAAGAAAGAAATTAATGAACTTCTTACTAAAGGTTTAATTAGACATAGTAAATCCCCTTGGTCTTGTCCAGCTTTCTACGTTAACAATGAAGTTGAAAAAGAAAGAGGTATTCCCCATCTAGTTATCAATTACAAACCATTAAACAAGGTTTTGGAATGGATTAGGTACCCTTTACCCAATAAGGAAGATCTCCTTAGTAGGTTAAGTCATGCCACCATTTTTAGTAAGTTTGACCTAAAATTCAGTTTATGGCAAATTGCCATCCACCCAGATGATAGGTATAAGACATCATTCACTACTTCATTTGGTCATTATGAATGGAATGTTCAATCATTTGGTTTAAAAAATGCCCCTAGTGAATTCCAGAATATTCTTAACGATATTTTTAATCCCTTCAGTAATTTCATTATCGTCTACATAGACGACATTCTTATTTTTTCCAGGACAATTGAAGAACACTTCAAACATTTGAATTTTTACTTTTATTTTCTTGTTTGTACATAGTTTTCAATTATCAATAAAATTTATAATTTTAGTAAATTATCTATGTTTGTATGTGCATCTATTGTTCTTCTCTTTAATAAATCATTTAATATCTGCTTCCACCTCAAATGTATGAATTATTAAAGAGAAGAACAGTAGATGCGCATACAAACACAGATAATTTACTAAAATTATAAATTTTATTGATAATTGAAAACTATGTACAAACAAGAAAATAAAAGTAACTTACAATTAACTAGAACATCAGAAGATTAAGGGGTAGAGAGAGGCTAAGGGGTGAGAGCCTAAAGATTAGTCAGAGAAGGAACTCTGAGTCTTTCAAAAGCTCTGGACTCTAAAACTTGAAAACTGAAATGAGTTCTAAATCCTATCATAGACCAAGGATAGAACTATTACAATGACTGAGGGTAAAGTAAAAGTAAGAAATATATTACATTTACTAAAGTAAAGTAAAAGAAAAGAAAAAGTAAAAGTCTACTTTCGGTGGAAAAGTAGGCGTCTTCTTTTGACTAAAGGTTGCAGTGGGGAACATGTGGGCCCCAATGCATGTGACTGAACTTTTGGTGGATGACCGAATCTTTTGACTAACGACGCCTCCTGGGCGTGTGACTGGATAAGAGCGTGTGGGCGTGTGACTAGATAGGAGCGCGTGGGGCGCGTGACTAGACCTAGGTACGTGGGCGCGTGACTGGGGCTGCCGGAGCAGGTGCAAGGGAGATGTCAGACAAATGGGTCCTGAGCGTCCTGAAGATTAATAGTGCCATAGGGATCACTATTATCCGTGTCTTCTTCTTCTTCTTCTTCATTCTGACTGGAGTGACGGGAAGAAGCAGATTCTGATGCTTCTTTATGAAGCTGGTCCATGCGATGATGGATGGCATCGGCCAGGAGTCTTAATTGTCCAGTTGAGTTACTTTGGACATTAGTAATATCAATAGGTTCTGGGGGAACCAGCGAGATGACTTTAGATTTACTGGATGATCCTTTTTCTGGGGTCGTACTGACTGGAATGGTCGGGATAGGAGACAAAGGAAATTCTTTCTGAACTTGACCTACAATCCTATCGACACCGAATTTATCCCACCATTTGATGTAAAAACGGCGAGAGACATAAGAAATAGGAGAAGAAATAGTCTTCGACGATGAAGAAGATGTCAGAGACTAAAACACTGTGACCCCAATTGGCGAAAGAATTTCGTATTGCCATTTGAGAATCCAAGGTATTTTATATTTACTGATAAATTGGAGGATGACTAAAATTCCTTCATATTTCGGATTATACTTACCATGATTACTGAAATGATGGAGCTGTGCTTTGAGAGGGTCGGGAAGAATCTCATAACACAGACCTAACCTAGTCCACTAAAGGGTGAACTACATATGGAACTGAGTCTTAAATTTGTGATCGAACTGCAAGAACCACGAGTGACTATGATCTTCATTTTGGTAAAAAAGGATTTTATTCCACGCCTCAATATAATCATACTAGCAATATGAACTAGAATGATTAGAAAGAGACCAGAGACTAGAAGAATGATCTCCCCAATCGAAAAAATTGATTATTTGCTTAATGTAGAGCGAATGATAGAGAAGCTTGGACTTATCATCATTAGCGAAAATAGGTTTAATGAAAACTGACTCTGTTTCGATAAGGATATCCTTATAATGCGCAAAGGATTTATAAGGAGCCCATGGAAGGAAATGCCAGCCAGTAGGAAAATACTGAGCGGCGAGCTTGACTGGATCATCTTTTGGCTTCATGAATGACTCAATATGAAACAAATGCTGATCATACTTAACTTGATATTCACACACTGAATGACAGGGTTTTGATGAGGTTGCCTTCGTTTGATTAGCAAAAGGATCAATTGGCGGTGGTTGACTAGCAAGAACTGATGAATAGGGCTTGAGGACAGTCCCAAGAACCTGAAACCTATTAACTACATCTGGTTTAGTAACTGGGTTAACTGGGTGAGGAACAAGAGTTCCCTTTAACTGATTGCTCGGGCCAGAAGTCTGGCCCTGTCCACGGGAACGAGGATTTCCCCTTACACTCATAGTGATGTAATAGTACCTGTGTTGATAAATTCACGGGTTAGAAAATTTGGGATTAAATTCTGACTACCTTTAATGTATTCAATATCAAAATCAAAAACACTCAAGAGAGCTCTCCATCTACTGAACGAATGCTTAGAGGCTACGTTCTCAACGTCTTTTTCAAGAATAAATTTTGCTGACTTGTAATCTATCCTAACAAGAAATTTTTGATTTAATAAGTCACGCTGAAATTTATTAATACATAAAACTAAAGAAAAAATTTCTTTTTTAATAGTACTGTAATTTAACTGTGTATTATTCCATGCGCCAAAATGAAATCGGGCAATTTACTCAGGCGAAGTAAGGGTTAACTGTTGCTTGAGGATAATTCCGAATCCAATGTCTGAGGCATCAGTTTCAACTATTTTGAATGCTGAATCATTTGAAATGCCAAGGCAAGGCAATACCTTAACATATTTTTTAACTTGTTGGACGACTGAAGTATGAATGTCAGTCCATGGTGGAGGGTTATTTTACAAACGCTGAAAGAGAGGTTTGCAAATCTTCTTGAGATCTTGGTAGAACTTGCCAATATAATTGAGCGAGCCCAAGAATCTCTGCAGTTGTGTTCAGTTGGTGATCTTATCTGGAAATCGGTCGGCAAATTGAATAGCTCTATCAATAGGCTGAGTGAGTCCGTGATAGAGGAATCAGACCAAGGAACCTAACTTTTGTCAGAAACAAGCTGCACCTGGAAGGAGACAAGACAAGACCATTGATCTTAACTGTATGAAAGAACGAATTCAAATGTTTGAAGTGTTCTTCAATTGTCCTGGAAAAAATAAGAATGTCGTCTATGTAGACGATAATGAAATGACTGAAGGGATTCAAAATATCTTTAAGAATATTCTGGAATTCACTAGGGGCATTTTTTAGACCAAATGACTGAACATTCAATTCATAATGACCAAATGGAGTAGTGAATGCTATCTTATACCTATCATCTGGGTTGATGGCAATTTGCCAAAAACTGAATTTTAGGTCAAACTTACTAAAAATGGTGGCATTACTTAACCTACTAAGGAGATCTTCCTTATTGGGTAAAGGGTACCTAATCCATTCCAAAACCTTATTTAATGGTTTGTAATTGATAACTAGATGGGGAATACCTCTTTCTTTTTCAGCTTCAATGTTAACGTAGAAAGCTGGACAAGACCAAGGGGATTTACTATGTCTAATTAAACCTTAAGTAAGAAGTTCATTAATTTCTTTCTTACATAACTACATCTGTTCATGACTCATTTGTATAGGTCTGACCTTAGTAGGAATTAAATATTCTTTAAATTCCTTAACATAAGGAAGCCTGACTACATGCTTCTTCCAATGCCAAAAGGCATTAGGAGAGTCTGAACTAAGGTTTTCCTTTAAATAAATTTTTAATTTATTAATCTTTTGTTGAACCCAAATACTCTTAAGTTGTTCTTCAACTTGCTGATATTTAATTTCTTCCTTAAGAAATTTTAGATGACCAGATTTGCAATTTAATAGGTTCAGTGACTTAGAAATAGATTCTTCTTGAATAAATTTTAAATTTCTTTCTTTAGGTTTAATAAGAAATGGTCGTGGGTCAACCCGCGGTAGCTGCGGGTTTACCTGCAGCTGCTCAGGGCTTTGCGGGTCCTGTCGTCTCGAAGTGAATGCACTCGGGCTACATATTGTCCGCACGAACCTTCATAACTTTCAATCTGGACATCCGATAGAGGCGTGATGTACCTTTTTCGGAAAGCCGTTGTTGAGAGCTACACAATGGCATGGGATTAGAGATTGCCCGAAGTTAGAAAGATGGGTCCATGACCAGATCTCCAAGTCGTTGTTGTGTATCCGTTGTACTGTCTTGTGCAGTTGTCACTCGGGATTTGAGCTATGGTTCTTGTGGGACATCTTTGTACGCAGTTTGAGTTGACCTATTGTAATAACTCGATATTTTATATATAATTAAATACAAAATTTTGCGTATAATTTTTTTTTAGAATCAAATGTGGGAATATGTGTAAGGTAAAGTGTATGTATTTATGTGATAAATAAAAATTTATTTATTACATGAATAATTACAAATATTTTTTTTAAGAACTATTGATCATTATAAATTATAATTTTATAATAAATTAATTTGGTAATAAAAATATATTTAGTATTTATTTTCCATGAAAATATGTTTTTATATTATTTAAATAATATATGAAATGATTATAGAATTATTATAATAATTATTTTATTATATGAATTTATTTTGGATTAATTAAGTTAATTGTTATAAATTAATTAGTAATGATATGTATATGAAAGTTATGTCGGATATAGATTCAAAACCCTAATTCTGGATTTTGAACAAGGAAGGAGAATAATAATATCATATTAATTATATTTTAGTGCTATAAATATGTACTGTATGTATAGACTGATAATGGTTAGTCAATTATAATGTATCATGAAAAAACCTAGTATTACTATAATAAACCCCAATTTGAAACTCAAATCTGAGTTTACGATTAGTAAGAAACTGTGATATGTGATTAATGACAATTATTATAAATATTAATGCTAATTAGGTAGACCCTAATTAATCGTGAAATTAGAAATCCTAATTTGCTAATTAAAAACCCTAATTACTAAATTAGGAACCCTAATTGTCAAATTAGAAACCTTAATTGCTAAATTAGAACGCTTAATGTTAATTAGTGAATACCTAAACCTAATTTTCAAGTCTATGTAATTAGGAAACCTAAACTAATTTAGTAATCCTAATTTGTAATTTTTAGAAACTAAATTTCCATTTTTTGGCCTAATTAGAAATCCTAGAAAAATATCATAATTTGCAGAACCTTAGGGTTAAACCCTAAGGGTTTGCCAAGTTACCATTTAGCCATTAAATTTAAAAGTCAAAAGGCCAAAATACCCTCCTTTTCCATTTTTGTATGTAACTTACCAAACTTGCCAAAACTTTAGTTGGTGGCCAACTAAAGCTCAGCCATGTGACTTAAATTAACAAATATCAGCCTCAAATATCAGCCAATTCATTTCATTCAAGTCATATTTATAGAATTGGAGAGAGAAAAATCATGTTTCAAGCTCATTTGTGCTCATACCCACAACCAAAGCTCTCTCTCTCTCTCTCTCTCTCTCTAAAACTACGATAACCTTTAGCATTTCAGTCCCCAAAACAAGCCCCACTATCACTCATAACAGATCAGAAGCTAAGAATTAAGATTTAGTAAAGAGAGGTATAAACCCTAATCAAGAATCTGATCCTTGATCCTCTGTTAGATATTAGATTTTTTTTGTTTAAACATGTTGTTTGTAGTGTAAATAGATGAACTGGGTTGCTAGATGTTAGATCCATAACATTTATAGGCTCGAATTTGTTGGTTTTTAAAATCTGGAAAAAAAAAATTATGTTGTCCGATTACGAATGTCAGACCTCATAGATCAGTGATCGTTAATGATTTTTGTGTTTTAATAGTTTGTACTTGTAGTATGTCACGTGATCTTTGATCTAGAACTCGAATCAGGGTCAGATCTGGTGTAGATTGTAAGATATTGTTGGTCAAAGTCAGTTGACCGACCATGACCAAGTGAATCTGGGCATCCCAGAACTTGCCCGGATCGGTCTGACAAGAAGTTTAAGAGCTTGGATCTAACAGTGGTTTAATGATTTGTTATGATTTTTAAATCTAAGTTGTAATATATTGTTTAGACTACATTCTCATGCCTTAAGATCACCTAAATGATAAACAGGTTGAACTTAATGGCCGGTCAAACTAGCTAAGTTGAACACGTTTTCTATTTTCTAGGTAACCTAGAAAACATATGAACATGTCGTCTGACATGGTTTGACCGGACTAGATCTAGAGTTTGTGTTGTTGTTGTGATGCTTTTATGTGATAGATCTACTCATTTACATGTTGTCTACACACTGAAACTCTTAAATCACAAGACCATTACAAGATTAGCAAGTTGTGGAAGCCCAACGTAGGACAGTCGAACTATTTTTTATTTTTGGGTAACCTAGAAAATGAAGAACAGGTCTGACAGTTACTTTAGGCCTTTAGATCTTGCATTTGGGGCGTGTTATGACCTTGTTTGTTATTGGATCTTTTAGTGTTACATTAGTACTACAACCTCTAACCATTAGCTTGCTTAAAAATATCACAGATTAAAAATTATTGTTGGTCAAACATGACATCTCAAAACTGGCGTATAAGTGCTCTCGAGCCTTAAGAACACCTAAAAAGACACTTACTGTCGCTAAAGGCTTTAGCGACAGACTTTTTAGTTTTAATTAAATTAATTTTCCAAAATCATTTAAAAACAGAAATTAATTTTTGAAAATTGCAAAAATAATTTTAATTTATAAAAATTAACTTTTAATAATTTGGCATATTTTTCATAAATATTAGTATTTATTTGAATATTATTGATATTTAATTTATTTAATAAATGTATTAAATAAATTAATTAAAAATCATTTTATTATATTAAAAATCATTTTAAATGATAATAATGTATTTAAAAATAATTTAAGTTATAAAATATAAAATAAAATATTTTAAAGCAAAATTCATTAATTATTTAATATTAATAATATTAGAGTTATTTAATAATTATATTAAATTAATTATTTAAAAATAATTTTAATATTATAAATATCATTTTAAATAAAAATAAAGAGTTTAAAAATATTTTAAGTTATAAAATATAACTTTTAATATTAAAAGGTAAATTTCATTAATAATTTAATAATAAATGATATTATATATATTTAATAATAATATTAAATAAATTGTTTTAAATTTATTTTATTGATCATTTAAAAAGGATATAAATGATTTGAAAATATTTTAAGCAATAATAAATGGCTTTTAATATTTTGATAAATAATACATTAATGTTTAAATATTAATGATAATTATTTAAAAATAATTTTAAATGTTTTAAAAATTATTTAAGGGTAATATTAATGTTTTAAAAATATTTAAAGTTATTATAAATAACTTTAATATTTTGGCAATGATTTCATTAATAATTTAATATTAATTAAATATTAATGATAATATAATTATTTAGTATTTAAATCATTTAAAAATGATTCTAGTGATTGAAAAATTATGATTAATTATAATAACTATTTAAAAATTATTATAAGCCATGGAAAAATAATACGACTGATATTTAAATTATCTAAAGCAAATATTGAAATACAGAATAGAATTTTAGAGTCGATAATTACCCGATAAAGCCGTCGGTACACCGAAATGTTTGAGAAATTGATCTGAACTTAGATATTTTGAGTAGATACGTGTTTGTTTGTAACCCAATAACTGCTAAACATATATGACAATGTGATTAGGTTATGTGTTGACTGCAAATAGCAGTACTATGTGTTACGATATATTATTTTAATCAACAGAATGATCTTATTAATGATAGGTCTCAATATAAAAGATAAAACTAAGTTGCATAACTTTAAGTAGCAGACTAGGCAAATATCTTACCTTTTGAATTTATTTTATGCAATGGACATGTGTAAGCTAATATCTGAACTATTCTTTTTCATTGTTCAAATATCTTAACCTTGTATACACTTATGCTATGATTCTGTATAAGTAAGTTATTAAATTATAATTTGTTGTACAAGTTCTTTAATTCTGTTATTATAGATCAAGAGATATATTATGTCCATTAATTTCTAAATTGGGTTATACAAGTGACCTCACTTGGATAATCATTATATTTAATCACATGTTGATACATACTTGTTGGTTTCCAGTATGAACTCTTAATCAAACCTCGTCTAAGCTATTTGACCCAACTAGACACAGATTTAAAAATATTGTTGAACATGATAGAACCTTATTGATATCCATTCAAATTGTTTTGGTTCGAATTCCAGACTAAGTATGAACATCCCGAACATAGAAAACTTTTGTGAGCCTAAGGCGGATATGATGAACGAAAATATCGTTATGGCATGTAGTGTTGATCAATACAAGGCATAACGGGCTGATCACCCCCCATGCTTGTAAGTTATGACGGTTTGCAGATGAAGTTTTGTATACCTTTTTGAAAAATTGAAAACAAAGTTCATAGTTTCTCGTCTGCTCTCCAATTATAGTCAATACGTAGTTTCAAAATTTTGATATAGAATTCATATGTTGTTATTATGGGTTCAGCTTAGTTCACAACTGTTGATTCATTGTAGAAGTGTCATTCAAAGAAAATATTTAATCCTTTCAGCTAATGTTTATTGTTTGTTATTACTTGCTGGGTACTCCAATGCTCATTCTTGCTTAATTTAAATGTTTTCAGTTAAGTGTGATCAACCAGAAGGCTCTGCCTAGAACAAAGGGAAAGGAAAGTTGACCGAATAAGTTTATATTATATTATGTAATGTTTAGACTTTATTAAGACAATAAAATCTATTAAGTATCATGTAATGAATGTTTAAAGGTCGCGTACCTGGGATTAGACTCTGATGTATGTAAATTAAGTTTAATATTTATGTTATTATTATTATTCCGCTCAAAAAAATGGTATCGTGAAGCACCGAGTTCGGGTTTCAAGTACCTGAATTTGGGGGAATCACAGGTTGGTATCAGAGCTATAGGTTAGAAACCTTAGGTGGGGGTAGACCTTCGGCTATAACCTTTAGGACAGAGGGAAACGTTAAAAATACAAATAACTCGTATAGAGTTTAAAAGGAGATGAGTTGGATAAATTCATCGTCAAACAAAATAAAAGATAACTTATATAAAACAATTATTTGATGTGTGTATATACTATATGCTAATCAGAATAATTTATGTGTGTAGATATCAGGTGGAAAAGAATTAGGATACCCTCAGATCATAAAGAAGGAGCCAACATCAAAGCCAATAGCTGTAATAGAGGCGCACAATGTAAGCAACCCTGATGAGTTGGTTATTATGGAATATGTAGTACCAGATCCAAAAATAATAGTTTTGATAAATAGTGATTCGGACACTAAAGTTGAAGCTGATCAAGCATCAATAGAGGTGCAGAGTCTGAGGAACAAGGTTTCTTTTTTGGAAAAGCTATGGAAAATAGAAAAGCTGTTAAATAGTCAATTGCGAAAGGAGTTAATAGAAACAATGGAAGAATAAGATAAACTTAAAATCCAAATTGATCAAACGGGAGCCAAAAGAAACAACTCGTGCGCAGCTTCGAGCAAGAAGGGTAAAAGAAATATAAAAGATTGTGACTTAGGAAATCCTGATAACAACCAGGGGAACTCTAGCAAAGTAGAAAAATGTACAAACTATAACAAAAAACATGAAGGCTTATGCAGAAAAGGGGAAAATATTTACTACAATTGCGGACATGAGGGACATATCTCTCCTCATTGTCCCAATCCGAAGCAAGATGTTTGTTTTATTTGTGGGATAAAAGGTCATCAGGCGAAAGGTTGTCCAATATCAAGAAAAAGGCGTAGTGAATTAGTAGTATAAGTATTAATTATAAATATGTGTGTTCTATGATAAGTACGTCTGTTTAATGTAATATTCCCAAACTTTTGTACAAGTTGTAGTAGCAAATCCTGACTTTTGTAGTCACAAAGGGATAACAGTATATGCTATACTATGTAAAGTATTTTAAAATCATTGAATGAGTATGAATCTATGTTTGAGTAATGAAACAAGTTTAAGATATTAAACTTATACGATAAGGTTTAGAATGTAAGTTAATAAAGTATATATTATTATTTTATTTAATCAGATAATGCCGTCAAGACGTCGAACTCGAAACCAAAGGGCAGTGGAATCTATCAACAATGTTGGGGGATAACCAGACCCAATGCAAAACTTTGCAAACGTGGTAGCTCAAGCCATACAGACTAGAATGCCATCCGTTGGGAATCAGCCAAAAAATTGATTGGCGGACCTCAAAGACTTCAAAGCGGTCAGACCACCAGAATTCAGGGGAACAACTGACCTTATAGAAGCCTAGACGTGGGTAAAAGAAATAGAAAAGGCGTTCGTGATAGCTAGGATAGATGATGGGCAAAAGATTGCTTTCGCCACTTATATGATGAAAAGGGAGGCTAATTTTTGGTGGGAGGCAAATCAAACTAGGGCAGGAGAAGGTGTAGTTACATGGGCTAGGTTTAAGACATTATTTTTTGAAAACTATCTCTCAACTAGTATGCAAGCAAGGATGGAGGTGAAATTTATGGAGTTAAAGCAAGACATTATGACGATGTCAGAGTACACCGCAAAGTTTAATGAATTAGCTAGGTTCGTTCAGCATCAAGTTGATATGGAGGCTAGGAAGGCAAGAAGGTTAGAGCAGGGATTAAAACCCTGGCTCTACAACAAGGTGGCGGTGTTGCAGATCTCTACATTCCTAGCACTCTTAGAAAAGGCTATCATAGACGAAGAGGGGAGTGAGGCTATGAGCCTCTATAACAGGGAGAAAAAGAATAAGGACAAAGTCGAGGGAGCTGTGAAGGTGGAAACAAATAGTGGGAGTAGGAGTGAAAAAAGGAAGAGGAATAATTTTGGGAATATCCAGGTGAAGCAGGAAGGTGTTAAGAAACAGGTTGTGCAGTGTAAGAAATGTGGGCAGGAGGGACATATCTCTCCTAACTGCCCCAATCCAAGAATGAACAGTGAGTATTTTTTGTGCGGATACGGGTAAAGGCAGAGGGACTCTGGCGATTACTGGATCAACTTCAACAAGCAAATCAACAAAATCAACAGCAAGAGTCTTCAACATGACTGTTCAGGATACCATGGCAGTCGGGGATGGAACTCTAGATATTATTCAAAAAAAATTTATTTTCTTATATATGATTTTCCTTTATATAGTAAATTATTTTATAAAAAAATTTTGAAGGAGGAATTTAAGTTTTATTAGAAATCAAATTTCTGTTTAATCTGACAGACAAGCTTTATGCTGAATAGTTAAAGATTAGTTAGATCAATTATGATTGAGAACTACTTGCAATGATTGTGTTTGATATGTACCCTTGTATGTATAAGTTTTGAAACGGTGATTCCGGGGACGGAATCCTTATAAAGGAGGGCAAATGTAATAACCCGATATTTTCTATATAATTAAATAAGAAATTTTGCGTATATTTTTTTTAAATTAAAGGTGGGAATATGTGCAAGGTAAAACGTATGTATTTATGTCATAAATAAAAATTTATTTATTACACGAATAATTACAAATATTTTTTTAAGAATTATTGATCATTATAAATTATTATTTTATAATAAATTAATTTGGTAGTGAAAATATATTTAGTATTTATTTTTCATGAAAATATATTTTTATATTATTTAAATAATATATGAAATGATTATAGAAATATTACAATAAATACTTTATTATATAAATTATTTTCGGATTAATTAAGTTAATTGTTATAAATTAATTAATAATGGTATGGATATGAAAGTTATGTCGGATATGAATTCAAAACCCTAATTCTATATTTTAAACAAGGAAGGAGAATAATAATATTATATTAATTATATTTTAGTGCTATAAATATGTACTGTATGTATAGACTGATAATGGTTAGTCAATAATGGTGTATCATGATAAAATATAGTATTACTATAATAAACCCTAAATTGAAACTCAAATCGGAGTTTACGATTGGTACGAAATTGTGATATATGATTAATGACAATTATTATAAATATTAATGCTAATTAGGTAAACCCTAATTATTGACTCGAAACCCTAATCGTGAAATTAGAAATCCTAATTTGCTAATTGAAAACCCTACTTACTAAATTTGGAACCCTAATTGTCAAATTGGAAATCCTAATTGCTAAATTAGAACACTTAATGTCAATTAGTGAATACCTAACCCTAATTTCCAGGTCTATGTAATTAGGAAACCTAAACTAATTTAGTAATCCTAATTTGTAATTTTTAGAAACTAAATTTCCATTTTTTGGCCTAATTAGAAATCCTAGAAAAAAAATCATAATTTGTGGAACCTTAGGGTTAAACCCTAAGGGTTTGCCAAGTTACCATTTAGCAATTAAATTTGAAAGTTAAAAGACCAAAATACCCTCCTTTGCATTATTATATGTAACTTGTCAAACTTGCCAAACCTTTAGTTGGTGACCAACTAAAGCTCAGCCATGTGACTTAAATTAACAAATATCAGCCTCAAATATCAGCCAATTCATTTCATTCAAGTCATATTTATAGAATTGGAGAGAGAAAAATCATTTTTCAAGCTCATTTGTGCTCATACCCACAACCAAAGCTCTCTCTCTCTCTCTCTCTCTAAACCTAAGAAAACCTTTAGCATTTCAGTCCCCAAAACAAGCCCCAGTATCACTCATAAAAGATCAGAAGCTAAGAATTAATATTTAGCAAAGAGAGGTATAAACCCTAATTAATAACCTGACCCTTGATCCTCTGTTAGATGTTATATTTTTGTGTTTAAACATGTTGTTTATAGTGTAAATAGATGATCTGGGTTGCTAGATGTTAGATCCATAACATCTATAGGCTCGAATTTGTTGTTTTTCAAAATATGAAAAAAATTGATGTTGTCTGACAACGAATGTCGGACTTCATAGATCAGTACTGATCGTTAATGATTTTTGTGTTTTGAAAGTTTGTACTTGTAGTAGGTCATGTGGTCTTTGATCTAGAACTCGAATCAGGGTCAGATCAGGTGTAGATTGTAAGATATTGTTGGTCAAAGTCGGTTGACTGACCATGACCAAATGAATCTGGGCAGCCCATAACTTGTCCAGATCGGTCTGACAAGAAGTTTAAGAGCTTGGATCTAACAGTGGTTTAAGGATTTGTTATGATTTTTGCATCTAAGTTGTAATATGGTGTTTAGACTACATTCTCATGCCATAAGATCACCTAAATGATAAACATGTTGAACTTAGTGGCCGGTCAAACTAGCTAAGTCGAACACGTTTTCTGTTTTCTGGGTAACCTAGAAAACATATGAACATGTCGTCTAACATGGTTTGATGGGACTAGATCTAGAGTTTGTGTTGTTGTTATGATGCTTTTATGTGATAGATCTACTCATTTACATGTTGTCTACACACTGAAACTCTTAAATCACAAGACCATTACAAGATTAGCAAGTCGTGGAAGCCCAAAGTAGGGCAGTCGAACTGTTCTTCATTTCTAGGTAACCCAGAAAAATGAATAACATGTCTGAAAGTTACTTTAGGCCTCTAGATCTTGCATTTGGGGACATGTTATGACCTTGTTTGTTATTGGATCTTGTACTGTTTCATTAGTACTACAACCTCTAACAATTAGCTTGCCCAGAAACATCACAGATTAAAAATTATTGTTGGTCTAACATAGCATCTCGAAACTAGCGTATGAGTGTTGTTGAGCCTCAAGAACACCTAAGGCGACGCTTACTGTCGCTAAAAGCTTTAGCGACAGACTTTTTAGTTTTAATTAAATTAATTTCCAAAAATCATTTAAATATAGAAATTAATTTCAAAAAATTACAAAAATAATTTTAATTTATAAAAAGTAACCTTTAATATTTTGGCATATGTTTCATAAATATTAGTATTTATTTGAATATTATTGATATTTAATTTATTTAATAAATACATTAAATAAATTAATTAAAAATGATTTTATTATATTAAAAATTATTTTAAATTATAATAAGGTATTTAAAAATATTTTAAGTTATAAAATATAACTTTTAATATTTTAAAGCAAAATTCATTAATTATTTAATATTAATGATATTAGATTTATTTAATAATTATATTAAATAAATTAATATATTTAATAATTCGTTATGACGGTTTGCAGATGAAGTTCTGTATACCTTTTTGAAAAATTGAAAACAAAGTTCATAGTCTGTCGTCTGCTCTCCAATTATAGTCAATACGTATTTTCAAAATTTTGATATAGAATTCATATGTTGTTATTATGGGTTTAGCTTGCTTCACAACTGTTGATTCGTTGTAGAAGTATCATTCAAAGAAAATATTTAATCCTTTCAGCTAATGTTTATTGTTTTGTTATTACTTGTTGGGTACTCAGATTCTTATTCTTGCTTAATTTAAATATTTTTAGTTAAGTGTGATCAACCAGAAGGTTCTGCCAAGAACAATGCAAAAGGAAAGCTGACCGAATAAGTTTATATTATCTTACGTAATGTTTAGACCTTATTAAGACAATGATATCTATTAATTATCATGTAATGAATGTTTAAAGGTCGCGTACCTGGAATTAGACTCTGATGTATGTAAATTAAGTTTAATGTTTATGTTATTATTATTATTTCGCTCAAAGAAATGGTATTGTGAAGCACCAAGTTCGAGTTTCAAGTACTTGAATTTGGGGGCGTCACAACTATGTTGAGACGATGTTGATGTGATGTTTAGGTGGAAAAATTTCCCTTTTGCGCATCCCAGAGTTATCTTCAATTTTGGCATAGTGGTAGCGGTCATTTCTCAGGGTTATCTCTGAGATTGGGCTGTTGCTGACTCTGACCGTCCTCGGGGTTATCTTTGAGTTTGGCTTGACCTCTCACGGTTATCTCCAGGCTTTGAACTTGATCCCCTGGGTTATCTCTTGGGTTGGGACTGACTTTTTTGGGGTTATCTCCGGAACTTGGACTGAATCTCTCGGGGTTATCTCTGAGATTGGAACTGGATCTCCCGGGGTTGTCTCCAAGGTTGGAGCTGTATCTCCTAGGGTTATCTCTGGGGTTGTAACTGGATCTCTTAGGGTTATCTCCGGGGTTTAAATTGGATATCTCGGGATTGTCTCTGGGGTTTAAAACTAGATATGACTTCTAAGGTTGTCTGTAGAAGATGATTTTACCCTCCTACAGGGTTAGTAACAGGAATGCAAAATTTTGAGTGTCTACATATGGCGAAGAGGGAGCAGATATATACTTTTCACCAAATTTGTATTGCCCATCATCTTCTTCTTCTTACTGTTGAGTTAACCATTAGGACAAAGCTCAATAATTGGTCACAAACTTGGCTATATATAAGAGCTCTCCCATTCTCAATTCATGTTGTTAAATCTTCTGATAAATTGCAATTAGAGAGTGAGCTACTAATTCGAGTGAGCAATCTAAAGTTAGGATCAAGGGATTATCTTTTTTGCTTCAAAGGGGGTAATGTCATTATATATGTTCTTAATTTCAAGTATTACAAATTCTTAGAAATTTCATGAATTCCTTGTTAATTGATTTGTGAATTGATGTTAATATGTTATGTTAGATATATGTATGTTACTGAAGAAATGTGGGTGGTTTAAGCATGTTAATTTGAAAATTTTCATGATTTATTTTTGAGTTCTGAAGAAGCAGAGTCGTTCCTAGAACTATCTAGGAAGGGCACATATGCGCCCCTTCTGCAGTACAAGTTAGCTTAGCTGCACCGGACACTAGACTGAATTCTGACTTCTGCTGTAATCTAATAAGTTTTAACATGTTAGCTTGATATAGTTATGCATGGAAATAGGTCTGACATGTGGTCTAGAGTCCTTTTGCATATCATGAGTGGCTTTACTTTCTTTAATGTATGTTTTATAAATAAAACTTATAGTTTCAAAAATAAACTATTAGAAATAAGCATGTGAATGATATTCCTATTTACATAAGATTTGATTATGATCTTAATGAATGAATATGCAAATATATCTGCGTAGATAATAGGAATATATGTACAAGGACTTAGATTGAAATGATCAAATATGTTAGGTTTGTAAGACCCCAACTTTTTATAAATAAAATTAAATTTTCTCTAATTATTATTTTGAATAATAAGGTGTTAATTCGATATAATGCTTTGGTTATGGGTGAAATGTGCAATTTTACAAAATAAGCAAGTGGTTATAAAATATTCATTGTTGTCGGGGAATATTCGTTTGGTCGTGAAATATTCTTGCTGTCGAGGAATATTCGTACGATGGCGCATCCATTTGTGGGCCCCACAACAAAAAATTGTCGGATGAAGAAAACGACAACAATGCGTTTTCTAAAAATAACGGAGTAGTTGTTACCGTTAACACTATTTTTTGTGCCATGTATTTGGCAACTCAGAATGGGTTATGTGAACCTATTTTGGGGGCGTCACAAGGTTTATTATACAAAATAACTTTGTGAAGTCCTTCAAAAGAATATGATGTACAAGGACTAAACATAGAAAGATCAAGCTTGTTAGAATGATCTTATATTATATAATAGATAAGCCAACTTTATCGTTGAACACTGCACCAGCCATCGAGGTCTGTAAAGAGAGTAACTCTCAAAGTTCGTAGTCTGTCGAGCCATCCAAGAGATTGCAGAAGCTAAGGAAGAATCGTAGAGTATCAAAAAAGTTGCTACAAAATCGTAGTCTGCCGTGGAGGGCCTCAATCAGAATCGTAGAGTTGGTCCAAATGCCTGCCGAGCCAAGTCAAGAATCGTAGACTACACTTGAAGTCGTAGAGTCTACTGATCATATCAGAGGTAGAAATCGTAATCGAGCTAGATCAGACAAGGTCAACAAGTGTTAAGGCAGAAATCGTAGTCTGATGTATAATATGCTCTCGGAGTCGTAGTGTTTGCAGAACAAAGCTAGATCATAGTCTGAAGAATAAAGTCTTCGACAAATCCTATCATCGCTCACAATGCCAAGGATTAATCATAGTGTTAACACGATTCCCAACACATGAGCACTCCCGAAGCATCCAAAGAATGAAGCCTCTGGTCAGAACTGTAAAAGATGCAATCTACCTGAAGGAAGCTAGAGAGCATTCAACTAATGGCTTGCAAGTAAACAGAAGATCGAAGCACCAATTCCATAAACATCATGATTGATTTGTAAAGCCATTTAAGGGAAGTCTTCCACAAGCAACAGTGAGAATACTTTTGATAATGTGTCTAACAAAAGGAAGTCAACAATGTAGTAGCTGTCAAGATAAACAAAAGATAACGATCTTGGGTATAACCATGATCGTAGTGCTAGCCAGATTAGAAGCAAGAACTGATGTGATCTATACAGATATACTGACCAACCTTTGAAGAATAGAGAAAGAATATTAAGCATGGGTCAGACCATTGATGATATGTGAACGGAAGATCACAATGAGAAAGAGAGCTGAGTATGGTCAATCGGATGAGTCTTGAATCTCAGGAGGGCCAGAGCATTCAAACAAGTTGTCAGTATCTAATGCAAGTCAAGGCAAGCAAAAGTGTTGAAGCACTGCACGAGTAAAGGAAGAGAGGTTCTGCATTGTAAATCCAAAGAACACTCTAAGAATCATAGAGTTTGGTCATCTGCATCAGAATCGTAGTGTTCACTTATCTGAGTATTGAAGCCTTGGCGACGTCTCAATACAAAGACTGACATTCAAACATTGTTAATTGAAGACATCGATGCAAAAGGACAACTCCTGATGTTATGATCAAGAAATCAGAAAGAAGAAATAAAGGTGACTACCAGCCTAACACGTTAAAATAACATCTTTGATGTGGTAGGTGAAATAGTAGACTGCAGTGTCAAAAAAGTTAAAAAGGGGTTATCACATCACATCAGCAGTCTGCAGCAAATAATTCGAGATCTGCAAATCAATCCAAATAGCTTCCAACGGCTATATTCCAATGGGAAGCTTATAGAATGATATTTATCAGCGGAAGCCCGAATGAAGAATTTGTTAGTTTTTTGACAAGTTGTTGACTCTATGAGTTCTGCAGAGCAAAACAAAATATGTCTCAGTGGCAGTGAGACTACAAAAATAGAAGTGAAGCAAGATAAGAGAAAAGCATTAACAGAAAAAGGTTTCACTCAACAACAATGAGAATTCCATTAAGGATGTCAGCCAAGCTGAGAGCTGAGAAGGCCAAGTAAATAGCATTCAAAAGATTTGTAGATCTGAGAGAAGATTCAAAGAGCTAGTCTATGAATAACCAAGAACCACCAAGAGCTGAAGAAGAACAGATACAGAACCAAGTCTGTACACAAGTCAACCAAAGTTCGGGGGATTCTAAATGCCAAACGGAGTCTACCAAAAGTTTAAAGACTTAGCAAACCTCAAGTGGTGACAGTGTGCAAAATGAGATTAGATAAAGATAAGAATCAACAACAAGATGAGCTGCACCAAAGAAGGAGTGACAAACTGCTAAGTACTCAAAGAGATCGAGCTTCATGAACAACTTAGCAGTCTGTCCAATAGTGATCCAGTCACGATGTAGAATCCAAAGAGGATCACAACAAGCTCCTAAGTATTAAAGGATGAATAAGCTTAAAGTCATCTTAGCAGTTCAACACCAACAGCAACATTAACAAGAAGCCAGGGCCTGAGGGGTTTTTGTCCTAGGGACTAAACTGAGTTTCAAGTCTGCTGGACTTGAAGATTTCCTAGTGAACTAAAGTTCCAAGTCTGTTGGACTTAAAGAGTTCTTAGTGAACAAAAGCTCCAAGGCTGTTGGCCTTGAAGGAATCTTAGTGATTCAAAGATGTAAAGACTTTCTTAGTGGAATCCTTGCTTGTTGAAGCAGAAAAGTGGATTAGGAGCTTGAGTCTCTGAACCACTTAAAATCCCTTATGTCTTTTACATACTGTCATTTACATTATGAATCTATAACTACTTTAACTGCTATGAATATGATAACTTCTTACATCTAAACTAACTCTAGAAAGATGGTCAACAGAATATCTATGAAGGGGAACCTAAACTTATTCCGTTGTGTTTGAAATAATTCTTAAGTTTGTCATCTGCTAATTACTTAGCAATGTAAACTAAAATGGAAAAGATTTTTGAAAATAAAAAGGATCTATTCAACCCACCCCCTGCACTTCTAGATCTATTGTATGCCCTATAGGATCTAACAATTAGTATCAGAGCAAGTTCTCATACTATATTCTAAAGCTAATGCTTTGAGTCTGATCCTAGGCACAAACTATGTTCTAAACTTAGTTTATTAGTAAGTAGCTTATGATTACTGATGAGCTCACACGTTGGAAATTATGCGTACAGGTAAATGTGCATGTCCACCTGAAGCTGCTCAGATTGGTCCCTGTTCTAAATTAATGCAGCAACAAGACCAATCCATGTCCAAAGTAAATCAGTAGTCTGCAGACCAGTGATGGGAAGTCAAAAAGGGCATCAAAAACAAAGAGTCTGTCATGAAGGGGAAAGTATATCCAGAGAAGAAACAAAACTTCGTTCAAAATGTACTTGGCTAATCAGTTGGATCTGATCCTTAAGACTCAAGATTATCAAAGAACTAAAGCTGTCAAGACTTTCCTATGTTATTGTTGGGTAAAATCTATATACGCTCACACGCAAGTGTACGTGGTCAACAAGTAATATAATGATGAGTTGAGTATCGTTCCCACAGAGATTAGTATGAAATTAATCCTAACAATTACCAGCTTTATATTAATCTAAATTTTATTAAACTAACCAATTTAGTGAATATAATTATTAATAACTAAAACATAAAATGATAAGCAATCAACAAACTCAAAAGATGCAATTTCACGCAAATGATGGAGAATTAGGCTTACAATTTCACTTTAGGTATCACTTTGATCATTACACCCTATTCCAGTTTAATATACTATCCCAGTTTGTTAATCATGAAAACTAAAGTAGAACTAGCCACTTCTCGATGCACTAATACCATATTAACTTAAAACCACAAATTAGATAGAATTAAACTAAACACCTTAATTAACTAATTCACTATATCTCTATGTGAACTACAGTCAAAGAAGGTTTAAAATCAAGTTCTCTATCAGATTACATGCGATGTTAAGCATATCTCTACCCTAACATACATCAAGATTCCATTCATTGACGGAATTCAAGAATACATGCTATAATGACTAAGTCTAGATTCATATTTCATCTCTCGAGTTCATACAATTCCACACAAAATTGGTGATCAAGCAATTCATAGATTCAAGCACAAATCAATATAGATAATCTAAAAGATAGATTTTTAAACTGAAATTAAAGGTTACATAACCATCGTTTAACCAAAAGATCCGTCATAAGCCTAATAAAGAATTTAGTTCATCATAAACGAATTAAAAACTGAAATTATCAAAGACATTATCCCAATTACAAGTAATGAATTAATGAAAATTAGTGAATCCAGAACCACCCTCCTCCTTAAACTTCAATATGCAATTATCGTGAAAATAATCTTCAAGTCTTCCATCCAATTCTCTTGCTCCAAATTTAGCTCTCAAGATGTTTTTTGATTGAATCAATCTTTTCCCTTGTTATCTCTTGTTAATTATCAACATAAGACATGTATTCTCAGTGTAATTCATCATCCAATTGAGTTCCTCATCATGCCAACCACTATCTTCCACACCACTGCAACAGTCTGGACAAAAATAGAAGTCTTCTTTTCCTGTACCCCCGCCTCGGCGGGGGTTTTGCTTTCTAAATGTCCGCCCCGATGGGCATAGCTTCTGTTAGTTGATCAGTACCCCCCGCCCTGGCAAGGGTTTTATGTGTATGAAGTCTGCCCCAGTGGGGTGTCTGTCTACTAAAGTTCAAGTTCAGCTCCTGATCTTGCCAAATCATGCCATGAATCCACTTTTGAAGTCTAAATGCCACGCCACCATACCTAAACACAAAACAACACTAAATATTTAAAACTAACATAAAACCAAAGAATTAACACATATTAAACTTGAATTAGAGGCCGATTCGTAGGTATAAAACCCACTCATCAAACTCCCCCAAATTTAAACACGTGCTAGTCCTCGAGCACAAAACAAATAAACACACAAGCATGCTATACAATGCAATGCAATAGAATGTAATGCAACTAATCTAACTGCCTACGAATCCAGCAGTCGTGATAGAAATAAGTCTATTCAACCGGCCTCAGAGAAATCAAGAAAACATGACAATATTTCATATCAAAAATAATTGACAATCTCCTAGTCAATCATCAAATCTTAAACCGTTATTATATGTATAGTGCGTGTGTGCTCAACATCCGTGCTAACTGATATACGTCTAAATACAACACATATTAGATCTCTTTAAAGGCATCATACACCGTAAACTCATAAAATTCACGAGTAAGCTAAATCCCACTAAAGTCAAACATCCACTAAATTCAAGAGTCCAATCCAGGATACTTATACTTTATTGTTCATTATGAAGGCTTTTTGCTCTTTTCCCGCTTTATTATTTTTTTTCAAATCATAACTGTGCAATGTCTCATTCTATTAGGCTAACAGTGCTTCCCCGTAGCGAGCTTTCGACCAATGACTCCCATACAATAGAAGATCTTAAGGCGTTAGGTGTAAAGACACCCCCCCGGGCGTACTTGGTCAAATAACAAAGGCCCTGAAACAAGACTAACCACGATATTTATTCAACTTTTTTTTATATAGATAAGCTTGTATATCCAAGATTTTTCCCCCAGACTTAAGTTTTTGTCTAAATTTAGCAATCTCCGCCTATTCATGTCTCCCATCCATTCAAACTAGTATTGTCCTTAAGAAGTCCATTATGTATCAATTTAAACTTAATCAGTCAACATATTTGTCTCTAACGTGCTAACATTAATTATACATGTTTCAAACAGGCAAAGATCCAATTCATAACAGAAAATCACGTCAAAGTTCTAAAAATCGGTACTGTGCTTGTCTACTTAATTTTATTCTCATCATTGGCCAAAATATACTGTACTATCTAACAACTGGATTCATGCAAGATAACATTAAACTTAACTAAATATTTTTCTTTTTATTTTTTCTTTTTTATGGAATAAACATAACATAATTAAAAAATACTAAAAACTATTTACAAACTACTATGCAACTATTACACTACATGCATGCAAACGTATAATGAACCTAAAATAACCTATGCAAATCTAACTAATAAAATTAAACATGCAAACAAAAAAATAAGAATTAAACTAAATCCCCCAAACTAGACAAATACAATGTCCTCATTATAAAGATAAAGCAATAAGCGTAAGAGGACATCCTTATAATATCTAAGCTGGAGGTGGTAGTTGCTGTTGTTCTTCAGTATCAGAGTCAGACGGTGGAAACCTTGGCATTGGGGCTGGTTGATGGTATAGAAATTATGTGGCTGGATTGAAACTCTGGAGCGTCGTGTTCAAGGAAGCGAAGGACATATTCATGGCCTCGAACATGTGGTCATGTCTAGCTACGAGCCTCTTCATTTGCCTGGCGGCATCCTTGTTGAACCCATCCACTTATCTTTATAAGCTCTAAATTTGAGGGCTAAATGTATCTCTGCCGATTTGCTGCATCCCCTTAGTAGCTTGCTCTCCCATAGTCTCATCCACCTAGAACTCGTCGTCCTGAGAGGTGTCCTCAGCATCAACTTCATCCTCAGAAGCTGGTGAAAATATGAATTCGAGTCCTCTAGGGTGCGACTTGCCCCCGGGCCACACCGAATACCGTGCAATCATCCTCGTGTCTAAAGTTTGTAATGTAATATGGGTGGTCTCATCATCCGACCATCTAACTCCCGCTTGCCCATACAACCCATAAATGAGAGATGGGTGTGGCAAGCCGCTAGAAAATGGTCCTCGTAGGCATCTATGGTTAGAAAAACTGATGATAGCACCCACATCGATGAGAAAGTCTTGGACGATGGCATATAAGAGAAGTATCTTCTCATTGGTTACCTCTGTCAAGTGTATGGATAGGAATAGCTTGGCGCACATGAACGTGTACCATATCTTTCCATACCGGCTGAGATCTTTACTATGGAAGATAGTGCCCCCTCTGCGTCCTTTTACCCATGTGGTACCCGGCTTTATAATTTCTGTCAAAATTGCCTCATAGTCGGGATCATGGTCACGCAAGTAAGCATATTGTCACTCTCTAGGAACTCGTAATCAGTGGTACGCGTTAATGGCATTGGCACTAAAAGGAACTTGCTTGCCCTAGACAAATGCTGTGAATGGGGTCTTATCCTCTGCGTTGACATAGAATTCTTTTACCACATTCACAATTGATGGCTCGGGCTATTTCGTGAACTTATTCCATCCTTTTTAATAGATTTGTTGCATTATTTTGCCGTCAACGTGTTCAGGTGCCAACCCGCGCTCTAGTGTGAGTGCCTTGGTCACAAGATAGTCGTGACGATCGGCGGCGGCGGCACTTATGAATTTTTGCCTGTCAAAGGTCCAAGTTGGTGGTGTGGACCGTGAACTCTCACATCATTGTCGCTTCGATGTCGGTAAGGTGCCATTAGATTTGAATTGATGAGCTGCAAGCCAATTTCTCCCCCAAACTTCACTCAAACAAATCGTCGAACACTTGGCGTGCTTAACTCACAATTCCCCCAAACTTAGTAATTGAAGTAGGTTCATCGACCTTCTCAACCTTAGCTGCAATAATTATATTTATGCAAGAGTGAGCAAAACAAATGCTCACTAGATATAGCAATGAACAACAAGAGAATAATAACTGCCAATGAATAAGCTCATCAAATAAAAATTGAATAGTACTCTATCAATGATAACCAAAAACTGAAATCAAAATATGAAATATATCTGAGGGTCATAAGATCACGAACTATGTCCACGGTTACAAGTTATCTTTCAACTTTAACTTAAACAGTTATATTGTAGGGACTTCACGTACTTAGGGGGATCAGCTATTCGTACCATGTATTGTGCACAAACATCTAAACGCATCGCGTATCCCCTATAATAGGATTATTCTTCTCAGTTTTAGAGTACAAGTCCGCACCAAAGAAAGTTTGGTTTGGAAAAGCTTCAAGGGTAATTTGGAGCTTAACGATCATCAACTAAAGGATTAGTTGAATCAATAAGGTTTGATAACACTACGGTTGATCAATAATAACATAATATGGAACAATGAATAATCATAGGTGAACTAACTATATATTAAACTCATGCTTAGAATTAACTAAGAAGAATAAGTATTGAATAAAACAATAAACCTTGCTTGAACATTGTTAAGCTAAGCCTATGATCTTAAAATTAAGTTATGAACATGTACTAAGGAGTAACAAGCCTAGAATGAAACTTTCTCAAAATAACAATAATATTTCGATTTGCATTAAATAGAACAGCTCGATTAGAGATTTGAGTTCAAAAATTTACATTTGTCAAAGAAGAATAAAACTTAAGAAAACTTGCTTAACTATCAACAAGATTGAATAGCTCAACAATGATTAGAATTCAAAACTTGCTCGAATAACATTAGGGTTAGAGCTTGCTCAGATAAAGTTTAAGGACAAACAAACTTGCTCAATGTAAAGAGGTAAGGTTTAGAAACTTACCTCGTGTGTAAGCTATAAATTTACAACTCACGTTCACCTACACATAGTATTAGAATCGCAACATCTATTAGATATACTAACATCTACTTTCCCAAAATAGAACTCACTTTTAGATAAACTTATTATTTTAGTACAAGTTTTACGTTACTATATACATTTCAAAAATCTCAAGTGTTAACTTCACAACACTTATTTTACTATTCATTGTGTACACTAAGTTATAACATATCACGTTCGTAACTTACCAATTATTTTACAATGTTGAAATTATTAATGACATGATACAGTTCTGTTTTAACCTCCTAATTACACGTTTGATACCTTAGCACATCATTAGACTAGGTTACATTAAGTGTTCAAAGTCTGTAGAAGTAACAGACTTCACTGTCTCTTATCAGGGTATGGCGCAGTTGCGCCATACACAGACTTGGGACCAGCGCAGCTGCGCTACAGCACAGGCGCTGTAGTTTAGCTGCCCATTTTCTGGCCTTGACACCAGCGCAACTGCGCTTATGCACAGATAGAAACTACGCAGTCCTTAACAGTGCTATGTTTTAGCCCAACTAACACGAATTTCACCCATAAAACAGTAAATTTAACATATGTATTTGGTATAGAACTAACACAAACATGATTCCTCATATATTTATTAACTTAGAACAATTAAACAACAACTTCGACTACTTTAAATCCTTAAATTTCATATTTTTGTAAAAAAGTCCATTTTTGACATCCTTCACAAAAATCACCACTGTGATCACAATTCTTGTCCAAATTAATTCATTTAAACTCCGTTCTCTTCGTTTCTTACTGAGTTAACAAATTCAAGACTCAATTTACAGATTATTATAAAAATTAACCACCAAATTTGGAACTTTCATAAGTCATATGTATGAACATACACTGTAAATACTTTTCTTCCTGCCTAAACGTAATTAGCATACAAATTCTTGTCTACATACAACCTCTAACATCACAAATACATATAATCACCATAAACAAGTTGTATAACAACAAATCCAGAAAATTTGATTTAAAGAGCTTAAAAATTCATCCCGTAAAACACACACACACACACACACACACACACACACACACACACACACACACACACACACACACACACATATATATATATATATATATATATATATATAATATTAAGATTATGAATAATACCTTCTTTTGCTTGAAAATCCTTTCTAACCACTGAAATCTCTCAAATTCTCTCAAGTTTTCTTCTTCCTTTCCCAGTATAAATATAAGTTAACTAACAGTAAGCGTAAAGATTTGAACTGATATAGCCATAATACGTCTTATTAAAAAATATTAATGATTACAAAATATAAACGTATAGGTTATAAATATATTTTATTTATTATTTGATTTATTTGATTTATTATAAAAAAAATTCAAAATTCAAAAGCCATAAGGCTTTGTTTGGCAAAAACTCTTTAAAATAAAGACTTAATATCTTTAAGTCTTGTTTGGGTAAACCCATTTAAACTACTTTAATTTATTTTAATAAATCATTACACTATAGTTTATAATCTCATATTATTTATTTGAATCTCATATCCAACATTTGTTAAATAAACTAATTACACATACTATATTTTAAATTAATTTTCCACCTAAACAATTATCATAAAATTATAATGGAAATTATAATTTTACTTAATAAATTCACATACCATTTTAATTATTAAATTAAAGCAATAATATAACATCTCATGTTATCTTACAACTCTCTAAATTATAAATTAAATTAATTTTAGAATATTATCTAATAAATTTAATTCACAAATATTTACTAACAACAACCACATCAATAAAATATTTATTTAATTTAATAAATATTTTAAATTACAAATAATAAAATCTTAGATTGTTACATCCTTACTTTCTTACAAGGATTCTGTCCCTAGAATCGTAATTCGAACAATTCATTTGTCACATTCTTCCCTCCTTACAAATATTTTGTCCCCAGAATCGAAGATACAGACTAAACAAATAACTCAGGGTAATTCTTCATCATTTCAGTTTCGAGTTCCCACGTAGCCTCATTGACATTGTGGTTTCTCCATATCACGTTCACAGAAGGTATCACCTTATTCCTGAGCACTTGTTCTTTCCTGTCGACTATCTGAATAGGAACTTCTTTATAAGACAAATCTTTACAGAATTACAACGGTTCATACTCGATCACATGTTTGTAATCGGGTTTATACAGTCGCAACACCGACACATGAAAAAACGTTGTGAACATGTTCTAATTCTGGAGGTAAAGCTACCTCGTAAGTCACTTCTCCCACTCTTCGTAGTATCTCGAATGGTCTAATAAACCTTGGGCTGAGCTTTCCTTTCTTGCCAAGACGAAATTTCCCCTTCCAAGTAGAAACTTTTAGAAAAATAAAATTTCCTACGTTAAATTCGCGATTCTGCCTGTGTTGATCAGCATACTTCTTCTGTCTATCTTGAGCAACTACCAGTCTTGCTCTGATGAGTTTGATAACTTCAGCGATCTATTGTACCAGTTCTGGTCCTAACAGTTGATGTTCACCAACTTCATCCCAGCATAATGGAGTTATGCATTTCCTGCCGTACAATGCCTCGTATGGTGGCATGCCAAAACTTACGTGGTAACTATTGTTGTATGAAAATTCTACCAACGGTAGATGATCATCTCAGTTTCCTTTAAAATCCATGATGCACGCTCTAAGAATATCTTCTAACGTCTGGATTGTTCGTTCGCTTTGACAATCAGTTTACGGATGGTATGTTGTACTCATTTTTAGTTGTGTTCCCGTGCATTCTTGTAGTTTTTCCAGAAGTTTGATGTGAATCTCGGATCTCTATCTGAGACAATTGACACTGGAACTCTATGTCTCGACACGATCTCCTGGACATATATTTTTGCCAGCTGATCGAGATTAAATCTAATCTTTATTGGCAAAAGTGTATTGATTTTGTTAATCTATCCACTATCACCCATATCGCATTGTATCCTTTCTGCATCGTTGGAAGACCTACCACAAAATTCATTGTGATATATTCCCACTTCCATTCCGGTATTTTCAACGGTTGAAGTAATTCGCTTGGTCTTTGATGTTCTGCCTTTACTCTCTAATATGTCAAGCACTTCGCAACATATTCTGCTACGTCTCTTTTCATGTTTGGCCAACAAAAGTGTCACCGCAAATCTTGATACAGTTTTGTACTTCTCGGATTAATCGAATATCTTGAGTTATGAGACTCTGTCAAGATTTCTTCTTTAATATCTGGTACTGCTGGAATGTGACACTCCCAAATCTCGGTAATTCATTACCTCAAGATTCGGTGTTCACTTAATCAAATCAATCATATACAACTACCCAATCATAATAAAAATTGAATAATAAACCATCCCTTAAGGGATTACATAAACAAAATCTCCCAGGTTATCTAACATTTAATTACAATCATTTAAATGCAGAAATTAAATAAATACTTCATTACATCAATCAAATTAAAGTTTAGTAAATAACTGTCAACATATTACTAGTCTTCAGTACTTGTTCATCTTTCCCTTTCCTTTACTGGTGCTAGGTACATCTACCTTCTCATCTTTAACTGTAATAGTTATATAAGAAAGAGTGAGCAAACAAAGCTCACTTGAAATAACAATGAAGAAAATCTTACAACATTTGCCAACTAATAGGCTCAATAGAACTGAACAATATGTTCTATTAACATTTTGAAATATACAACTGAGGGTCTAATGACCACGAACCATGTCCACAGTTATAAGTAATCTTTCAACTTTAACTTTAACAGTCATAAGACTATAAGGACTCCGCGTACTTAGGGGGATCAGCCCTTCGTGCAATGTATTGTGCACAAACATTTCAACGCTAAGCGTAAACCTCTTATAAAAGAGTTGTTCATCTCAGTATTTAGAGTACAAGTCCGCACCAAAGTCAGTTTGGTTTGGATACACTTCAAGGTAATTTAAAATTCAACGGACATCAACTAAGGATTAGTTGAACAAAAGATAATAACATTGTGTTATTGAATAATCATAACTGAATAAATATTGCATTCTAAATTCATGCTTTAGGAATAATCTAATAGCATAAAAATTGAATAATCTATCATACCTTGCTTTGAACAATACTAAGCTAAGGTTACATCTTAAAACTCAATATCAAGCATGCATAACAAAGAATAACTTGAACTATAAACTAGTTTAACAGAATAAAGGTACTTTCATGCCAATATAACATGTTTTGAGTTAGGAAAAACTTGCATAATCATAACAACTAGTTCGACGAAAGTGTGGGGATGGAAAACTTGTATCATCATGAATAGCTAGATACAATGAAGTTGCTTAATGAAAGTACTTTACTCAATAAAGTATACAATTATGAAATTTGCATAACGAAGATTTAGGATTAGAAAACTTGCTCAACTTTTATAAAAGTAGAGTTAAAGAACTTGCCATGCACGTAGAATAAATCGTTAATATCCAAATCACAATACCCTATATACATATGTTAATATGATATGATCAGTCATAATCAACACTACATCACGTATGGTTTAAATGTCTAAACATGTAATCAAGTTATATTCCTAAACGATAATAAACTCGTTGGGTATTAACACCATGTTCGTTCAACACATTACAATACTAAATAACAGAATTATTGTGTCATATAGCATTACTGTGGGCTGCGCTGCGACGCTGAGGTGGCGCTTCGGGGCAAGTAATATATAAGGACTCGGGGCTGCAGCTCGAGGTCCGGCGCTCTGGCGCTGACTTCAGCGCTGCGGCTCGAATTCTGGCTGGGGTGCTGATTTTTGCCCACTCAACACTGCAAACATCTAAATTTGACATGTATAAATCACACATAAACGTTAACAATCATCAATAAACAAATTATCAACAATGTAAACAACGATTTCAGAAAACCTACTTCTTTGCAAACACTATTTTAAAACCAAACTCCATCACTGATAAATTTTTGTAAACACAGTGAACACTGTAAATCCGTATAACAATCAATTTGATTATTTAAACTACGATTTTTCTGAAACTCATACTCAATTATCATATACAAAGTTCAATTCGCATATTATTTCACAATTTGCATAATCACATACCAAATTTGTTATTTTTGCAAAACAAACGTTCAAACATGTTTTTCACTATAAAACCAAGTTTTTATCTTGCTGCCTTAATTTAGCATACAATCTTTATCTAACACTAGTCCTGAGAAACATAACATCATATAATTCAATTGTATTACGAAAATTACATAAATTGAAAATTCTCAGCAAATATAAAACTCATGAACACAAAAACTAAAACTCACGTCGTTAATACACACACACATACACACACACAGATATATATAAATATATACATATACAAGGGTTATGATCCTACCATTTTGTTGCTTAAGAACTCCAATTCTCTCACCAACCTTCCTCAAGTTCTGATGGTTTTCTCTCAACTCACAGAGAGCTCTTTTCTTTCTTTTCTTTACTCTGTAAACCTTTCTTAGGCTTAAGCCAAAATACACTATACGCATTATTTAGCTAACCAACGCTTACCTTTGAAACTTAAAAACTGACGCCTTAATAAATAATGCTAATAAGTTATCGGTTTTAAAAATTAATATATATATTATATATATTTTATTTGTTTAATTAATATTATAAATTCAAATTTTAAAAGAAATCCAAAAGCCATAAGGCTTTATTTGGCAAACCATTTAAAAATTAAAAGATTAATATACTTAAACCTTGTTTGGCAAAACTAAGTTAAAATTACTTTAATTTATTTTAATAACTCTTTATAATATAGTTATTTGTCACACCTTATTTAATTAAGTTTTCATACTTAATTAATTAATTACTTCAAATAACAATTTATTAAATAATTCACTTAATCATATAACTCAATACAAATAACCAACCATCAAACTGAAATATAATAATAATTTCCCTAACTCATTAATTAGCGTGTTTAACAAATAATTAATCAATTCAAATCAAATTAAACAAACACAAATATGTAATCAACAATAACCACATCCCATAAATATTTATATAAATCAATAAATATTTATAATTTACATTTAAAAAAAATCTGGAATGTTACATTGAACCCAAATTCATCCCTCGAATCTTAACATTCCTTTAGTATCAACCTTGTACTTCACTTCATTACCATCGACCATATTTTCCTTTATTTTTCTGCATTCTTCATCTTGTAGTTGATCATTCTTTACCTTATCCACCAAAGTTGGACTAGCTTCTAACTGAAATAGGCATTCATTGGATTCCTTTGGAAATTTTATTTCCAGCTCTAATCTTGCCATTGCTGAAATGAGCTCCTCCTGGTTGGTTAACAACATCAACTTCTCACGACCCTTCCTACTCAAAGCATCTGCAACCACATTTGCTTTGCCCGGATGATAAAAGATCTCGCAATCATAATCTTTTATTAATTCTATCCATCTCATTTGATGCATATGCAATGACTTTACCATTCTGCATAAGGACACAACCCAATCCTCTGTGTGAAGCATCACTATACACCACAAAATTTCCTATATTATCTGGTAACGACAACACAGGTGCTACATTTAGCCTCTTCTTCAATTCTGTAAAATTCTTCTCACATTATTTTGTCCAAACAAATTTTATAGATTTCCTCGTCAAATTTGTCAACGGAGTTGCAATCTTAGAAAAAATCTTGAATAAACCGTCTGTAATAACCTGCCAATCCCAAAAAACTTCTTACTTCTGTTGGAGTTCCTGGTTGTTCCAAATTTATCACAGCTTTAACTTTTAATGGATCCACTAAAATGTCATCCTTGTCAATTACATGCCGAAGAAATTATATGTGTTCCAACTAAAATTCACATTTAGAGAATTTCGTGTATAACTTTTCTTTTCTTAACGTCTCCAGCGTCAAACGTAAATGTTCCACGTGTTCTTCTTGAGATTTGGAGTACACCAAAATATCATCGATAAATACCACCATAAACTTGTCTAAAAATATTTTAAACACCATGTTCATCAAATCCATGAATGCAGCAGGGGCGTTTGTCAAACCAAAAGACATCACCAAAAATTTGTAATGTCCATTCCGAGTGTGGAATGCCGTATTCGGTACATCCTCCTTCCTCACTTTCAATCGGTGATACCCACTTCTCAAATTTATTTTTGAGAAATATCTAGCACCCTTCAATTGATCAAACAAGTCATCTATTCTTGGCAATAGATATTTATTCTTAATAGTGACTTTGTTTAATTCCCTATAATCAATATAAAGACGCATTGACCCGTTCTTCTTCTTCACGGATAACACCGGCGCTCCCCACGGTGATACACTAGGCTAAATATATTTCTTATTTAGCCATTCTTGTAGTTGTACCATCAGTTCCTTCATCTCTACCGAAGCCATTCTGTACGGGGCCTTCAATATTGGAGCAGTTCTTGGGGCTAAGTCGATCACGAACTCGATTTCTCTATCAGGCAGAAGTCTTGGCAAATCTTCCGAAAACACGTCTACAAAATTCGTAACCACTGGTATCTCCTCCAGTTTCACACCCTTCTTCTTTTAAGTATCGACTATGTAAGCTAGGTATCCTACACATCCTTGACTCAATAACTTCTTGGCCTATATAATCGTCAGATATCTCGCTTGTCTAGGTGATTTCCTGCCATAGAAAACTACCTTTGACGGAGTCATAAGGTTTACACATTTCCTTTGGCAATCAATTATAGCTCCATAATTGAATAACCAATCCATTCCCAATATAGCATCAAACTCTCAAAATTTTATCGGGATTAAATCTACTATCATAATATTTCCCTTAATATTCACTCTACAATTCTTGAACACGAATTTAATAGGAATTACCTCCCTATTCGCAATTTCTATGTGTAAAGGGAAATCCAACTCTTCACTAGGTAATTCTAACTTCTTAGCAAATTTATCAGATATAAACGAGCAAGTAGCCCCCAAATCAAACAATACATATGCATTTATATCATTAATTGGGATAATACCTGACACGACATCTTTTGATTGCACCGCGTCTTGCACTGTCATGTTGAAGGTTCTGGCTGTGGGCTTATTTGATGATGTTGGTCCAGCAATGGTTAATATACCTCCACTACTTCCTCCCTGTCTTCCCAGTGTCTCTCCAACTTTCTTCTTAGGGCAATCGCGAGCAAAATGATCCTTTGACCCGCAGATGTAGCAAACATTCTTCTTGGGTTGATTGCAATTTGGGGCAATGTGACCCTCCTGGCCACAGTTAAAGCATACATGTTTCCCCCTTAAGCACATACCCGTGTGAAACCTCCCGCATGTAGCACATGTGTTAAACTTCTTCTTCTGCTGGTTACCTTGCTGATTTCCAGCTCCCACATTTGCATTCCACTTCCTCTTCAAGTTATTGTTACCATTTCCACCGCTACCACCACCATTCCTAGCTTTGCCCTCATTCTTCTTTTTCTCTGCTCTTGATTGTATTTTGTTATAGCCTCGCCTCCACCTTCAGTGAGAATTGCCTTCTCCAGTACTACTGTAAATGTCTTCAGCTGAAACATGAAAACCCTACTGTACAACCAGGGTTTTAGTCCCTACTCAAACCTTTTAGCCTTACGCTTATATGTGTTGACTTGATATGGCGTAAACCTCGCCAATTCGTTAAATTTTGCAGCATACTCTGATACTGACATTGATCCCTGTTTTAGTCCTAGAAACTGCACCTCCATCTGATTCTTCAAACTCTCTGGGAAATAAGTCTCAAAAAATATCTCCTTAAACCTATCCCAAATCATCACCCCTTGACCTCCTCGTGTTTTATTGGCTTGCCACCAATAACTAGTGTAAGACCCCCACTTATTCATAAATAAAATCGAATTTTCTCTAATTATTATTTTGAATAATAAGGTGTTAATTTGATATAATGCTTTGGTTATGGGTGAAATGTGTAAATTTTACAAAATAAGCAAGTGGTTATAAAATATTCGTTGTTATCGGGGAATATTCTGGTTGTCGGGGAATATTCGTATGATGGCGCAGTCATTTGTGAGCCCCATAATGGAAAACGGTTGAATGAAGAAAATGACAAGTTTGAGTTTTTATAAATAACGACGCAGTTGTTACCGTTAACACTGTTAGAATACCCGGTGGTTAAAATACAGTAATACACGCGGGTGCACAGATGCACACGGTATTGTAGAATTGTTGATCCTTACGTAAGAATGCACTACTCAATAATTGTTACAGTAATTACTGTACAATATTTTATTTTATTGATTCAATAATTGCTACGTTGATATTTCTTATTATTATTGTTTTAATAATTGTCACTGCACAATATCTCTATTATAATATCAATAATTCATATTATTTGAATAACATTATTAGATAGCATTATTGTCAATGTCTAAGGAAGTTCTGTCTAAGGAGAGGCTTGGTCACCTAATTGTGCACCAGTAAGGAGAAATTCTTATCGAAAGCCCCCCTCTTTTCTAGAAACAACCTGGTTGTCATAATTGTGATTCTGTATTATTATTTCTGAAGAATTAATTATTGATTTATACGATAAGGAAATATTTATTCTATGTGGATGGATAGGGAAATATTTATTTTTTGTGGATATAAATAAGGAATTAATGCTGAGGTATTTTATCAGTATTTTATCGGAATAGAGGTACTAAAAATCGTCTGTATGTGAATTTCGGGCATTTTCTGATTGGAATTTGGTAAAACTTTATTCTACAAAGTTGTAGAGAATTAAATTTCCTATGGAAAGGACATGAGATTTAAATTTTTTCTAATAAAAGTGCTATTTATTATGAATTATTGAAGTTTCAGAAATAAATGGTTTTTTTATTAAAAACATCCCATTTTTGTTTTTTGGTGGAAAAAATGTGCTGATAATTTTTTCAAAAGTGGAGGGCTTAATTTGTCAAATAAGTGTGCGTAGAAAAAGATTTAATATTTTATTAATTTAGTCTGCTTTGGCGTTCTATCATTTTTCTATAAATAGGATGCTTTGTTAGAATTGAAAATCACACCAGAAACAAGTTTTTTTTTTCTCTCTATATATTATTGAGCGTATTTTGATACTTTGAGAGTTGCTATCCAGTGCAAGTTTCCTTCAGCATTATATCTGATATTCCAGTCAGAAGTATTGTTCTTTTGAGGTAAGGGATGTTATTTTCTTCGTTAATGATATTATTTTCTTCAATATCATTATGCCGAATCATTAATATGAATTTTATTATGAAATTTCTATCTTTTTGTGTTACTATTCATGTATACGGCAGTATTCACAGAAAAATTAAAATTTTTCTTCTTTGTCCAAGATGTGTATTATGGTTACTATCTTTGATTGTATCCATGTTTTGATCTTTATTTTTGAATTTTGCTCCACAATTGATTATTATAGAGTATTTCTGAACTTGGATAAATTGTAGTACGAATCCTTAATATTTGTCATTTTGTATCACTTGATTCATTTTTTTTAAAATATTTTTCATCATCCTCAGTCATAAATGATGATATTATTGAATATCTTTAGCATGTAATGCAAATATGAATGATTAACTGATGAGTATCTTTGGCCCGTAGTACAAAGATGAACAGGTGTTTAGATGAACATGACCAACTGGTGATACAAATGAATATCTTTGGCCTGTAGTGCAAAGATGAATATTTGATTCAAGATGTATATTTATTGATATTACAAGGATGAAATATTGATGATGGACTTTTAAATCTTAGAAGATAGTAGAATTCATTCTCTACTTGACTCTTCCAATGGATTGCTATTTTCGCTTCAGTTGCTGATCTAAAACATGTTGTCTATTATATTTTATCAGATTTTTTCCTGTTGAAGACTAATGATAATTTTTTATCTATTATCTTAGTTATAATATTCTTTACTATGCTATTTGAGCTCACCATTTTCCTTTTTGTTCCATTTTTCTCACGCGGCGAGAATATAGCGGGAACTAGTTAGGATGTGGAGTGATGTTTCCAGTCAGTTGTGTTAGCAATCTTTACTATTTTGTAAAATAGTGTTTCAATAATTGCAATGAGGACTTATTTGAGTGTGGATATTCTCTAGAAGACAATATTTGTATTTAAACTCACAGTTTATGTGTTGTCGTATTTTGCACGATAATTGTAGTAATGATGTTGTAGTTATTTCTGTACCATGTATTTGGCGACTTAGAATAGGTGATGTATACCTATTTTGGGGGTGTCATAACTAGCCTCTGCTTCCAACATAAACGTTGCAAAAAAAAATTTTTGATCCTGACCTACTCTAGTAACATCGAAAACTTTCTCTATCTCCATGATCAAGGTCTGTGCCTCAACTGGATTCAAGGACCAAGGAAATTCTGGTGGTCCAACCACCTTGAAATCCTTAAATGTCCCAGCTTGATTCTGTGGCTGATTCTGCAATGCTCCCGTCAGTAAAGTCACTAACTGCTGAACTGGGTTAGCCTCAGCATTGTTGTTATTGGTAGATCCCTCAGGGGTCCTCAGTCATGGTTGACGTCTTGGAGGCATTTTCTGTTAAAATACACTCATTAGATTATTACCCAATCTTCTAGGTATTATGTACTTAATTTGCACATCACAAAATTACCACATAACACACAATACCTTGAATAAATGCTAACTTTTATTCATTCATAATATTTTAAAAACATAATAATGATAGCATTCTTGCTTTCTACATCGCTTTCCTAAACTACAAAAGTTTCAGGATCATATCCCATTGGTTATATCATACCCGGGATTTACATCTTATTTAGTCATTAATCACACAGTAATTACATTTATGACGACCTACTAAAATGTTGCGTAGCCTTACGACTCTCCTCTTCCATAATACGAAACATTGTTCGGCGATCTAACATGTACGATGGCAGCGTCTCGAACTAAATAGGATAACACGTGACCCGATCTTGAGCTCTATTGATCACGGTGTTGAAAACACTTGTGACGACCCGGAAATTCGGGTTGTCCAAAATTTAAGTTTAAAGAATTAGTTATTAATAAAAATGAATTTTTATTAATACTATTATGTGCTATGTGTTTGTTAATCGTTCTGCAACCTAGGATGATTATAAGTCGGGAGGATTCTGGCTAAGAGCTAGATTGAACGAATAAAAATTTTCAAGATGAAAATAAGATTTTTCCGGGAACAAAATATTTCCAGGGAAAAAGACGAAATAGGCACTATTCATCCATTTCTGCTCGGAGATTAATTTTGAAATTCTGAGAAGTTAATGATTACGTATAATTCTGAGACGAGATGTAATGTTCAATAATATTTCAGTTATGGCTAAAAACGAAGTTTTCGCCTGCGGACGTAAAAACCTAAGGGTTAGGAAAAGTGAGTTTCGAGAAATGATTTCGTATAATAATTAGGGTTATTATGCGTGAGAAATACGAGTATCATACTAGTTATTATAAGAGTATAGTACGAAGATTAGTACGACGTATAATACGAATATCGTACGAACGATATACGAAGAGAATACGAGAATACTAGAATACGAGAATGGAATGCGTAGAATACGATGAGTCTTAATGAACTTCGAGTTCATGGACTTTGTAGAATCTAATTGGATTGGGATTATGTCAAGCCCAATGATTTGAGAAATCAAGCCCAAGTTAGGCCCAAGCCCAAGTTAGGCCCAATAAGAATTAGGGTTAAGGCCCAAACTAAGAAGATAAATCGCGGATCGAATCGACGGGTAAACGGATGGCCAAGTAAGGGTGGTGGCCAAGTAAACTTGGTGGCTAAGGAATGGAGGAGGTGTGAATAGTAAGGAGGTTGGGGGCGAATTGACTAAATTGCCCTTAGCCTTTATTTTTTATAAATAGGAGGCCATATGTTCATTTGATGGGATTTTTGAAATCCTACATCTTAGAGAGAGAGAGAGAGAGCTCGGAGGATGAGGGAGAAGGAAGAGCATGAACATGAATGATGGGATCGAAACTGATCATGAAATAGAAAAGCTTGCAAATCGCCGGCTTTGTATAGCGGAAGAGAAATAAAGAGAAAATGTATTAAAACCTAATTCTTAGGTTAGTTTTCTTTAAGTTTCTATGTTCGAAAATATAACTTAATGAGAATAATAAGTAATCGATGATAAGAATGATCTCATATGGTTGAAATCATGAGAAAATGAAGAAATAAGAATTAGAAGTTTAGTTTGTAAATTTCTTAAGAAAGTATAAGATTCATAATGAATTAGAACGATTCGAGAGGGTTATATGAATAAGTAGGTGAAATAAGTAAGGAATGGTGTTCTATAACATCAAATTCCAATAAAAAGTGAAATTGTAATCCAAAATATTGATTAAAATGAAGAACGAACGAAGAACACGAAGAACACGCGAAGAACACGAAGAACGTTGTTGATGGACAAATTTAAAACCATCGTAGTATAATTGTTGTTGATGGACAAGTTTAAAACCATCGCGTATAAGTTAGTTTCTTATTGTTTGGTTACGAACGGTAGAAACGTTCATGAAAAACGGATTAAAACGTAGCTATAACGAAGTTATTGCGAAATTTTTGTAAAAGACGAACGAGAATTAGAAAGTTAGTGAATGAGCCCGAACATGTAGGGTTTCCTAACGAAGTAAGAGAACATAGAAAATGTGAGTCGTGGACTTAAGAACGAACGAGTTCCCAGTTCGGATGACCGAATTACGGACGAATGAGTAAAGAACATTAAAAGCGTAAAAATAAACGAAGGGTGAAGATCAAGCCAATCGAATGGCACATTAACAGATTTAGAATGAAGTTCTATCTTAGGTGTATTGAAGTGCATAAGTTAAGGTAGAGAATGGCTTTGGAACGACCTCGTTCTGAGTTATAACGAATAAGTTATGACATCGGGAAGTAAGCGTCTCATAACAGTTAAAGACTTAGAAAAGATTATAAGAATTAGGACTTGGCGCCGCGACGCCAACCATGCCTTGTAATGTGGCGCTGCAGCGCCAGACCGGAGTGCCAGGTACTGCTAACTCGCGCCGTGGTGTGAGAGTTAAAGGAGAGAGTGGCGCCGCAGCGCCAGTGTGAAGGAAAAGCTAGAGAAGAGCTTTTAATTGCTCAACTCTTGGGGGAACGTAAGGGAAGATAAAGAACATAATGTTTAACTAATGTAACACTTAATCAAGTGAATTAAAACTGTAGTAAAGATTGAACGGAAAGATTCAACGTACTTAAAAGATGAAGGATATAAACGCGGGTTACATAACCAATATTCGGGGACCGTAGTCGCGATAAACGAACGTGATGGATTGCTATGATTGTGATTCCTTAGACGTTGAGAGACGAGGGTAATGAATAACATTTCAATGTTATATCACGATAATGTGAGCTAAGTGTGAAGCGTATAGACGGTATGAATTCAACGTTGTTGCGATGGACGCTTGGTCTAAGCATACAACAATCAGTATGGCTTCGACACTAAGAATGAGTAATGAACATGGGGTTCAGGTAATGGATAACGAAAGTATTAAATAAGATAAGTATTATCAAGAAAGCCATAATGAACGGTAATAAGATTAATGAAAGCTGAATATGAGTCAGATAAGAATGTAAATTATCAAAGATGATGAATGTATGAATAAGACATCTTCATATGTCATGAAGCCGTAAATCGGTAAAGAAAGTAGGTCACGTAAGTTGAGATTTGTAAAAACGCGAACCCTAAGAAGTAAAGTTAACTAAACCAATGCGTAAATCAAGTATATGACTAATTGGTGTTTATGTTTTCTCCTTATGTGTTATATAGGAATTGGAATGAGCAGTTCAGCGTAAGATGTAGCTAGACGTAAGGCAAGTTTCCTAACTCCATTCATATTCTAAATGAATGCTAGTTTCTTAAACTTCTCAGACGTTGAACTTGAGAAGTCTTGTCTATGTGCATATGTGCGATATATGTAGGAGGTGGTAGTATGTATAAGGCCTTGAGCCGCAATTTGAACACTTCAGTGTTTCTATGATATGAACTGTTCTGTGATTGAACTGTTTAATACAAGTATGTTATGTTTATACATGAACCGTTATTGTTAAGTCTGTGTTAATGATTATAGCCAGACAGGATGTGTATGAAAAACGTAGAGGAATGAGAGTATTTCAAAGTGAAAATGACATATATTTTAAGATGATAGGAATCGTGACTATTCCTATTATTCAAGCTGCTTCATAACCTTTGTTCGGTTATCGAAGTTCTGAAGAAATGTTTAGACTCTTGAAGTTGTTTGTTCAACTGTTATGACTTGCTGGGCAATTGAATGCTCACACTTGTTTTTAAATAAAAAACATTTTCAGCGAACGAGGTTAAAAGAACTTAAGGATCCCGTAAAGATCAAGCTGATTGTATCCAGATGAAGTGCCATTCATAATGTGAATGAGCGAGAAGGTCAAGTGAAGACTTGTAATATAGAAAGATGAAAACTGAACTATAGACTAGTTAATGAACTATTATGTATCCTTGGTGGTGGATAAAAGTCACTCCTGTAAGATAAAATGAATAATGTATTTATTATTATTTGTAATGAAAGAGGTTATAAGGTTTCAAGAACCTGAGATATGAGAGTGTATGTTGTTATATTTCAGTATATAATGATGTATATTGGATGAATGATGTACTAGTGACGCACGAAATTCGGGTGTGAAGATGGACCGGATTTCGGGGCGTTACAAGTTGGTATCAGAGCTATAAGCACAATGCGTTAAGTACCCCGAGCCTATCGCTGGTGACGTCCCTAAATGGGAATGCACCGCAGCTAGACTCTCTGTAGGGGGCGCCGAGAGAGTCGGTGGCAAGCTGATAGGTGCCATTGTAAGGTGCTATGGTTGAAAGTTCCATTAACATTACAAGCTGGTATCACAGCTGATAGGTTATATACCTTAGGTAGGAGTACCTAAGACTATAATTGTAGAGAGAAGGATAAGAAGATCACCACGTGATCACAGTGAATCATAATAACAGATGAGCTGTTGAACGATGAATGATTTATAGCTAATGCTGTGAATGAAGGGTACTATGAAGTAGTACGGGAAGAAGAACTTTGATTGAGTTATGAAGGATAGTATACGAATTAAAGAAAATTCATATTAAGTAAAGAGAGATTTAGAAGGTGTAAAATTTCAATTGAGGACTCATATTAGTAGCTGAGTTGTATGATTCCTTGTATGGGCGGGGAAATTGTACGTGATTTTAGAACCACTTAGCTTCTTATTTGATATAGTTGTTAAGTTGAACAATTCTTTGTATGGGTGGGGAATTGTCCTTGGTGTAACAACCACTTAGCTTCCTATATCGGTCAGTAGCTGAGTTGACCAATTTTTTGTATGGGCAGGGAATTGTGTTAGGTTCTACAATCACTTAGATTCTGGTTGTGATAATCATTGGAATAGTATGTCGTGCTATCAAGATGTATATGATGAGAAGGTGAATCTTTTCGCATGTAGAGAACGATAAGGTAGGTGCGAGTTCCTAAAACTCATACTTATGGTAAGTTCATGACTTATAATTATATGGTATGTTTTCGAACGTCTCAACGAATGGACGCCTATGGTCTGTCTGGATGTTCTTAAACTCATATTATTATGGAAACTTCCTGAACTCATAATGTGTGGTAAGTTGATGGAATATATTAAGATATAGGAATGTTTAGAATGAAAGTAAGCATTTTTAGTAGACTTAGCAATGAAGGTGATAGAGAAGATTAAGTATTGTCGCAGTAAGACAATTAAGGAAGATGGAGAATAGGATATTCCAAGTCATCTAGCTATGCTAGATTTTGAACTTTATTGAACTCGTACTGATACGTACATTTTTTTGAAAAGGAAAGAATTGGTTCAACTTTTGGAACCAACGGATTTTAAAAGAGCTATTCTTGGTATGTCTATGCTAATTGCTTCGGCTAGACAGAAATTGATTGAAAATATTAAAATAAATTTTATATCATCAGTGCATTTAATGCAAGGATGGTAAAAAGATGGAGTTATTAATGCAATTGAACCTGGTGTTAGATGTGATCTTAGGATCAACAACCCGCTATGGTATGATGTATAATGACGAAGTCACAAACTGACGAAGTCTTCAACGTACTGTGAAAAGTACGGTATCATGACGTCATAAACCGTTTTGATGTATTGTGAAAAGAATTTAAAGAAGTAGTTGATGTCAAGTGAGTTGACTAGACGAATGTTTTAAGTGATGTCCAATTTATTGGGATGCTCTAAGCTAATTGTTTTGGCAAAGACAAATGGTATGTCATGTTATAAGAAAATCGAGCTTTCTTTGAGAACTTATGCCAAACCAAATTGTTTTGGTGCAGAATCTAATGATTAAGTCTGAGGAGAACATGGAAGAGGTAGTTTACTTTCTTTGTGATTGTAAACTGACCGTTAAAGAAGGGATTACGGCGAAATGTTGTTTAACCTAGTAAGAGTTCATGGTCGATTTGACCCCTCAGCAAAAGTGTGAAACGTTTTAAAGGAAATTTTATATTCCTCGTTATTCCTTCTACTTCATGATTCTTGATATGTTATGGGGGTTAGGAATGATGGAAAGATAAGAACTCCGTTGAAGGTAATTTGAGAAGAAGGGTAGGCTAAAATTTCGAGGATGAAATTCTGTGAAGAAGGGGTGAATGTGATGACCCAGGTAAGGGTGTGGTTGTAAGAAATTCCGAGGACAGAATTTTTATAAGAGGGGAAGAGTGTGACGACCCGGAAATTCGGGTTGTCCAAAATTTAAGTTTAAAGAATTAGTTATTGATAAAATGAATTTTTATTAATATTATTATGTGCTATGTGTTTGGTAATAATTCTATAACCTAGGATGATTATAAGTCGGGAGGATTCTGGCTAAGAGCTAGATTGAACGAATAAGAATTTTCAAGACGAAAATAAGATTTTTCCGGGAACAAAATATTTCCAGGGAAAAAGACGAAATAGGCACTATTCATTCATTTCTGCTCGTAGATTAATTTTGAAATTATGAGAAGTTAATGATTACGTATAATTCTGAGGTGGGATGGAATATTCAATAATATTTCAGTTATGGCAAAAAATGAAGTTTTCGCCTGCGGACGTAAAAACCTAAGGGTTAGGAAAAGTGAGTTCCGAAAAATGATTTCGTATAATAATTAGGATTATTATGCGTGAGAAATACGAGTATCATACTAGTTATTATACGAGTATAGTACGAAGATTAGTACAACGTATAATACGAATATCGTACGAACGATAAGAGAATACGAGAATACGAGAATGAAATGCTTAGAATACGATGAGTCTTAATTAACTTTGAGTTCATGAACTTTGTAGAATCCAATTGGACTGGGATTATGTCAAGCCCAATGATTTCAGAAATCAAGCCCAGGTTAGGCCCAATAAGAATTTGGGTTAAGGCCCAAACTAAGAAGATAAACCGCGGATCGAACCTATGGGTTAACGGGTGGGTAATAACCCATGGGGTGACCCATGGGCATGTGGGGCGGCTACTTGGCCACCAAGTAAGGGTGGTGGCCAAGTAAACTTTCTGGCTAAGGGATGGAGGAGGTGTGAATAGTAAGGAGGTGGGGGGCGAATTGACTAACTTGCCCTTAGCCTTGGTTTTCTATAAATAGGAGGCCATATGTTCATTTGATGGGATTTTTGAAATCCTACATCTTAGAGAGAGAGAGAGAGAGCTCGGAGGATGAGAGAGAAGGAAGAGCATGAACATGAATGATGGGATCGAAACTGATCGTGAAATAGAAAAGCTTGCAAATCGCCGGCTTTGTATAGCGGAAGAGAAATAAAGAGAAAATGTATTAAAACCTAATTCTTAGGTTAGTTTTCTTTAAGTTTCTATGTTCAAAAACATAACTTAATGAGAATAATAAGCAATCGATGATAAGAATGATTTCATATGGTTGAAATCATGAGAAAATGAAGAAATAAGAATTAGAAGTTTAGTTTGTAAATTTCTTAAGAAAGTATATGATTCATAAGGAATTAGAATGATTTGAGAGGATTATATGAATAAGTAGGTGAAATAAGTAAGAAATGGTGTTCTATAACATCAAATTCCAATAAAAAGTGAAATCGTAATCCAAAATATTGATTAAAATGAAGAACGAACGAAGAACACGAAGAACAAGCGAAGAACACTAAGAACGTTGTTGACGGACAAATTTAAAACCATCGTAGTATAATTGTTGTTGATGGACAAGTTTCAAACCATCACGTATAAGTTAGTTTCTTATTATTTGGTTACGAACGGTAGAAACGTTCATGAAAAACGGATTAAAACGTAGCTATAACGAAGTTATGGCAAAATTTTTGTAAAAGACGAACGAGAATTAGAAAGTTAGTGAATGAGCCCGAACGTGTAGAGTTTCCTAAGGAAGTAAGAGAACATAGAAAATGTGAGTCATGGACTCAAGAACGAATGAGTTCTGAGTTCGAATGACCGAATTACGGATGAACGAGCGAAGAACATTATAAGCATAAAAATGAACGAAGGGTGAAGATCTAGTTAATTGAATAGCACATTAACGATTGGAATGAAGTTCTATCTGAGGGGTATTGAAGTACATAAGATAAGGAAGAGAATGGCTTTGGAACGACCTCGTTCCGAGCTATAACGAATAAGTTATGAGATCGGGAAGTAAGCGTCTTAGAACAATTAAAGACATAGAAAAAAATTTAAGAATTAGGGCTTGGCGCCGCGGTGCCAACCATGCCTTGTAATGTGGCGCTGCAGCGCCAGACCGGAGTGCCAGGTACAGATAACTCGTGCTGCGGGGCGAGAGTTAAAGGGGAGAGTGGCGCCGCAGCGCCAGTGTGAAGGAAAAGGTAGATAAGAGCTTTTAATTGCTCAACTTTTGGGGGAACGTAAGGGAAGATAAAGAACATAATGTTCAACTAATGTAACACTTAATCAAGTGAATTAAACTTGTAGTAAAGATTGAACAGAAAGATTCAACGTACTTAAAAGACGAAGGATATAAACGCGGGTTATGTAACCAATATCCGGGGACTGTAGTCGCGATGAACGAACGTGAGGGATTGCTATGATTGTGATTCCTTAGACGTTGAGAGACGAGGGTAATGAATAACATTTCGATGTTATGTCATGATAATGTGAGCTAAGTGTGAAGCGTATAGACGCTGTGAAATCAACGTTGTTGCGATGGACGCTTGGTCTTAGCATACAACAATCAGTATGGCTTTGACACTAAGAATGAGTAATGAACATGGGGTTCAGGTAATGGATAACGAAAGTATTAAATAAGATAAGTATTATCAAGAAAGCCACAATGAACGCTAATAAGATTAATAAAAGCCGAATGTGAGTCAGATAAGAATGTAAATCATCAAACATGATAAATATATGAATAAGCATCTCCGTATGTCATGAAGCCTTAAATCGGTAAAGAAAGTAGGTCACGTAAACTGAGATTTTCAAGAATGTGAATCCTAAGAAGTAAAGTTAACTAAACTAATGCGTAAGTCAAGTATATTACTAATTAGTGTTTATGTTTTCTCCTTATGTGTTATATAGAAATTGGAATGAGCAGTTCAGCGTAAGCTGTAGCTGAGCGTAAGGAAAGTTTCCTAACTTCATTTATATTCTAAATGAATGCTAGTTTCTTAAACTTCTCATATGTCGAACTTGAGAAGTCTTGTCTATGTGCATATGTGCGATATATGTACGAGGTGGTAATATGTATGAGGCCTTGAGCCGTAATTTGAACACTTCGGTGTTTCTATGATATGAACTGTTCTGTGATTGAGCTGTTTAATACAAGTATGTTCTGTTTATACATGAACCGTTATTGTTAAGTTTGTGTTAATGATTCTAGCTAGACAGGATGTATATGAAAAAGGTAGAGGAATGAAAGTATTTAAAAATGAAAATGACAGATGTTTTATGATGATAGGAATCGGGACTATTCCTATTATTCAAGCTGCTTCATAACCTTTGTTCGGTTATCGAAGTTCTGAAGAAATGTTTAGACTCTTGAAGTTGTTTGTTCAACTGTTATGACTTACTGGGCAATTGAATGCTCACACTTGCTTTTAAATGAAAAACATTTTCAGCGAACGAGTTTAGAAGAACTTAAGGATCCCATAAAGATCAAGCTAACTGTATCCAGATGAAGTGCCATTTAGAATGTGAATGAGCGAGAAGATCAAGTGAAGACTTGTAATATAGAAAGATGAAAACAGAACTATAGACTAGTTAATGAACTATTATGTATCCTTGGTGGCGGATAAAATTCACTCCTGTAAGATGAAATGAATAATGTATTTATTATTATTTGTAATGAAAGAGGTTATAAGGTTTCCAAAACCTGGGATATGAGAGTGTATGTTGTTATATTTAAGTATATAATGATGTATATTGGATGAATGATGTCTAGTGACGCACGGAATTCGGGTGTGAAGATGGGCCAGATTTCGGGGCGTTACAACAATATTCATCTCTTCCATCTTGATCTTCTTTAATTGTACCTCTCTGTGACACCCCCAAATTCGGGTACTTCAATTTTCACGGGATTTGGTGTTCACTGTCCAAACATCATGTATCTATCTACCTATAGTAAATGAAAAACCATAAATAGATAGAAATAAATCATCTCCTTATGGAGTTACATCATCTGAATGTAAATACATCAATCACAGGTCATGTTAACCTTAAATCTCAAATGCGGAAACATAAACAAATAATATGTCTTACACAACTTTAACATAAGTCTGAAATATAAATACATCAAATAAACAACAAGTCTTCATCACTTGTTAACTTTGCCCTTGCCTTTTCTAGTAGAAGACACGTCGAACCTTTTGTTCTTAACTGTAATGCTATTATTACGCAAGAGTGAGCATGATTGCCCACAAGTATAATAATGTACAACAATATAATAACATGTGAGTGAAAGAAAGACTTATGAAATAAGAAACTTGACTTTTGAATCAAGAATGAATAAAAAGAATCAAAAGACTTTTGAGGGTCATAAGACCTTGAACTATGTCCTAGGTTGTAAAGTTTTTATACTCGAAATCTTTAATAGTCATAAGACTATGGACTCTTCATCTCATAACTTGGGGGATCAGTCCTTAGTACCATATTATGCACAATATCTTAACGCTAACGCATAAGTAATCCCCTATATAGGGTTGTTCATCTTAGTTTGACATTAGAGTCCGCACCAAAGGAAGTTTGGTTTGGATAAATTCAACAAGGGTTCTGAAATTTATAACGTTCATCAACTATGGACTAGTCGAATCAATATGGGTTCACTAGTCTTACAAGGTTCAACAATAACTGATATTCAAATTGAATAATAAACTCAAGAAGTATACAATAGAATAAGTATTGTATAACAGAATTCATACTTTGAAAAGAATAATAACCTTTAATATAACATATTAAACTTGATAAATAATAACAAGAACTTACTCGATATAGATTATAAGTCTAGAATTTGCTAAATGTAAAGAGGTAAGGTTTATAAACTTGTATAATGATAACGAATAGGGTTAGAAAACTTGCTTAACAACAATAATTTAGAAATAGAATATTTGCTCAATATAAAAGTAAGGTTTAGAAATTTGCCTCTTGCACAAGCTACGCTTAATTCACGTTCTTTATTAAATCATTCATATCAATACATTCACAATACCCATTAATAGTAGTTTGATGTACCTATCGAATCCCAACATTGGTCTTTGAATATGTTATTGGACTTTTAAGTCCAATTAATTAATCACATAACGTAAGTTAATTAACTTATTATTATATGCTTGACATATCTTCATGTTCATTACATTAGGTTTTAAAAACACATTTTCAAAACATTAACACTTACAAAAAATTTTTGAAGTTCTGCAGGTAGGGCGCGCCTGCGCTCAAATTGTTCTTTGGATCGGCTCAGGCACGCTCCATTTATTCTTTGGAGCAGCGCGGCCGTGCTGTGACGCAGACCCAGATTCTGCAGTTCGTGAAGAACACACAGAACAGCCCAATAAATCCCAAATTAAACTAACACGATGATTTTTAATGCTACCCATGAATTATAGACTTCAGAAAAACATCATATAAAGTCTTTAGCATGATTCTAACACTTAAAACATACAATTCCTTGAATCAATTCATGTAATTTCAGTGTTCTCCGTGATTTTGAAAATATTGAACATGAAAATAGAAAAATTGGCATAACGAGTTTGTTATAACATCGAATATGTCCATTCAAAGCTAATTTGCTTCATTTTGACATATGATAACATAATCTACCGTTAAATTTCAAGTTAAACAACAATTCGTAGCATACCAATTCCCATAAGGGCCATACATATGAAACTTACACTAAGTAACTTCACAAATCTATTTACAACATATTTGTATGCAATTGATGTTATGAAAACATACATATATGGTAATAAAAACATATTATGATTATATATGTCATATATAAACACATAATTCATTACTTTTTCAATTATATAGACTTCTAGAAATTTGTCATAGAAAGTATAAACAACGTGAATTTGAAGTTGGGTTGAAGAGATTACCCAGAGTGTAGATTAATAGGAGATGAAATCTTTCTCAGATACTTCTTTAAATCACACAACCCACGATTTTCTCAATGTTTCTCTGAATTCTCTCTGAACTCTCAAATTAAACTCTTAATTGAAAATACGTAAAAGAACTAGAGTGATCATTTATGTGCACAGTTGGGGTCAGTTAATCCATATGTGGTTTAACTGCTCCCAACTCCTCATAATGCCTCGTTTGGCTTGAAACATAAGTAATACTTCTAGTTATTTTAATTAATCTCCTATACTATAGTTTAATACTGTCACACCCAATTAATAAATCAAATATCTTATTTAATTTAATTTAAATACAATATAATAATTTCTCATTAATTCACATAGTCACATAATTAAATTTCTCATTTATTAATTATGTCAAATTATTAAATCTCTAATTAATTATTAAATTAATTAAATAACATTATGCTTATTAAATACTTCATTTAATTTAATAAGCTCACGTGAATACATACTTTGAATAATAAAATTCTCCACCATAATTTAATCAATATAACACATATAATTAAATTAATCTACCACAAATTCATCAATTAATTATTTAATTCAATAATTAAATCATCGAAAAATATTTATTTAATTCAATAAATATTCAAATTAGATTAAATATCTCATTTGTCACACTCTCTTTCTACTACCCTGGCTCGTTGATAAGCTTCCTCGTACGCGTCTTCGGCTCTTGCCCTCTTAGTAGACTCTTCTTTCAATTTGTTCTTCAGCTCCGCGATCTCCTCTGTCATTTGTTCATTCTCTCCTTCAGTGTGGATTAGTTTCCCTTTGACATTATTCAGATGTTCATCTCGATCCTGGATCTCGTTGTCCTTCAACGCCATTGCGATCTGCTGTTCAGCTACTATCTATTCCAACTCCTTAACGGTATCCTGAAATTCCACACTGCGGTCATATACTTCGTCGTACATACGGGCAACGATCGAGTTTAGTGGAATCTCTTCCTCCTCGACCTTCTCATCCTCATTTGACTATGGCAGCTCGACGGGGTCCTCCTCGTCCGTCTCTATCTTATCATCCTCATCAGCTAAACCCTCTTGCTCAACCACTGTGAGCAACGAAGATGTTTCCCGTGGCAGTAGTTGTTCCCAAACCACCTGAATATCTCGAGGCTTTTCCTCTATAGGCATCTAGGATCCTTCTGATCTCTAGCCTGATTGGATTCTCTTACATTAGCTATCCTGACAACAAAATTTTAAGTTTCAATTACTAATCAATACTGTTCGACACTCACGAGCACATATGTTACAACCACATAAGCACATAAGTGTTTTATTACTTTTTCCTTAAAATTCGATAAGAGTTTATCCCCACTATCTTTTAAAAGGTTACTTCCTAAGGCTTTTCCCCACCTAAGGTTCATAACCTAAAGCTTTTATATCAACTTGTGACACCCCCAAATCTAGGTACTACATTCCTCTAAGACTTGGTGTTCACTTTACATACATTCATACTATCTACCCAAATATGATAACATTTAAACCATAAAGCCTCCCATTAAAGGATTACACCATTAAACTGTCAGGTTATCTAACCTTTAACATAAATCAAGTTTGGAAATAAAATTAATTACATCACATCATTTAAATAGAGTCTATTAACATAAAAGCAATAAATTACAAGTCTTCATCACTTGTACGTTTTTCCTTTTCCTTTGTTTGTAGTAGGTTCATCGACCTTCTCAACCTTAACTACAATAATTTTATTTATGCAAGAGTGAGCAAAACAAATGCTCACTAGATATAGCAATGAACAACAAGAGAATAATAACTAGCAATGAATAAGCTCATCAAAATCAAAACTGAATAGTCCTCTATCAATGATAACCAAAAACTAGAATCAAAATATGAAATATATCTAGGGTCATAAGACCACAAACTATGTCCACGGTTACAAGTAATCTTTCAACTTTAACCTAAATAGTCATATTGTAGGGACTTCACGTACTTAGGGGGATCAACCCTTCGTACCATGTATTGTGCACAAACATCTAAACGTATCGCGTATCCCCTATAATAGGGTTATTCTTCCAGTTTTAGAGTACAAGTCTGCACCAAAGAAAGTTTGGTTAGAATAAGCTTCAAGGGTAATTTAGAGTATAATGATCATCAACTAAAGGATTAGTTGAATCAATAAGGTTTGATAACACTACGGTTGATCAATAATAACATAATATGGAACAATGAATAATCATAGGTGAACTAACTATATATTAAACTCATGCTTAGAATTAACTAAGAAGCATAAGTATTGAATAAAACAATAAACATTGCTTGAATAATGTTAAGCTAAGGCTATGATCTTGAAATTAAGTTATGAACATGTACTAAGGAGTAACAAGCTTAGAATGAAACTTGCTCAAAATAACAATAATATTTTGATTTGTGTTAAGTAAATGAAATAGACCAACTCGATTAGAGATTTAAGTTCAAGAATTTACATTTGTCATAAAAGAATAAAACTTAAGAAAACTTGCTTAACTATCAACAAGATTGAATAGCTCAACAATGATTAGAATTCAAAACTTGCTCGAATAATGTTAGGGTTAGAGCTTGCTCAAATAATGTTTAAGGACAAATGAACTTGCTCAATGTAAAGAGGTAAGGTTTAGAAACTTGCCTCGTGCGTAAGCTATAAATTTACAACTCACGTTCACCAACACATAGTATTAGAATCGCAACATCTATTAGATATACTAACATCTACTTTCCCAAAATAGAACTCACTTTCAGATAAACTTGTTATTTTAGTACAAGTCTTATGTTACCGTATACATTTCAGAAGTCTCAAGTGTTAAGTTCACAACACTTATTTACTATTCATTATGTACACTAAGCCATAACATATCGCGTTCGTAACTTACTAATTATTTTACAATGTTGAAATTATTAATGACATGATACGGTTCTGTTTTAACATCCTCATTACACGTTTGATACCTTAGCACATCATTAGACTAAGTTACATTAAGTGTTCAAAGTATGCAGAAGTGACAGACTTCACTGTCTCTTATCAGGGTATGGCGCAGCTGCGCCATACATAGACTTGGGACCGGCGCAGCTGTGCTACAGCGCAGCTGCGCCGTTTCTAGCCTTGACACCAGCACAGCTGCGCTGGTGCACAAATAGAAACTACGCAGTCTTTAACAGTGTTCTGTTTTAGCCCAACTAAACATAATTTCACCCATAACACAGTAAATTTAACATATATATTTGGTATAGAACTAACACAAACATGATTCCTCACATATTCATCAACTTATAACAATTAAACAACAACTTCAACTAATTTAAATCCTTAAATTTCATATTTCTGTAGAAAAACTCCATTTTTGACATCCTTCACAAAAATCACCATTGTGATCAAAGTTCTTGTCCAAATTAATTCATTCAAACTACGTTCTCTTCGTTTCTTATCGACTTAACAAATTTAAGACTCAATTTAGAGATTATTATACAAATTAAGCACCAATTTTGGTACTTTCATAAGCCATATGTATGAACATACACTGTAAATACTTTTCTTCTTTCCTAAACATAATTAGCATACAAATTCTTGTCTACATACAACCTCTAACATCAAAAATACATATAATCACCATAAACAAGTTGTATAACAACAATTTCAGGAAACTGGATTCATAGAGCTTGAAAATTCATGCTTTAAAACAAATATATATATATATATATATATATATATATAAATATATAATAATATATAATTTAGCTTATGAATAACACCTTATTTTGCTTGAAAATCCTTGCTAACCACTGAAATCTCTCAAGTCTCTCTCAAACCCTCGCAATTCTTTTAAGTTTCTCTGTAATTCTCTTCTTCTTTTCCCAATATCAATATAGGCTAACTAACAATAAGAGTAAAAATTAGAACTAATATAGCCATAATATGTCTTATTAAAAAACATTAACGGTTACAAAATATAAATGTATAGGTTATAAATATATTTTATTTATTATTTGATTTATTTTTTATTATAATAAAAATTCAAAATTCAAAAGTCATACGACTTTGTTTGGCAAAAACTCATTACACTATAGTTTATAATCTCATATTATTTATTTGAATCATATATCCAACATTAGCCAAATAAACTAATTACACATACTATATTTTAAATTAATTTTCCAGCTAAACAATTATCATAAAATTATAATGAAAATTATAATTTTACTTAATAAATTCACATACCATTTTAATTATTAAATTAAAGCAATAATATAACATCTCATGTTATCTTACAACTCTCTAAATTATAAATTAAATTAATTTTAGAATATTATCTAATAAATTTAATTCATAAATATTTACTATCAATAATCACATTAATAAAATATTTATTTAATTTATTAAATATTTTAAATTACAAATAATAAAATCTTCGATTGTTACAAAATACCTCTAAACTGACAAATCCTCTAAAACAACCATTTATCCTAAAATCACTTCACTGATATCTCACAATACTAACACAAAGACATAAATCCAGAATTCTCTAACTCGTCAAATGGATATGTGTGTGTAATTACTGGTATTCAACTCAGAACCAAGAAGTTTGAGAAATATGAGAAGAAGTTCAAAGATAATCTTTAGTTGGTAAAGAAGGCCGGATTCTCTGAATGCCTGGAATCAAGTAACTGAATCTACTCAAATG